>OZ026618.1:367400-780072 GCA_964020975.1 Hermodice carunculata
AGCGAGCCACCTGAATAATGTCAATGACAGTGGCTAATGCCAATGGCAGTGCACAGAATTTTCACAGGTGTTTTGAAGCAGGGCATTATAAGGAAGCAAAAAGAATAATAATAGCCATCCAACTTCCAATGTGTGTAACCCTACGCAGTGGAAATTCGCCTCAATTTTAGTTTTGCATCAACTTAGAATATGACATGTATCAAATCAGACAATTAGCCTAATACTCAATAGTCCAGGGACTTTTTTTATTTATATCAAACTCAAGAGTTTCCTGCCTTGCTTGACTAGTTATAAGCCAAGTTGCATGGTTTCTGGAATTAGTTAATGGACTTTTACATATTTTGATATTTTACTAGAATTCTTTTAATTTAAGAATTAAGCACATTTATACAGTAAGTTGTATGTTTTTAAAATTTAAAGCTTTGCCTTTAATGTTATTACTATAGTCTGTCAACCCTGAGTTACGGAAGGGAATTTTTCGAATATTTCGTAAACAGCGGGCAAAATGACCATGTATTTCATACATAACCAAATCTGAGCAGTTTACCTAACTCTTGAAAGAAGGTACAGAATCCTGGCTCTACAACGATGTTACAAACTCAGAAATATTCCCCCCTTCATACCAAGATAATGTATTTAGGAAAGACCGAAATTCACACGGAGGCGGTGTCGTTATCTCAGTCAAAGAAGACCTCCTATGCTCAAGTGAACCCGAACTGGATACCGACAGCGAAATTGTATGGACAAATATAAATATTGTAGGTAATAAATCAATTCACGTAGGCGCTTTTTACCGTCCTCCATCTAAGTCAGATAATGAATACCTACAACAGTTAGACACATCTCTCTCCCGACTATCATCTTCAAATTCTCACATTTTCCTGGCATGGGATTTCAATCTCCCCCATATTGACTGGAAATCGAACTCTGTAAAACCCTCTACTCCCCAGCCCAACCTTTCCCAACAATTCTTAGACATCACCCATAATCATAGCCTGGAGCAAACAGTAGATAAACCCACAAGAAAAGACAATATTCTAGACCTACTTCTTACAAATTCCCCCTCATCAGTCATTAGAACAGAAATTATCCCTGGCA
This sequence comes from Hermodice carunculata, assembly GCA_964020975.1. NCBI lineage: Eukaryota > Metazoa > Annelida > Polychaeta > Eunicida > Amphinomidae > Hermodice > Hermodice carunculata. The sequence continues at coordinate 368,499 of OZ026618.1, forward strand.
TAAGTGACCATGACATAGTTTTCACTGAAGTAGACATCACAGCCTGTAGATCCCGGAAAAAACCAAGGAACATATACCTCTACAAGAAAGCTAGATACGATGAACTCAAGGCAGAAATAAACACTTTCGCTAAAAAAGTAACAACAGAAAACAACACTCAAAAACTAGCCCCTGATACACTATGGTCTGATTTTGCACATACTCTGCAGCAAGCTATAAATAAATACATTCCACAAAAACAGTTAAAATCCAAACCCAGCCTTCCCTGGATAACCTGAGAAATAAAATGTCTTATGAACAAGAGAAACAAAATTTTCAAAAAACGGAATAAATCTGAGTATTACCGTAACAAATACACCAACCTGCGTCATCACATCCAAAGAAAGATCAGACAAGCCCATAGTAAATACATAGCAGACATTATTACCCCTCCTACAGACGAAAACCCCCAGAACAATAAACAGAAGAAATTTTGGTCCTATATTCGCAGTCTCCGCCGTGACTCGGTGGGCATTTCCCCACTAAAAGAAAATGGCCTAACCATAACAGACGACCAGCGAAAATCAGAAATCCTAAACAATCAATTCTACTCAGTTTTCAATAAAGATGATCCCTCCATCCCAGTTCCTTCCCTTGGCCATAGTCCTTACCCTACACTTACAGATTTCAATATCACCACGAACGGAATCAGTAAAATGTTATCCCAATTAAACCCTCATAAAGCTGCCGGACCTGACAATTTTCAAGCCCAAATCCTTAAAGACCTACACAATGAAATATCTCCCATACTACAGATCATTTTCCAAAATTCCCTAGACCAAGGCATAGTCCCTCATGACTGGAAAACAGCAAATATCGCCCCCATCTATAAGAAAGGAGAAAGATTTAAGGCAAGTAATTACCGACCAGTATCACTGACCTGTATATGCTCCAAAACCATGGAACATATACTGGTCAGTCAAATCATGAAACACCTGGAAAGTAATAATATCCTTTTTGAATGGCAACATGGCTTCCGAGAAAAACCATCTTGCGAAACCCAGCTTCTGACCTTTATACATGAAATAGCCTCCAATATGACAGACCTTGAACAAACAGACATCATAATAATGGATTTTGAGAAAGCCTTCGACAAAGTTTCCCATCGCCACCTCCTAGACAAAATAAAGTACTATGGTATTTCTGGTAAGACACACAATTGGATTAAAGACTTCCTCAAAAATAGATCTCAAAAAGTACTAGTCAACGGTGAATCATCCCCCTACCTAACAGTAGAATCTGGCGTCCCCCAAGGCACTGTATTAGGCCCCGTCCTCTTCTTAATGTTTATAAACGACCTCCCAAACAACACATCTTCTTCTGTCAGACTTTTCGCCGACGACTGTCTCCTGTACAGGAAGATCTCTTGTCAGGATGACACAACCACTCTTCAAGACGACCTCAATAAACTAGCATCCTGGGAAACATCCTGGCTCATGAGATTCCATCCTGCCAAATGTAATGTTCTCAGGATCACCCGGAAAAAACACACCCTTATACATAACTACACCCTGCATGGACACATCCTTGATACCGTAGACAGTGCAAAATACCTTGGCGTAACCATCAATACCCGACTTTCCTGGACCCCCCATATAGACAATATAACCGCTAGTTCATACCGTACCCTTGGCCTCCTCCGGAGAAACCTCAAGAATGCTCCAACTGAAACAAAAACCTTAGCCTACAACACTTTAGTCCGGCCCAACCTTGAATACTGTGCCAGTGTCTGGGACCCCCATACCACCAAAGACGTAAACAAAATTGAAATGGTCCAAAGGAGGGCAGCCAGGTTTGTCACAAACCGCTACCACAATACCAGCAGTGTCAATAGCATGCTGTCCTCCTTAAACTGGCCCACCCTCCAACAACGCCGCTCTAATATCCGCATGTGTATGGTATTCAAAATTATTCACCAGTTAGTAGCCATCCCTCAAGAAAATTACTTCACCCCAAAATGCCGATTGATGTCAAATCAACATCCCCACACATTCTTGCAATATCAGACAACCAGAGATTACTTTAAATATAGCTTCTTCCCGCGTAGTATCCCCCAATGGAATAGTCTCCCCATGAATATAGTCACAGCCCCTAGCCTGGTGAGCTTCCAACATCGCTTGGTTGCTCACCAGGCCCCGTCCATCTAAATTTATTAACATAGTATTAAACTCTTTACTAAAATACTAACACCCTTTCTTTCGGCTTCACCTGCCTTTTCCACGTACTAATCTTTCTACTAACTTTATTTTCCATGTACAGATTTCCGGCCTGTAATGCTCAAGCATGAGCGTAGGCTGTTATGTTAAGAAGAAGAAGAAGAAATTTGTTCGCAGTGTGGTTTGTATTTATTTCTGTAACCAGCAATTTTAGCGTTTTTGCGGTCTTCTCACGGACGGTGCCGGCAGTTTATAAGGATCTGTTAATCACGTGCGCACGCGCACTTATCATTTCTCGGACGATATGGATTGCGCTAACTTTTGCTTGCGACCGCAGAAATGCCCCAAAATGCGGCTGAAAAGAAATACAAAGTGCATATAGCTACCACATGTGCCTCAAAAGTAGGGTATATTGATGAAAAAAGGTTATGCATTAGATATGTCGGCAAGTAATAATCCATTGTTGTAATATTCACAAAATCCGTTTCCGTAGAGCAAGGTTGATAGACTATAGTCAGTCTACTGGGATCCATGGTAGTAAAATTATAAGCTAAGGCCTAAGCAAAATTGCTGGCTTTCTAGTGCCATTCGCTTCATATAGTAAGGCCACTAAGGGGTATAATGTGTTTCATTTAATTTGTTTTGTATGTGTTTTTCTTTAGCATATGTTATTTTACATTTTTTGTGACTGTACTTGGTCTTCATCATAGTACTGTATAAACCTCCCTAGGGGAGTATTGACATGCATGGGTGTGTTTGTAATGAAAATTTTTTAAATATTTACATTGTGGCAGTGGATTGGGACATGCAGGCTAAAAACGTGGAAAATTTATATTGACTTGGCAGCATGGTGTTTGAAGGCAGGAAGCAATATAGTGGTGGGGTGTTATTCTGCTTCTTAGAGGACTTACTACCAAAACCCACTTCGGGGAAAGCCATTTTTGCTGAATGAACATAAGTATCAATAGGTCAAATTTCCTTTTTGCTGAACGGTACCTCAGCTGTAAGTCGTATAGTCAATTTTTGTCGAAAATTCTGATGCAATTACAAATTTAATTCATCGCACAAAAGCAAGTTACAGCAAAGCAGGTGTGGACAAAGTGTGACCCATATATGCATGTGATCCACATAAGCATGCCCGACGCTCAGTAAAAGTGGAACAGAAAAATGTACATGTATCATAATATCCAGTGCTAGAAACAGCCGGTGGCCCGGTGGCCAAATGCCACCAAAAAGCTGGCTGGGCCACCTTATTTTGTAAGAAACTGATGACTAGTGGCCCAAATATTTCAGATTGAGCAATGGATAACAAAACAAAGGTGCCTTAAAATTAACTTTTGGGCCACCAAACCTCCAGGGCGAGTTTCTAGCACTGATATTGCTGGAATGGCTTGGCGAATCAAATACTTAGTTACATGAGGCAAGTGTTTTTATATGCATGTATATATATTTTATTGAAAGTAAGACAACATTTGTCATATACTCTCACAAAAATATGCAACATTATGAAAATATAGTGCTATTATATGCTGCAAAACTGATCCAGCTTGGCCATCAGTAAGCTATTTTCATATGGTCCTGTAAATGTGATAATTCAAATTTAAAATGTTGGTTGTTGCCCTGCAGTGAGCTGGTACATCAGCACTTCAGTACGATTCTGCTGACCCTAGAAGTAGATTTTTATGCATTTTCTGAGGCTCTCAGTGAGCCTGATGTACAAGTGGTAAAGGTGATGATGTGTCACCTCATTTTTTCATATGCAGGGTTTTACCTGATGTTAAATTTTTGTGAGCCTGAGGGACCCTTTCTATATAATTTTAAGGGTCCTTGATATGAAATGCGAGTCCCATAAAATTTTTTTGATCACTTTGCTGTTGATAAATTAAGATTTTAAAAGCCTGTGTTTGTGAATGATTAAAAAGACAAATCGTGAAAATCGCCATGTTCACAATGATGCGCAGACCTACAGTACATGTGTTGAGAAGGCAATCATGCGTTTTTGAACTTTCTTGCTGCTTTCTCCCACAAGTATAGAAGTTCTTGAACGTTTTTCTGATTGGGTGTAGCTAAATTTAACTGTTTTATTAGTAGAAGTACCTCCGGTGTCCTACACCTTGTCTCAGTGAAGTGACACAACCATGACGGCAACTACATTAGATGTACATGTGAACAGTCAGTTCTAGCGTTTTAATTGGCCATTGAACCGGCTAGGCACATGCATGCAGGCAATCAGATCTCTTTTGGCCAATCACACTGTTCTAATAAACCCATGTGCAGTGGTTGCCTACCACAAGGGAATTCCCACTGAATGTCTAATTACAGGCCTAGCATAAGTAAACCTTCATGAAACATTGTGAGTTATCAAAGTTGAAATGAGATGGTCACTGCAAATTGTGACTGCTAATTTAAGCAATAATCTACCAATAACAAACTCAGGCTTTCTACATCCCCTTGGGATGCAATGACTAAACTCTAACTAGTGGGTCCAATGTCCCATTTTTTCACATGGTGTATCGTATCGTAACCTCAGTATCAAGATACATATCATATCGTGACCTAGGTCCATGGTCCCACCCCTGCTTTTTACAAGAGGGCCTGTTGTCTGGGTCGACATCATGGCCTTCCGTTTCAGATCAGCAGGGGGGTAAAAGGGCCTGTACACTTGTACAGTTGATGGTCATTTGTAACGCAAACTTTGTGGTATTTTGGTATTATTTCTTGGAAGTTCATCATTTTTAAGTACTAAGTTGGGGGAGGGAGAGAGGTCATGAAATTTAGTACCCTAAATACTAATTCAAATGTGATAATAATGTTGAACCGTCCCTAACCCATATAAGCCAATTTAGGGTGGGGGGTTTGGATGACTTTTACGGAAGTAAGCTGGTGCCTACAACATGACTTTCTCCACCTGCAGCCATACTGTGAATGACTGAAGTTGGAAATTTATTGTTTATGAAAACCTGCGATAACTTCATTCACACCAGCTGACATACAGTCAATTTATTTAATTGCATCTATGACACATTCATTCCTTCCTACATTGGTGTTATCTCAACCATGTGTGCATTTGGCAAACAGCAATTTCGACTAAATGACCTTGTGTCATAATGTACATTCTAGCAAATGGTCATTCGATTGTAACATGTTGGTTCGGCAAAGTGGGTTTCAAAGATCTGTCCAAATACTTGTTATTCCACGGGCGGATTGCTGTGGGAAATTACATATATACAGACACACGGGAAAAGGGGATGAGGAAACACTGTGGGTGGCTTCTTGTGATTGTACCGGTGGGGATAGAGGATGGTGGGGGGCGTTGTAATGAAGTGGTGGACTATCTTGTACATGACTATTAATTTAGTGATGTTTCGTCTGGACTGGAGGAATTCCAAGGATAAGTGGTTTAGCATATCTGTGATGGGGGAGGTAACGTCTGTAATCATTCATGATACATCTAGTTGCTCTTCTCTGGATGTTTCAGTTTTGGCTATATTATATTACTTTAATTTTGCTTTGGGGATCCCAGACTGTGCTAGCGTATTCAAGAGTTGAGCGGATAAAGGTTGTGTAACTCTGTTTCTTTATTTTTTTGTCGTGCATGGGGTTGTTTTCGCTTGATAAATGCACATGTGGAGTTTGCTTTTTTTTTGCCCACGTGCATTCCAGGCAAGTTTATTAAGCATCTCCCACACCTATTGTGGAATATTTGTTCTCATAGACTGCATGTGAAGATGCAGAGTGAACTACCTCAGTCAGAGAAATTGAGAATTCACTGGTACAGCAGCACATCATCATGTTCTAATACAAATTTAGGGCCACTGCTGAAAAATACATATGACTGATACACAGGGAGTTCTGAACAGCAGCAGTGTAACTAGGCTTTACATTTATGATCTTGGATCTTAATTTTGTTGTGGTCTGGCTCATTAAAAAGCATACAGGAGTAGTGTGGAGGCTTCTGATCCTGTAGCTCTCACCAAGATGAGATTCATGTAGTTAGTGTGGACAGGATGACATCTGTATCTGCATTGGCATTGGCATGTCTTCAAACTGGGCCAGGTCACTGTTAGTATCAGGTGACACTGACATGGAGCTGTCCCTTGCTGGTGTCACAAGTCCCATACCCAGTGCCTGCTGTGATATTTGACTGTACATGTATAACTGTGGGACAGGAGAGGGCGGGGGCAGTAGTGTTTAGAGAGTGGCCATCTCTCCCATATATACCCACACCTGCCACTGTGCCCTTCTCCCCATTCTTGTGATAAATGCCATCTATGTATACTACTGTCACATCAGGAGTAATATTGTAGGTTGATAGGTTGGTCAACTCATGTTTCTGGTGAAGTGCTTGCTCCGTGCTTGGCACAGTACTGGAGTAAACTACAGGTTTGAAGTGCATTGCATGCTTTCCGATTCTTCATATGTATACATATTGCACTGTGATGGGACCCATTACTGTTCATAAATTTTACTGCTTCGGGTAGGTTAGGAAATGAGTGATATTTAGCACATGGAAATTTGTTCACACAGTCTTTACACTTCGACCGATCTCAGTGTGAGTGCCACATACTGCTGTTTGTAGCTTCTTGTGGTTTGAGCAGCCTGTCATATTGCAGCCGATTCCACAACTGGATACATTAATCAATTGATCATAATTTCTATGCTGTCCAGCACCAGGCATCCCTTGATGTATTCAGGAGCTCATTACTGTCCATATTTAAGAAGTGTTTACAGTAACGTTCATCCATGTATTTCCATGCACTTTTCAGTACTAAAGTTATTTTTCCACCAGAGCCCCATTTCAGCCTTCTTTACAAAAACTTGAATGCTGTCTCAAGATGGATATTTAAATTTACATGATGTGGGTTTCAGTCTCTTTTAATGTCAAGCTGCTGATTACAGTTTGTGTTTTATTGTATACTTAGATTGGCTGAAGTTGGAGTATTAGAAACACCAAAACTACAAGGGAAGTATGACACAGGACAGGTATGTTTAACAGCGTTTCTTCGGGAAGCTTTAATTTTGTAGCCAAAAATGTGAAGATTTGGAAGGTCTACTGACCAAAGGTCGTAGAGCTTATGCAACCGCTTCTGTCTGTCCATCCTGTTCATCCATAAACTTTTGCTTATTTAGCGTGATACCATCCACAGTTTTGAAGTTAGCCCAATATAACTTTCAGGACTTATAGGGTGTATAAAAATCTAGCTTCATTTTGATATTGGTGGTGCCACCTACAATATTATGTAAGATAGGGGTCAAAATATGAAAATCTTGTAAACTCTAGCATCTTTAACTTTTGACACATCTTCACCAAAATTTGGTGGGATTGTGGGGGGAGGTCAAAGTCTAAGTTGCTTATGATACTAGTGGCGCCACCTATAATTTGACGGAAATTATGAGCCAAAATGTGTTTAGAGACATAAAATCCCATATCTGGAAAATTGATTGGATTAGACTTGCCACATTTTTAGGATATATGGACCATGTCCAAAGCTACAATTTTATATAATATGAATGACCTTGACCTATTTTTTGAGGTCGCCATGCCTTTAAAGTTGAAACAGGTGTTTTTGAAATGACAGGGTGAAGCTTAGACATCAATGGCAATGTCAGCACAGCACTAAGCCTATGGGCCTCTTGTATCACATAATCTGGGTGTCCTTGATCTTCTCTCCCATGGTCACTGAGGACATAAAGTTAAGGACTCACTCATTGTTGTCTTCGCACATGCAACAATATTCATCACAGGAGTTGCACAGATAAGCTATGATTACATGTGGAGCGAAGTGTGATCTGGTGGACATTTTATACACTAAATTTACATAAGCTTTATATGTTCAGAAGCCACTTGAGGACTCGCAACTTTGAAATGAAGATGCAGGTGCAATATAGCCATGGTGCCAGTAGAGCATTAGGCCCATGGACCGCTTGTTTAAAATCTGTGAAACATGTAATTTGTACATCCTATGTTAAAAAATATTGCCAAAAATTAAAAAAAAATGTAGCCACAGTGAAAGATTTGTAGGATTTGTATAAAGGTCATACCTTAAGCTTGAATATTATGTACAAAGCTTGAAATTCAACATACTATTTGCTTTCTTTTACTACAAGGTTGCTTTAAGATTTGGTGAACAAAGCTTTGAATTCTTCATCTGTGTTTTCATAGTCTTAATTGTGTAATTTGTCAGTGTTGGCATTGCTTTCAGTGATAAATGTGTCACAAGATGTTTTTCTTGATTTATGCAATGTTTGGTAACACTTTGAAAAAAGGATGGGTGCTTTTTATTTAAAAATTCTGTGCAATTTATTATATGTACAGATGTAACAAGCAGGCTTTGAATGAAGGAAATGTTGCCATTGATAGCCATATCAGGAACAAATCTAGAGCCAGAAAATCCTCAGCTGAATTGAAAATAAAAGCAATATTTTGAAAAACAGCCATATCATTCAGTGACTGACACAGTGAAAGAAATTAGCTATTTATTACTTTCTTTGGAAAGATGATGAGAAATAAATATTTGGCTGTTTGGCGAATGACTCCTGCTGTCCATGCTCTGTTATGTATAAATGTGCAATTGTCTCTTACAGTTATTCCTGCATCGCGTGTTTGGTTACAGGGGAGTCGTCTTGTTCCCCTGGGTGGGCAAAGTCTATGACAGAGACATTGCCTCTAAAACAGAAGAAAGGTACACAAGGTCATTATTTTGCTTGCTTCTTGCTTCAAACAACAAAATGAATAATAATTAACTCATTCAATATCAGCAGCATGTATACATGTATATTTACCAGGAAATGAGTATTGCGCATTCAAATTCTGGAGAAAAGATTTTACCCTTAATCTAAAATCTGTAGTTAAAGCATTGCCTGGCTTGCCATGCTAATTGTGCTCCACCATCATTGGGGTGGTTGTCAAGGTGGGCACAACAATGTATCAAAATACTCCTGTAGTTCCTGTATGATATGGAATGAGTTAAGAGCAAATGTGTTGTACATGTAAGATCTGTCTTGAACTACCACTCCCTGGGATGACCACATTGTGGTGTCTCATTCATAGCCATAGGGCGTATATATAGAATGGAAAGTAGTAAGCAAATTGTGGTTAAGACAGGGACCACTGTATAAGTATAGGTGGTCTGTCATGAAAAGTAGATTAACATGGGAAGTATCTAGGAGTTTGGAATCGCTAGCTGACTTGGCTAATGAGATTAAAGTTGGGCTTAAAGATCTAAGTGATTTTAGCCAAGTTGGCTAATAAAATTAAATCCCTAGCACAAGATAAGAGTGAGATTGATTGTGCTGGCATCCAAGGTTTTTCTGTTATTTGGATTAAAAATAGGTGCCCAATGCAAATTAAAGTATCAAAGACAGACCCAGATGACGCCAGTTTTGGCAACCTGAATCCTCAACAGTCAGACTGACTCAGTTGGATTAATGCATTGGCTGCTTGTAAGGGCACCTTGACATTTTTAACTGAAGGAATTAACAGTAGTGTTGTAAGTCCAGTCTGTAGCACATCCCTGGTTAAACCAACAAAGAACTTACGTGTTAGCTAAGCCTAGTAAGAAAATGATATTTTTTATCAGCAGAAGCATGCAGTCTGCTTAGTTCCATATACTTTGTTTGGAAGTAATAATATAGAAATTTCTGTGGTATGGGTGAATGGATTGATGATAATTTTTTTTTTTTTTTTTTTTTTTTTTTTTTTTTAAATTTTCTCACACTGATAAGCAGGAAAATTATGATTTTTTTTCAGTATTGGACACTAGTATGATTAGGAAATATTTCAAAAGAAGAGGTATAGCCTTAAGGTGAAAAGTCGCATATTATGGAGCATTTTAAGTCTTGCTTTGCCCACTGTGACAAGTGTTTACGATATCCCTGGAGAGACAAATAATTGGGCCCAAAACAATACCGCTTGATGAGTATATTGATATTGGCACATCAAATTTGATTTCTTGCATAGCCATTTTCATTTGCATAAAAAGTAAAAATGTTGAAATTATAGAGCATTTAAATTGATTCTGGACAGCAGCACAACTTTCCTCAAGTTTGGATGTTTTTCTATGAAATAGTTGAAGAAACGGTGAAATAAATTGGCACTTAACATCAGGTTTAAAAGTACTAGAGAAACTCAGTACCATTGTTATGTCTATATTTTGGCCTGATATGTTTTAATTAAAAAATGAAGAAAAAAAACACCTCAAGTTCAGACAAGATTTAAGAGATAAAAACAAAATGATGTTGAGAATTAGCGACATTATAACATTTTCCCAGGGAAACAAACATCCTTTGTGAAAGTTGTTGCGCTGCTGTCTAGATGACTGTTATTGAAATCAAATGTATGGCATGGCTACCTGTACTTAATGTTCACACAGATTATTTGGTTTCATGGAATTTTTATTGTGTGCATACGTTTTTAGGTCACTGGAAGAACGAGACAATTCTGGCAGTAAGGAGGTCAAAGGTCGAACACACACATATTATCAAGTTCTCATAGACTCAAGAGATATTCCACATATTGTAAGTGTCGTAAATGTGTGACTTCTTAGAAATATGGGTTTTGTATTAACAATTGTTTTAAAATGTACCTTTGATTTAAATGGTAGTTTACAAGTCTTCAGTTTTGCATAATGTTGCAATACTCCACTTTTACATTGTCAGTGACAAATAGTCAATTTGATATACTTTGGAAAAAATATATTTTTTGATAAGGGGTCAGCCAAAAGTATCAACATTTTCAAAAGTGTATACAGAGTACTCCTTCTTGCAACTCCCTCCCTCCCCCAAAAGAGTACTCTAGAAATATTAATTTTTGGCTTAATATTGATTGACATTTTCAAAATTAGCTAAAAGGGCACATTGATCTTGACCACCTGCACCCCCCACCCCACCCCCACCACCCTGCGTACTCTATGTACTAATGTGAAAATGTTGATAAAAATGGCTGACCCCCAAGGTATGTGTTAAAAATGGACATTTGTAATGACCACATTGTGAACAGTGAACACTTGACTGAATATGTGAAGAGATATTAAGTAAATAGTGTGTGCATAAGACAGTTATAATGTAGTATTGACTTGCTAAAGTCCACTGATATCTCCTGGATTCAGGGTTTTTTGTTGTATCTCTGTCCATTGCAAAGAGTTTTATATGTGACAATCATGCATGCAGCTTTGCAATTTTACTTGTTAGGACCTTGCATCAGGGATGCAGGTGCTGACCCTACAGTAATCAGATTGTATGTCCTTGTGGAGTTCATTTCATCCAATTTCCTTCAAATTTTGTCACATCATGCATCTAGACAGGACCTTGTGTAAGATTGACTATGGGTGACACTGACCTCAAAATCAAAGTCACATGTCCATTTGAACAAAATTGGTTTTTGTGCAATAACTCTAAAACTTATTCAAAGGACATTTATCTTGGTAGGGCTTCACTTGGGATTGCAATTGCGTGTCTATGACCTCCAGGTAAAGGTCACATGCCTGTGAAAGTCTACTGCTTGTGGGCCCTCTTGATGACCCAGCCATTGCTCTAAGTTGAATGTTACAAAGTTCAACTTCAATACCTTGTATTCTTTTTTTTTTCAAATCACACAGAGAGTGGGGACAGAATCAGTGACCTTCCTCAGTAACCAAGAAAACAGTGGTACGTTGTACTCAATACCAGGTATGATCACTTACTGACCTTCTTGAATTACAGAAATCTCCCCTCATCAAGAATTACAAGTACAAATTGTCTAACTTTCTTGTTGCAGAAAATACTAAGACTACCTTTGCATTTTATGAAAAGATAAATAAATTTACCTGTATTCCATTGTGAGCACAGTGACATCTTTTAACTTTGATATCTGAAGATCTTAGAGTTGCCAGTGAAATTAAAGGTCCTCTTGATTGACCATGTTCAAATTTGATACATGGGTAACTCATGGATTGTTTCCACCATACGATGCTCTTTAAAAAAATTGGATGTGAAAATAATACTTTTATTCACATTTTTATTTTAAAAACTCACTGCGCCTTCAATTGTCGCTTTCCGTTCATTTCCGACACCCACAAGGCGCGAAAGGCTTGTGTCACAAACGCAACCCTGCTGGCTGACAGGGAAGACTCTGACCATGCTAGCGAGTCATGGCTGCCAAGTGTCACTTGGTTTAAACATACTTGATTCACCCCAGGATGTGTCAGTGTGTTGCTGTTATTTGTAGCAATACAAATTCTGCAGCTTGTTTACATTCCCCCAAAGACTTGAAATTACGGACAGCGTGGACCCGTGAAGTCAAGATTTACAGGGACAAGTGGCAAGGCCCTGGGAACAGATCTAACCTATGCAGCAAACACTTTGTGAAAAGTAGCTTTGATTTGTCAAATATGACGATGTTTAGGATAAGTTTGGCAAGAAAAAGCTACTCTTGTTGCCAAATGGGGTCCCATAACTGGACAATGGAAGGATTCATAGAACTGGCCAAATTAGGCATTACTCATAGAACCAGGAACAGTGATTCATTATTTTTATATTTTTGCAGTAATTACAAATTAAGTTTCAGTATTATACTGATTTCAAAGCTTGCATAACAGCAAAATATAGGTCTGGCAATTCTACAACTGTTACAATGTATCATACATTTATCAATTGAATGTCACAGTGACAAGCTGGTCTGGGATGTTAATTGTTACAAAATAACATTGTAACAAAACTTTAGTGTGCTTAACCATTTTGATTCAACTGATGGAAAAAATGGGTGGAAAACATGGACAAACAAGGACCGATCTTGTTCCATACCCAGGTGTAGGGTTGAACAGTCTATAACTGGTTGATTAGCTTCCCATGGTAATGTGTATGTCCAATTACTACTGTGTATTGCGAGGTGTTTAATCCCATAATCATATCACCCATGTTTGGATAGCTACCACATTCACAGCTTATCTAGTATGCAGCTGCCAAGAGCAGAGGGGGGCTGGTCTTTCATCTTTTTCAGTCATGTGCCACTGTTTGTGACAGTCCATGGCCAGCTCCCAATAATCGGGTGTACACAATTCCATCTCATAGTACCTTTGTCGTTAATATGAAACTAGAAAATAAGTCAGTCACAGGAAAATATTCACCATTGTTACATAATGGATACAACCTGAAATAAAGGATATCATAAACATTTGTACTGATTACATTGTATACGGAAACGTAAATTAATGCCCTCCAGGGTGTTGCGAGTTTACTGCCGGATAGGATTTCTGATATTGAAAGCTCTATGAAAACTTATATTTAATCATCCATAGACCACACATGTGGGAAGGGAAAATTAACTGTTTGTTCAGACTTTTATAGGCATAGACCGTAGCTGTTTCAGTAAATGCTAGAATTTGAAACATTACAAGACCTGGCCCATCCTGACCAAATTCCAATTAATTGCATTCATGCTTGTTCTTGTTAATAAAATCTAGCAATTTTTGATAGGAAATATCTCTTTTGCAACGAATTATCATTGCCCAAATGGCAAGTTGGGCTCGTCTGTCTGTACCACAGCTGCAGTCCCTGCAGTGCTGGTGACGTTAGGGCTCTAGGCGTCCCCTCGTGTGTAAGGCTGAATGATCTTTTCCTCTGCTGCTTCAGCTTTTCTTATTAATTTTTCTTCATCATCATCAGACCACGTACATAAAAAAAGTCAACTGATACTCTCCGGAATCATTTTGCTCTGTTTTATCTGCCATAACTCTTGGCAAACTGAAGGCACTCTGGCTTATAACACATTCAGCCTGGCCAGCGGGTTGCATTTGGGACGTCACTAACTCTTTCCCACATCAGGCCATGATCGGAGAAAATTTGCGCGCTTTCCTGTCGCAAATGTGGTGCACTTTTGGAGCTAAAAAAACCCTATTTGAAAATGAAATTCAACATTTTGGTTTCAGATATCATTTCTAACCACCCTAAACATCAACTTTCTAATTTGTGGTACCCAATCAACAAGAGGACCTTTAAAGCAGATCTGGGGTTCAATGTTTGTAAGAACTACAGTCCCATAAGTTCAAATGGTACTAGTTGATGTGTGTTTCTGTTCCATTTTTTTGCAGGACTGGACTATGTGGGACATGAAGATATTTTACCGTATGCAACGACAGAAAAGCAGCCAATCCACAACCACCTGTTTGACAAATTCTTAGCCTTGGATAATGGCAGTTTAGAAGGTAAACCCTACATTACAGTGAGGCTACTTTCAAGCAATTGTTGGGCTCCTGTTACATCTCCACTCAGAGTATGTGGGGTCAGTAGGAAGGAACAAACTTTTACTCGATCAAATACAAAATCTTCAAAATAAATCAAACGGTAATATAGAATAGAGAACAATTTATTTCTTTGGAACCAAGAGTGTGGCAGGGAGTGAATTTATTGGGTTGGTAGGATCTTAGCAAACCAGCAATTAATTCAGGGTGGCTTGATGGATGTCACTTACTGATCCAAGCCACAGACAGCAGACAGTCATGTAGCTACGTACTTGGGGATAAAGAGTGATGGTCTTGTCATGTGGATGTATTGAACAACTTGAATTAATGAGACCCAGGATTGAACTGACTCAGTCTTGCCAAATATGTGAGTAAGTCATGTTTTTTCAGATTCTTTGCAAAAATTTTATATTGGCGTGAAAAAACCCCTATAGATGTATATGGTTATAATCTTGTCTTGCTCATTAGTTATTGTTTATTATAACCAGCTGTATTCTCTTGCAGACCCCAAATTCATGGCAAAAAATACTCTGAGAGAATGGCAGTTGAAGAATCACCCTTGGTTGGAACTGACAGACGTTCACAGAGAAACCACAGAAAACATTAGAGTCACAGTCATGCCTTTTTACATTGGATGTCGAGTAAGTCACAATGACAGGCCCTGGTAATTTATCCTTTAACGATGGGGCAGACACTACTGAGTGTCACATTCTCTGGAATGTGATCCATACTGGTGGCACATCATCATATATAGATTTCTCTAGAATTGGATGTGAATTTCGTCAAATTCCATGAAAAAGAACACTCATCAAATACTAACCTGCCTGTCAAAGTTCAGGCTTTGTTTATATGCAATGCCTGGTGAAGCTGTGCTACAGAGGCTGCAAGAGGAGCTGGTATGATTTTTCAGGTGAAACAAAAATCTCTGACTCAAGTTTTCATGATTTGGTGTGAATTGAGCTAGATGACATCTGGTGTAGGAGATGTTTCTGAGTTGTCATGACTAAACTGAGTGGGTTGTGCAGAGAAGAAATTCAAGTTCTGCATCTCTCTTGGTCTAAACAGATTTCAACTGAGATGGAACAGACTTCAATCCTGGATATATATTTGTCACTCTGACCACCATTTGTACATTGATTAGACTGACATATTGAATTAACTCTTTCTTTCAGTGCCAGGTGGGACTGAGTCGGCAGCTTTCCTCAGCACACTTTGGTTACAAATCGCCCAAAGCACGACGAGGAGAGCTGTTGCCTATTGTATTCTCTGAAACTATAGGCATGCTAGTATTTGAATGAAAGGTCTTTTCACATGAAACATATGAATCTAGCATCCTTATTGTAATTGAGAGCAGTTTGTGCTAAGTACATGTAGTTCAGCTTAAGTGGCAGTAGACACTGAAGGATGTAATGTATCTTCAAAGTGCAAAGAAGAATGTGTATGGATAAATATGCATCTTCACTGTTTCCTTCACATTTATGATTTCATAGATTTAAAGGAAAGTGGAAAATCCAACTATGCTGCCAAATTTTTCTTTGCATTCTCTGCAAATATTAAGAGAAAGTACCAATTTCTTTGTGTTTTTTCATCACAGTGTTCATACATTTTAATGAAAGTGTGAAATATAGACCGTACATTAAAACAGCATTTAGTGAAATCTCATTCTGACATCATCTGTGTCCTGTAAAATGTGTTGATATCTGAATATGTCTAATTAATGAATCAAATGGCAAAGGAGTTTGACTTTTAGACCCACTTAAAACTTGTGTCATTAAGTTAGACATCTTAGTGTCATTAAGTGTTAGGAACTCCACTACGATTCCATTCCCAACTATATGAGACAGCCATTCTGATGGGGCCAAGACCTTGATACTTTTACTTTTAAAATGGATTTTTAACACAGAGAATGTTCTTTATTAAAGACTTATTATGCAGCCAACCCGGGGCAATATTGAAAAGCAGATATTTAAAATCAGTTTAATTGACTTTTGAGGACTTGCCGCAGATCAACAAATATTTAAAATAATATTTATCACGATTTAAATGGACACCAATATTTATTAAGTTTTCTAAACTTGTTACCCTAACAACCGCATTATAAGGCCTTCAAACTCTGGATTCAAGTTCAGATTCATGATGACAAGTTTTGAATGGAAATAATGGATAGTCCAGGGTGTGTCCGCTAAAGTACTTGCTGCGCTCGGGCATTACTTGACGCGGACGCATCCTAGCCTATCCATTATTCCTTAAAAAACTGGACAAGGGAGATAATCCCTTGACTTTTCATTTCTAATATATTCACATTTTCTACAGCAGTAATAATCACAAGAATATCTCACGACCGTAGTTCAATCCTAACAACATAATAGACATACATTATGACGTCACTTCCGCATAACCAGAAACCATACTAAGCCCTAAAAAATTGTATTTCAGCTATTACCTTCAATAAAATTCTGACTCTTGTCCTCCCCTGATGAAAGCGTGTGAAACCCCAAAAGCGGTTGAGAGGGAGTCCATATACCTTTTTTATATGGTGTTTGCAGTCTTTTAATTATAGACTTATGGTTTTCCTGCTGGTAGTGCTGTTTTATTCTGTATGTCATTATAATAAAGTTTCATTCTAGCTGTGTCATATTCTTGGAACTGAATGTCAAATCTGATTTTTCTTTTGTACCAGGAAGTGCAGCAGACTCCTGTGTACTGGGTAAGTACAAGTGGTGCCGAAAAAGGCAATATCAGCAGTGTTAGCAAGAAAAAAAGGAAGAAAGATAGTAAAAATAAATTTGTACAATTGCCAAATGCATTTTTGGAAAGGAGGGGGGGGGGGTGTCAGGAATGTTACCAAATGGTTTTTATCAAAGAAGAGGCACTTTGAAAAGTTTATGATGTATATTCTGTGAGGCCCCACCTTGCCTAAAGGAAGCATTCTGATCTTGTTCAGGCCTAAAAAAAGTATGAACTTGTGTGAGAATATTAGATTTCCATTTTTAAATGGTGTGTCTAAGTTAATTTATGGGCTGAATAGTACCCAGCAAGATGATTTGCAAAGAAAAGTATCGGTCACAAGTGTGAGTGTATTGAATACATGAATGTAGGTTTGCATGTTTCATTTTACACTTAAAAATGAGTGAGATACACTTTCAAAGATAAATTATGAGCTTTATAATTATTTGGAATAATAATATTGACAGTGGCGATACTGTATAAGGCTGGAGAATCTGGGGGATGAAACTGTACAGTTACGAGAAAGACACTGGAGGATCTTCAGTCTGTCAGGGACTCTGGAAACAGTGCGAGGACGCGGAATCATTGGAAAGGTGAGATAGAAAGGATCCCGATTTGACTTGTGAAAACTGTAACTGTTGGGTATGTGGATGACTTAATGAAAAAAAAAATGCTGTGAGACCTGTCCTTGAATTGAAGGCCACTACCGAGAAAATCTAGATCTGTCAAGTTCATGTGCCTATTCAAAGTTAGAAAAAAAGTGTATCGATGGCATGAAACCTGGTAAAGTGGCAGACTGCCGAGACTGCATTGATTGTGTGCAATTCATTACCTCAGACAATCAGGGCAACTCCATCTCTAAAATTTCAAATTTGCCCCTTTAAATTGATATTGATAGATTTTCAATCTTACAACCAGATTTTCAAACTTGGTTCCAACAGTCATAATGCAATAATGTATTCCTCATTGTTATGGAACAGTACATGTGAATGTGTCTTTATGACTGTTGGTGCCATATTAATAATGTTCCTCATCCTCCTTCATACTGGCCCTATGCTTGCCTCCAGAGAGCTTTCACACAATCTCACAGGTTAAAAATACTGTGTATAGAAAGTGTTTTATAGGCTTTTAAATAAGTTACTTAGACTTCAAATTACTAGTTTTATATATATATATATATATACACCTCATTATAACGGCACTCAGATATCTGACATATTCAATATAATCACATAATTTTCCATGGGAAAAGGTTTATTTTCTTTGTTATTTGACTCATTTATCTGACATATTCAGTTATCTGAAGCATTTCTTTGGGAACAGATGGTGTCATTATAACAAGTTTTCACTGTATATATATATATATATATATATATATATATATATATATATGTACACATTTGTGCGTATGTACAGTGTGTATGTATGTGTGCATGCATGCACGTGTGTATACAGTAAAATCTCCAATTTAGACCATCTCCATAAAGAGACCATTTTTATCTTAAGACCACCAATGAACGGATGATCTGTTCTTGTATATCCTCATTAAGGCCACTCCCCTATTATAAAGCTACATTTTACAGTCCCTTAGGTGGTCTTAATAGGGAGATTTCACTGTGTGGGTATATACGTATATTGGTACCTGCTATTTGAGACTGCCCCTACAGCCTACAAAAATTGGTCTCATACTGCAGTTAGTCTTAAATTGAAGGTATATTCAACAAGGAAATATAGCAAAGTGTCTTGAAAGAGTGATCTTAAAAAGACCTTCAGTATTAAATTGGAGGTGGTCTTAAGAGCAGGTACCACTGTATATGGTCCCCATGGGATCCCTTCAGTGCCTGATGAGATTCAGTTCAATTGAAATGTGTCGCACGCTCGCTGCCTCATCCAAGGCTACTTGCCTTGTCTTTAGCTTATACATACACACACACACACACACCCCCTTCTGTAGTAGCAGATTTTAAAGCCATTATTATGGGCCAGTGTGAGTACACAAATAACCCAGTTTACAAACGTGACCTTATTATCAGTACAGTTATATTTCTGATGATAACAACACAAACTTTTGACTTTTACACAAATTGACCATAGTTATGATAAAAATTCTCAAATTTTTCAGGAGCCAGTATTCTCAAAGTCACAACCAGCCTTCCAGTATACCAGTCATGTATCCCTCCAGGCCCCCAGTGGCCATATGTGGTGGGTATAGTTTGTCTTTTCTACATTTAGCTGTGATAAGATTGCGAGTGCTTCTTATAATTGGTCATAACTATATCTCAATCCAGCATCAATGTGTCCAGTTTAAAACCCAGTAAGTGGTGCTCCTGTTTCTGAAAGTGTAGCTGGGACATGAGTTGCTTATTAACTCCTACCATACCAGTCCTTGATTTTTCTGCATATTTACCTAGATTTAAGACGACAATTGCATTTTTAAATTCTTCATGAAAAGAGCTTTCATTCAAGTACCAACATGTGCATAGTCTTAAGTCAGTGGTTCTGGCACTGCCTAGCAAGTCACCATAGTAGGGAATGAGTTAATACAAAAACCACTGGCCAAGGTATTAACAGCTTCAATAGAATAGAATAAGTTAAATAGTCAAGAAAGGTAATCCAATAAATAGCTTGTCAATTGTGTGGTTTAAGTTGACATTTTTGACTTTAAAGTTAAAATGTTTGAAATGTTATATCACCAATTCATGTGTTTTATGTATGAAATGAGGATGAAATGTGATAAAAATGTTCCTGTTTTAAATATTGCAATACATGTACTTTTGTATGTCAATGGCTGAGTCAAACTGACATAAATACTATACTTCTAGAAAATTTCACGCTCGACTCAATTTTGTGCTATTCGCGCACTCTTTGCACACGCGAAAATAAAATGCATGAAAATTTCTGTCTGTTGAAGAAATCGTATAGTGTAAATAATATAGATGTGAATTTAAAAGGTGCAAATTTTTTCCAATTTAAGAAAAAATGTATTTGCGAGCAATAAAGCATGCGCGAAAATTTCTAGAACTACAGTATTTAGGGATTGATCTAGACCTGAAAAATCATCTGGCCAATTGGAAAATAAAAACAAAAATTTGAACATTGCAGTCATTGCTTTCAGTGATTTGTCCCCTGCCACCCAAGGTGGCATGGGGGGACATAGAGTTATTGGGGATAGGGGCCGTGTCTGTCCGTCGGTCCAGTGGGCAGCATATCTCTAGAACCCTAAGAGATAGAGTAATGAAATTTATGCCAGAGATGCATCCTACCACGGGCATGTGCTCCATGTATTGCTTTTTACCTTGACCATTTCCAAGGTCACAGGGCCCAAGAACATATCAGTTTTTTGCATCCAGACATGCTGTATACATTGTATAGCTTTCTTCTGTATACATGTAATGTGGCGGAGGATGTAGATCCTTTAGATCACTGTGCACTTGTTATTATTAAACAAAATTTGCCATGCACAAATTTTATCAGCTGAACAGAAGAAATATCAACACTTGCCTAATTGGTTAATGGCATAATTAACTGTTTACTGAAAGTAGCTTAGAAGTGTATACCCAGCAAGTGCCATTCTCTGTAGTGAGTGTGACTATCTCGTGTTACTACTCTTGGATCTAGAAATGCTAACACAATTTGTTAGAATTTTGTGCAGAAAAATAATAACACTTTTACTGACCGGTTTTGACACTGTCAACAGCTTTTCTGTGTCCACTTTGAGCCCGAAGTGTGCTAAGGAAAGCTGTTGACCTGGACTGTTCTTGTGTCTCAGCGACTGGTGGCATTGAAGAAAGGGCCTTTACCCAATGGCTATTGCCTAATCTGCATTAATGAATAGTTTGTAGCTATTAATTGTAGGCATGCTGTTACTTGAATGAAAGGTCAGTTTACAAAGATTATGAATCTGGTATCATTATGTTAACTCAAAACTCATTTGAAAATAGCCATGGAACAATTAACCAAACTTGTGATTTTCTTTTTCTGTTTCAGGGGCACATTCAAGATGGAAAGAGAAGATGGAAGTTCATTTGAATGTAGAATTCCACCATTTGCATTGGAAAGCAAACATGAAGATAACAACACACCACATGGCTTTGTCGTGTAAAGAGGAGAAACATGGGGAAAGACTGGCTTGTGATAACATGAGATTTAGTTTCATTGGTATCTTGATGGTGGGTGGTCCCTGTGCAAAGCTCCTATTTGTATCCCTTTGTCATTTGTCTGATTTAACTGTTTTCCTTGGCACAGGTTTGCCATAAACAGCCAAACCTGTGGCAAGGAAGGTTTGTATTTTTATTTGAAAAAAAGGCGAAAACCTTGGTATAGACTTTATTTAATATATGAATACTTTCAGTTCCTTTGGGCATGAAATAAATACTGTATATGTATATATTAAATTCTGATACAAATATTATAGACCTACTGAACTTTTAAAGATGTGTTGCAAAATTTATCCAATCAATAGAGACCACAACAGCAGTGAGGATATTTTTCATAGGGGCGTCGCACATGTTGCCCTGGGTACCTTGTTTATGTACAGTGATGTAGGACTTCAGATGACAGATCAACTTGAATCTGCCAGATGTTGTTGAGATGCCACATACCTCTGCTTTCAAAGTTTTTGATTGGTAAACAATCACATCCTGTATTTGTCAAAACTTAACTGTTCATGCTGACTAATGATGCCAATTGCAGTGTCACCTGTCCCACTCATTGGATGTACTTTAAAATTATGTACATTTGAGAAGTACATGTAATGTACATTTTGTACATAGATCCCAGTTTCTTGGGGGTGGGGGTGGGGATGGGGATGGGAAATGTGATTTACTTTTACCACAAAAAAAAAAAAAAAAAAAAAAGAGGGGTTTTCTGGTAGATTTGTGGTGAGGGATAAAAACATGAAGGTAGCCACAGTTTACATGTAGATCTAAGGTAACCATTGACAAAAACTGGGGACAAGGGATACTGTACCAAAGTAATACATGACCATAAGGTAATAAAACAATGATATATTGGGATATCAAGAATGTGAGAAGATCAAAACACATTTATGGTCACGTAGTATCATTGGAGTTCCATTTGTAGTTCATCTCAAGATAACACTGTGAACGCACAACTTTTAGTACATGTACATGTGTATAAATATGTAAAATTTAAGCCTTCACTTGTTGAAGTAACAAGGAAAACAGTTATTTCATGGTGCCCAGCACAATTCAATTCATTTATTTGACCAATATAGTACAGTATAGTATTATTTGTAATAGGTATATTGCATCAATACAGATTTTGGGGTAATAACTCTCATGTGCTATGCCTGCTCAATTTGTTTTCTGGCAGCAAGAATTTTACTCTTTCTCGTTGCTAATTTCAGCAAAAGTTTACATACTCTGAATTTACATGACGACAGTGCATTCATATCTTTGTAAACTGACCTTTTGTTTAAACACCAGCATGCCTAAAGTTGCAGAGACCATAAAAATGGTCCAGGTAAACAGCTTTCCTTGGTGTGATTTGAGCATGAAGCTGTTGACTCAGTCAAAGCTTGCCATTGAAAGAGTTAACCCTTCCCCCCCTTAAACCAGCCAAAACCAGCTGGTGGTCAAATGTCGTCTGCTTCAGCGTTTTCAACTGATTTCAACAGCAATGAAAAACAATTTGACTCAGAATTGAAGATGAGACCTGTCAAGACAACATGACCCAGGTCAACAGCTTTCCTCTGCATGGGTTAGTGCCCAACCCATGCCGAGGAAAGCTGTTGACTCAGTCTTAATTCAAGGGGGAAAGGGTTAAAGTTAGAGCATTTGATCAAACAGCACCTGCTTGACCAGTTGAACAGGGAAAAGGTTAAATCTGCAATGTACAGGAATGTTCTTCTCTGGCTGTACACTGGTACCTGCTTTTTAGGACTGCCAGCAAAAAGTGGTATTATTGCAGGTGGTCTTAAAACACAGGACAATTTATTAAAGAAATAGACTAGTGTCAGGAAAGTGCAGGCTTCAAGAGTTGTGTCGTCTGAGACAGACAGTTGACAATTTCTGTGGAGCCGGTACCATTGTAATGACAACTTGAAGGGCCAAGTAAGAGAGGTGATCTAATTTATGACCGTAACAACAAGATTATGGCCTAGCCAAGAGATCTGTTCAGTCAAGTCTGTAAACAAATGGTTAAATATTGAGGCAAATTGGCAGAATTGTGTGTAATTCTGAAGCATTTACATGTTATCCTTTTTTCTTTGTGCACTTGTCCCCTGACACACTTCCCTCAGCTTTGTTTCAAGTATGTTGCCATACGTGTATGAAAATGGAAGGCATCTCAAAAGGAATCGCCACACACTTATGCTAATGACATGGACTGGGTATATTATGTACTTGTAATAGCTCGTTAGAATATGGAGCTAATACAGAATTACCACCTTTCTTGAAGCTAGGGATAATAAGCACCTCTCATTATGCATTTGTTGGATTTAAGAATGCGGGTAATGTGACAAATACTGTGCATCTGGTTTATTAAAATTTGAGAAATGTGTGGTCAGTACTTAAAAAATTATGATAAATGTACAAAAGATACTTTGATAAACATAGATTGATGTTTTTAATAAAGCTATCAAGAAGTTGAAGCTTTGGAGCTAAAAGATAAGTTGATAAATATAGATTGACGTTTAATAAAGTTATCAAGAAGTTAAAGCTTGGAGGTAGAAGATAAGTTGATAAATATAGATTGACGTTTTAGTAAAGTTATCAAGTTAAAGCTTTGGAGCTAAAAGATAAGTTGATAAATGTAGATTGATGTTTAATAAAGTTATCAAGAAGTTAAAGCTTTGGAGCTAAAAGATAAGTTTATAAATATAGATTGATGTTTTAATAAAGTTATCAAGAAGTTAAAGCTTTGGAGCTGGGCTTTGGGTAAGCCCAGATGTTAAACTTGATGACTGGTGCCAGGTCTCAGAGTCCAGTAATATTTATATGGAAGATGATACAATCATCAGACCACAGTTAAGAGAGACTGACATGTATCTTGAGCAGAAAAGAAATGCAGATTGGATGTCTAGCAATTGCAAAAATGTACAGGCTTTGTAAATAAACACTTTATAAGAGACTGATGAACTGGCTTTTATGTAACATGCAAGTGTAATGTATTATTTGCATTTCTTTATTTTTGAATTATGCCTGCCTTTAAACCTATATGCCCAATTGACTGCAAGATTTGAAGAATCTGTCAGCCCTAACGGTAGAACTAAAAATTCTAAATTGCTGTATGAATACAATATTTTTTTGGATACATCATGACAAATAGTCAAGATAGAACAACCAATCTTGTGCTGTTGATTGAGAGTTTATTTGTAAAAGTCAACAATAGAGGGCGCGGTTGTCTTGTTTCAACAGTTGTTAAGCACGGAATGCTCCCTTTAAAACCAAGATGGCAGCGCCTACGTTGCACGCGCTTCAAAGGTAAGATATTTTAAAAGTTTAAACACGGTGATTAAATGATTGCCAGGGAGCTAGCATACGTAGTGTCGCGTCGAGTAAATGAAACCGAAACAGGAGGCGTATTTTGCAAGGAGCTTGAGTGTGAAATTATTCCAAAATAATATTTCCTGATTTGACAACTTGATCTGTCACTCTGGCGGAGTCGAGAGTGACCGATCAACTTGTCAAATCAGAAGATAGCCTGAGCAGGGAAGTGCAAATGTGCAAATCCGATGGTACTTTCCCGGTCCGAGTCTACTGTCTGACTGTCAGGTGGACATCAGAACAGGAGCTTTCAACAGCAGTTTGTGATTGAAGTTGATTAGCCAGAGCATCAGTTGTACTTTCGGCTCTTCTTTCTTCGGTTGTGCAATTAATGGTTGCCTGATCTCGGTGCCCAGCCCTTGCAGTCTAAGTTACTAACCTAGGTATCTCCGATGGCAAGCGATCAGTGAGAAGGCTCCCCCGCCCCCACTGCCAATAAGGATAGGTCACGATGGACACCTGATAACTTTGAAGGGCCGTTCTTTGGAATTCGGTCCGGGTGTTTTAAAGTTAAAGTATGGCATGTATTATCAAAAATTCTTGCAGAGGAACTAGAAACTATCGCAGGTTGCGATAACAGTTGTTAAATTTAGTATCTGTGCACTCTAGATCAGTTATTTTCCACTTTAGTACAGTACCCCTAGCCTCCGTAGTCGTCTTCATGCGCCATATCGGTCTTGTAGTACTTCTGGTTCTCGCTAGATGGTGCTCCTTTCAATGCATTCTCACGAGAGCTTTCAAGTTCGGCATGAATGCCACGGATGACCAACAATCCCCGCTAGCTCAGGCGGTAAGAGAGAAGGATTACGGAAAAGGGTTTGGATTACGTGTGGGTTCGACTCCCTCACAGGGCAGTGGTAGTGATAGGGTGAAGGGGGGTGTGGGGGAGAAAAGAAAGAAAAAGGGGGTGTGGGGGAATCCCCCACATAAGAAACGGCTGTTTTTGCCAAAAAAAGATACCAAAATAAATAAAACCCAAGGCTTCAAAATCCGGACCGGATTCCAAAGAAGCTCCCTTTGAAGTTTTAAAACAATGAAATGATTGGAGTAAAGTGTTTAATATGGAAGTAGGTTCAACCTAATAGTAGCGAGCAGAGCATCAATTTTTCATTCGAAGAGCTGCAACCTCATGATCTACATGCAAAAAGCCACCCCCAGATAGCTACATCACACAGTGATTGGCATTCTGGACCTTTTGCCATGCACAGTTGTTACCAGGCCAACCAGAAGTTGAAAATTCCATGGATGAAAAAAATGGTGATAATTGGAGAACATTCTAATAATAATAATAATAATAATAATATTCTATGGCACTCCGCTTCTCTGCCGTGGTCCTGTAGGTTCCGAGATTTGTGACCTCGGATGAACAAAAAATTCACCCAAATTATGTTAACTCTGGTGAAAGTAGAGATGCCGAATACAGTGAATAAGAAAAGTGAATGTGAATCAATGATCCACGTGAGTGGGTTCCCAAACACTGCCCTGGGGAGGTACTGAAGGTTGATGATGATGATAATTTGGATGTGACCAGGTTTTTCTAGTTGTATAGATTGTAGCTTTGGATTGATGAATTACCTTACTTTTAAAAAATTTTGATGTGTTATATATAGAGCTCGCTCCGCTCGCTATAAGCCATGGTTTGCTCAAAAAGAGCATAAGTAAGAAGGTGTGCAGTCTTTTGGCACAATACGTTAGTTTTAATTACATTTTAGGACTGTTTACATGAATGCTTGTATTATTACCAACTCCCATTCACCGCAGACAGCAATGATTGAAAACTGGCAATTGGTGAGCTGGAAAAAAAATTACAACCTCTTTACCTCTGACGAATATGCACCAGGACTTTGTGTCCAAAAATAAATTTTGCACAAAAATGGCATTTTAGATACGGAGAAGTATGATGAACTGCATTCAGACTTGCTGTCATTCATTCTACATGTAAGCAGCTGAATACACTCTGTTTGCAGAGAATATCTGGTGTATACAGTGATTTGTATAAAAAGTTGGAAAATTAAGTCATGCTTGGTATGGTAAGATGCAGACACCATTAACAGATTATTGACCCCTTGTCAGCTGGCCTACACTTAAAAGTAGCCTTTTAGGTCTAAGTTGTTGGCAACAGTATTTTGGGGAAAAAATAAAATGTTTCTGTTTCGTCATTAAATTGTGACAGTGGTTGTCATTTGAATAGTCAAAGGTTGGGAATGTTCAAAAAATAATGTTAGGCTGTATAATAGGTGAGAGCAAAGAATATTGGAATTTTGAGAAGGGCATAAGATGTATAAAACAGTGGCATAGTTTAACAGTGTAGGGTGCATAAAGTGTTAATGAAAAGAAGGATTTCACCATACTTGGCAGAAATGTTAAAGGAGATTCAATGGATGGTATAGAAATAGACAAGAGGTGTCAAAAATAATATGTACAAGAATAAGTGTTGGAATTTGTTGAGAAAATGTAGTGTAAAAATAACATGATTTAATGAAAAATAGATAATCAAAATGTTAGGGATTTGTGTTCTGGTATAAAATGTCAGAGAATACATGTTGAAATTTGTGTAGAATATATGTTCAGATTTGGCATAGAAGTTTGAAGAAAGAAAAAAGACTAAAATAGAGTGGGCAAAGCTAGGAAATGGTATAAGTAAAACAGGTAAGGGTGTTAAAGAAATGTCGGCATTTAATGTAAGGTTCAGAATAAATGTTTGGGACTTAAGTGTTGGGGCAAAATTGTGTACAGAATAAATTAAAAGATTTAATGTAGGATATAGAACATATTACAGAAGACAATGTTATGAATATTATTAATTGGGGGGGGGGGGGGGGGTAGGGGTAAAAAATGTTTGATTTTAGATTTTCATGTAAGACCAAACAGGTTATTGTTGGTTTCAGAAGAAACACAAATCTGAAGGACATTCTAACGCACTCACGTATGGAATATCCAAAAAACCCATGCACACCCCAAATCTCGGGTATCACTGAACAACATCCCTGTGACACTTCTAACTGTAAATACTGCCGTATCATTGACACATCCGGCAGGGTGACCAGCACCAAAACTAAGCGTTCCTACAGAACCCCTTCGGGTGGAACATGCAGGCACAACAACCTCATATACATCATCACGTGCTTAACCTGCAACAGGCAATATGTAGGCCAAACGAAAAGGCCTCTGAGGGACAGACTCCGTGAACACATATTACATCACCAGAAAAGATGTAAGCCAACCCCTGGGACGGCACTTCGCACTCCCAGATCACCAAACTTGGAACCTGCAAGTCCAAATCTTGGAACACATCGGTACTCCCTCTGACTTGCAAAAAACCTTGCAACTCAGGCTAACGAGAGAAAAGCATTGGATCCACCAACTCTGTACAACT
This sequence comes from Hermodice carunculata, assembly GCA_964020975.1. Lineage (NCBI taxonomy): Eukaryota > Metazoa > Annelida > Polychaeta > Eunicida > Amphinomidae > Hermodice > Hermodice carunculata. The sequence continues at coordinate 396,520 of OZ026618.1, forward strand.
GAGCCATTCGGCCTGAATGTCATGGGCAGATAAGCTTACTAGCTACGTCATATAATAAATTTTTCAGTTCTCAAGCTTATCTGCCTCATTACAGGAATTTCTAACCACACGAATCAAACCTGGTTCATGCCCACGGAACCGCAAAATATCTTGGGCTATCATTTGATACCTTTTATGTAACAGGTTTAGAACTTGGAATCCCACAAGTTATTCCTTTATTACATAACATATCTTTATTACATGTGATGGAGACCTCAAATCTACCCATTCACACTCACTGACCTAAATCGGTACAGTTATCTTGCACCCCGTGACCTCAGTACCACGGATGGTTAGAAAGTTTTCAAACAACCAAATTTGGTTGGAATTTTCTTCTTACCTGTCCTCCCAGACAGGTAGGCCGGTTTGATTGGACAGTCGAGCAACGTTCGCACAACACACGTACCCAATTTACGTTGGAAACGTGGTGTTGCGTCCAATATAAATAGTACGTGCGGTTGACCGTTACTTCAGTAGCTGATGAGCCTTGTCATAGGCGAAACCGGTCCTACTACTGATCCGCTTAGGATCCCAACTTGACTTTGCTTTTTAGCCTGGCCGAGTGAAACATAAGACCAAAAAATGTTAGAGAATAAATGTTAGGTTCAAATGGAGGACTAGAAAATTTTAGAGAATACAGCTTTGGATTTAATTTACATGTAGTAGAATAAACATTAGGAATTGTTGTAGGGTGTTAATGTCAGAGGATAGAAAATGTTAGGATTTAATGTAGGGCTAGAAAATGTTAGGGAATAAAGGTTAGCATTTAATGTTGGGGGTAGAAAATGTTATGGAATTGTTACTCAATATTTAATATAGGGCTACAAAATGTTAGAGAATAATTGTGATGATTATAAATGTAGAATATAAAAAATACTACAATGTAAATATAGTGTAGGTTGCAGTAAAATAATGTTGGACAGTTGCATTAGATAGTCATTTACAAAAAATTTTGGCCCCAAATGTTGACATGTATTGAGGGTGTGGCAAACTACATGGTTCGGAAAGCAGATAGTCATTTACAAAAAAAAATTTGGGCCCCAAATGTTGATATGTATTGAGGGTGTGGCAAACTACATGGTTCGGAAAGCGTCACCATCACCAGGATCAGACAAGACCCTTTTCCACAGTACTTTTAACAAAGAGAATTTCCATTGATTCATGGCAGAAACAGTCAGTCTGCAGAGCTGCTACTGTATCAACCCATGTGCATTTTTTCCAGCTAAATTTCCATGCTGTAAGTAGCAACTGAAGACTGCCTTTCACAATGAAATGCATTTTTTCTTTGTGATATGCCTGTTTAGCTGGTGTCAATTTGTTCCATGTTTTCTTGAAGATACTTTGGTGAATATTTCATCTCAATGTCGCATTGTGTCTGAGGGAAATCAACAATTTTCTGGTCTGAAGTAATTCACAGCAGTACTTCCAGTAGTTGCCAGAACTGTATGATGTCTTTGCATTATCACTGATACACATAGAAAATTATGATATTCCTGCGGGAAGAACAAGTTGTCTTAATAACATAGGTAGCTAGTGTATGCGATGCATGGAATTTTTTGTACAGGTCTGTTGTCAAAATTACTGATGCACAAAGTACGTAGGTGCCTTGGTCTTGCAAATCATTACCACGGCAATGTAGTGCGTGAACATATTTGAACATGTTGTCATGTTATAAGCATCCCTACCGAAAAATATTGCTGCTAGGATCCTTTTGTATGAATGTATTGAGCCATTATTGTGGTGCATGGGATACCATATTGAAGAATTTTAGGAAAAACATTTAGAAGTCCACCTGGAAAGTCTAGCATACCATACATACATATACATATATATACATATATATATATATATATATATATATATATATATATATATATATATATATATATATATATATATATATATATATATACACACACACACACACATATATGTATATATATATACGTATATATATATATATATATATATATATATATATATACATACATATATATATACATATATATATATATTATATATGTACTCATGTATATATATATACACACACACATATACATGTATATGTAAAGCTTCCTTTATAGAGGATGACTCAGTATCACAAAATACTTATCTTCCCTGAGGCCCTCTTAAAGAAACAATACAGTACAATACACATAACACATTATGTTGCACAATAAAGTATGGATTTGGAGAGTATTTAAACTACTATGACAGAACATGTACCTATTACCAAGTAATGAAATAATGTATCTTGTACAGCTTCTTTCAAATGATGACAATGTAACAGATTTTGTTAAGTACTTCTTCAGGTAACCTATTCCAAGCTGTGCCTCCATTATGTAAAGGTCTCGCTTGTTAGTAGAAAATATTTATAATTATTTCCTTTTGAAGGAGTGCATGTTGGGGATGTTTGTTAAAACTATGGGTATTCTGTTCCAAGTTGAAGGTCTGTGATATTTTATGCTCAATTTTTCCCTATTGCTTTTAATGGTTTTTATGTGATATTTATGTTTTTGTCTTGTTTTATGTTTATGTGTTCCAGAGTTAAAACCAAACAAATTACAAAACATGGCTGGCAACTTATTAAATTTATGCTTATGCATGAATATGCCTGTGAGGTATATATTAATTTTTGGAAAAGGCATAATGTTGAGGGAGCTAAATAAAGGTAAACTATGGGCTTGAGGATGTGAGAACAACAACAATCAACTTTTTCTCCAAAGCTGTGAACCAAATTTACTTCAAATTTAGTGGCAATGTACCTTGGGCGGGTTTGTTCAAATGGTCACATTCCAGTCGCTTTAGGATTTTTTTATGTTTTTTTTTTTTTTTTTTTTTTTTTCAAATTTAAAAATCTCTGAAACTGCTCACGCATTTGCTTTAATGTCACACAGAGAGACTCCTAGTTCTTAGTCTGTTCACCAGGTGGTGCTGCAATTTTGTATTTTTTGTGTGTTTTTGCTATTTTTGACTTCCTCTCCAGAACCATCACTCAGATTAAGCTGAAACTTGGTGCATATGTTTCTTGTGAAAGGGTCATACAAAGTTGTTCACTAGGTGGCAATGCTGTGGATTCCTGATTTTAAACAATTTTTTTTCAGTTTGGATACTTACTTACTTGCCAATTTTTACCATTTCTTCTGTTACTATTTTGTAGGACAGAAAAAACATCAGCAACATTTTATTTTGGGGTTCACTTTTTCTTTATTTAATGAATTATGTTAAAGAAAGTGTTGCTAATGTCAGTTTACAAAATTTAAGAGGGACATGACATTAGCAACACTTTACATGTATATTGCTATGCTACACCTGTTCGTAACATCAGTAAGACAGACAGTTTGTTGCTAATGTCAGTTTTTAGCTCAGCTGACTTGTCAGTCAGCTGAGCTTATCTTATGGTCCTCCGTCCGTCGTCCGTCCGTTTGTCCGTCCGTCCGTCGTCTGTCAACAATTTACATTTTCGACTTCTTCTCCGAAACCGTCAAGCAGATCCACTTCAAACTTGGTGGGGATGTGCCTTGGGTGGGTCTCTACCAAGTTTGTTCAAATGGTCACGGTCCATTGATTTTTGGATTTGTAATGAATTTTTTTGTTCTTTTTTGGGCAAATCTTAAAAAATCTTCTTCTCTGAAACCGCTCACCCAATTGCTTTGATATCACTCAGAAACACTCCCTGGGACACCTAGTTCTTAATTTGTTCACCAGGTGGCGCTGCAATTTTTTTCTATTTTTTTATGAATTTTTGTGTGTTATAGCTATTTTCGACTTCTTCTCCAGAACCGTCACTCAGATAAAGCTGAAACATGGTGGATATGTTCCTTGTAGAAGGGTCAAACAAAGTTGTTCACTATGTGAGAATGCTGCAGATTCCTGATTTTTAACGATTTTTTCCATTCGAGTACTTATCGGTCAATGCAGCTTTCCTATTGATTACTATGGAAGTCAATGAGCATTCTAATGCTAATTCACATTTTCAACTTCTTCTCCAAAACCGTCATCCAGATTAACTTCAAACTTGGTGGGGATGTACCTTGGGTGGGTGTCTACCAGGTTTGTTCAAATGGTCATGCTCCAGTGAATTTTGGATTTTTAATGAATTTTTTTGTTCTTTTTTTTGACAAATCTTAAAAAATCTTTTCCTCTAAAACTGCTTACTCAATCACTCTGATATCACACTAGGAGACACCTAGGGACTCTGTGTTCTTAATTTGTTGACCAGGTGGCGCTGCAATTTTTTACTAATTTTTTATGAATTTTTGTGTGTTGTAGCTATTTTCGACTTCTTCTCCAGAACCGTTACTCAGATTAAGCTGAAACGTGGTGGATATGTTCCTCGTAGAAGGGTCAAACAAAATTGTTCACTATGTGGGAATGCTGCACATTCCTGATTTTTAACGATTTTTTCCATTCGGGTACTTATCGGTTAATGCAGCTTTCCTATTGATTACTATGGAAGTCAATGAGTATTCTAATGCTAATTCACATTTGCGACTTCTTCTCGAAAACCGTCATGCAGATTAACTTCAAACTTGGTGGCAATGTACCTTGAGTGGGTGTCTACCAGGTTTGTTCCAATGGTCATGTTCCAATGAATTTTGGTTTTTTTATGATTTTTTTTCAAAAAACTTTACAAAAGTTTTAACATGGGAATTTCTTGTAATGGTTATAACTTAAATAATTTTGGTCAGATTTACTTCAAACTAGGTGGGGATGTGCCCTGGGTGGATCTCTACCAAGTTTGAACAAATGGTCACGCTCTATTGATTTTTGGAATTTTTATGATTTTTTTTCGTTTTTTGGGGGCAAACCTTAAAAACTCTTCACCTGTGAAACTGCTCACCCAGTTGTTTTGATATCGTTCATAGACACTCCCAGGGACACATAGTTCCCAATTTGTTCACCAAGTGGCACTGCAATTTTTTCTAATTTTTTTTATGAATTTTTTATATGGTTTTGTTATTTTTCACTTGTTCTCAGAACTGTCACTCAGATTAAAGTGAAATGTGATGGATATGTTCTTGTGGAAGGGTCAAACAAAGTTGTTTACTAGGTGGCACTGCTTTAGATTCCTGATTTTTAAGTATTTTCAACTCGGGTACTTATCGATCAATGCAGCTTTCCTATTGATTACTATATGGAAGTCAATGGGTATTCTAGTGCTAATTCACTGGACAACTGACACAAAATTTACTGTTTACTTGATAACTTGAGATCTGTTTTGAGTTAGTACTGTGATGTTGCACATGTTAATGTTTTTGTATGAAGGTCATGCTCAGACAGTACAGGAATGACTTTGACCTCATTTCTGGGGTCACAGTGCAACATACATGAATTTTATTCTTCATTATACCTTGAGAACTACTTGAACCTTGATGTTGCACATGTAAGTGTTCTTTTATAATGGTCAGACTTACTCAGAACATGGGTGACCTTGATCCGTTCCCAAGTTCATAGATCTGCAAGTGTGATGAATGTCAAGATCAGCTGAGCATGGGCTGTTCACACAGCCCTCTTGTTTTCTGTCCTGCTGACATTAGCAACCAATGATAAATTTCAAATATTTCCTTTTGAAAAAGAAGCCTAAAATGTTGGTTTTCTCTCTTTTTTATCTTTTTGAATAGAAAAAATGTGTCCACAGTCTTTCACAGTGGCTGTTTTCCGTGTTTTGCTATCTGTTAATGATAGGACAGACAAACACCCCCATTGGACATGCTGACATTAGCAACAAACTTGAATGGACTTAAAAAAAACAGAAAACACTACAAATAAAGTACCAAAGTAATAAAATTTGAAAAAAATGGCATGTTGCCAGCTTTTGTACATCATGATTTTAACATATAAATTTGTTATTTTCACTATTGAAATGTTGCTAATGTCAGCTAGGATGGATGAGGACATAAATTTAGGTTGCCATTTGGGTACATTACTGTAAAACATGCCTTGAAACTTTGTGGATATTTTCCTTGTGAAAGGGTCAAGGAAGGATGTTCACTAGGTAGCACTGCCGTGGATTCCTGATTTTTTACCTCAGCTGACTTGTCAGTCAGCTGAGGTTTTTTGAGTGTCCGTCGTCCGTCCGTCCGTCGTCCACAATTCACATTTTCGACTTCTTCTCAAAAACCTTCAGCCAGATTCACTTCAAACTTGGTGGAATTGTGCCTTGGGTGAGTCTCTACCAAGTTTGTTCAAATGGTCACGGTCCAGTGATTTTAGATTTTTAATGAATTTTTTTGTTCTTTCTTGGGTAAATCTTGAAAAATCTTCTCCGAAACGGCTCACCCAATTGCTTTGATATCACACAGGAACACTCCCTGGGACTCCTAGTTCTTAATTTGTTCACCAGGTGGCGCTGCAATTTTTTCCTAATTTTTTTATGAATTTTTGTGTGTTATAGCTATTTTCGACTTCTTCTCCAGAACCGTCACTCAGATTAAGCTGAAATATGGTAGATATGTTCTTTGTAGAAGGGTCAAACAAAGTTGTGCACTATGTGGGAATGCTGCAGATTCCTGATTTTTAATGATTTTTTCAATTCTGGTACTTGTCGGTCAATGCAGCTTTCCTGTTGATTACTATGGAAGTCAATGGGCATTCTAATGCTAATTCACATTTTCTACTTCTTCTCCAAAACCGTCATCCAGATTAACTTCAAACTTGATGGCAATGTACCTTGGGTGGGTTTCTACCAATTTTGTTCAAATGTTCATGCTCCAGTGATTTTTGGATTTTTAATGAATTTTTTTGTTCTTTTTTTTTTGACAAATCTTGAAAAATTTTCTTCTCCGAAACTGCATACCCAATTGCTTTGATATCGTACATAGACACTCCCAGGGACACCTAGTTCCCAATTTGTTCACCAGGTGGCACTGCAATTTTTTAAGGAATTTTTTGTATGGTTTTGCTATTTTTCACTTGTTGTCAGAACAGTCCCTCAGATTAAGCTGAAATGTGATGGATGTGTTGTTGTGGAAGGGTCAAACAATTGTTTACTAGGTGGCACTGCTTTGGATTCCTGATTTTTAAGGATTTTCAATTCGGGTACTTATCGTTCGATGCAGTTTTCCTATTGATTACTATGTAAGTCAGTGGGCATTCTAATGCTAATTCACAGGACAACTGACACGAAATTTCCTGTTTACTTGATAACTTGAGATCTGTTTTGAGTTAGCTACACATGTTAATTATTCTGTATGAAGGTCATGCTGAGACAGTACATGAATGACCTTGACCTCGTTTGTGGGGTAACAGTGCAACATACATGAATTTTACTCTTCATTATAACTTGAGAACTACTTGAACTTTGATGTTGCACGTGTAAGTGTTCTTCTATAAAGTTCAGACTTACTCAGAACATGGTGTCCTTGATCCTTTCCCAAGTTCATAGAGCTGCAAGTGTGATGAATGTAAAGATCAGCTGAGGCACGGGCTGTTCACACAGCCCTCTTGTTAAGTAATTTTTTCAATTTGGGTACTTATCAGTCAATGCAGCTTTCCTATTGAATACTATGGAAGTAAATGAGCATTCTCATGCTAATTCACATTTTTGACTTCTCCAAAACCGTCATCCAGATTAACTTCAAACTTGATGGGGATGTACCTTGGGTGGATGTCTACCAGGTTTGTCCAAATGGTCATGTTCCAATGAATTTTTTATTTTTTTATGATTTTTTTTTTTTCAAAAATCTTACGAAAGTTTAACATGGGAATTTCTTGTAATGGTTATAACTTAAATAATTTTGGCGCAATCTACTTCAAACTTGGTGGAGATGTGCTTGGGTGGATCTCTACCAAGTTTGTTCAAATGGTCACGCTCTATTGATTTTTGGAATTTTTTATGAATTCTTTTGTTCTTTTTGGGGGCAAACTTAAAAACTCTTCACCTCTGAAACTGCTCACCCAATTGTTTTGATATCGTACATGGACACTCCCAGGGACACGTAGTTCCCAATTTGTTCACCAGGTGGCGCTGCAATTTTTTCTTTTTTTTTTTTTTTTTCATGAATTTTTTATATGGTTTTGCTATTTTTCACTTGTTCTCAGAACCGTCACTCAGATTAAGGTGAAATGTGATGGATATGTTCTGGTGGAAGGGTCAAACAAAGTTGTTTGCTAGGTGGCACTGCTTTAGATTCCTGATTTTTAAGTATTTTCAACTCGGGTACTTATCAGTCAATGCAGCTTTCCTATTGATCACTATGTAAGTCAATGGGCATTCTAATGCTAATTCACAGGACAACTGACATGAAATTTACTGTTTACTTGATAACTTGAGATCTGTTTTGAGTTAGTCCTGTGATGCTGCACATGTTAATGTTTTTGTATGAAGGTCATGCTCAGACAGTACATGAATGACATTGACCTCGTTTGTGAGGTCACAGTGCAACATACATGAATTTTATTCTTCATTATACCTTGAGAACTACTTGAACCTTGATGTTGCACATGTAAGTGTTCTTTTATAAAGGTCAGACTTACTCAGAACATGGGTGACCTTGATCCTTTCCCAAGTTCATAGAGCTGCAAGTGTGATGAATGTCAAGATCAGCTGAGCATGGGCTGTTCACACAGCCCTCTTGTTTAAGTGATTAGACCCTCTCCCTCCTCCCTCCCCCCCCCCCAGCCAGCCTTGCAAACAATTGCAACTTGTAACTGTCATGAAAATTTGAGGAATAGAGTTTTCACTGAAAAAAAAAAGTTGGTTGCCTGACCGGGCAAGTACCTATTAATTTTAACTTGCCCGAGATTAAATCTGACTTGTCCCGGACAATCGCACACATGAATTTCCGAGCCCTGCTTTGTACTCTCAGTTTGACTATGGAGCAGTAAAACTCTTAACCTACGTCCCCGCACATACACACAAAAGAGGTGTGTTCATGACTTTTAATATTTATTCTGAACCCTCATCATACACCCTTCCCCTCCCCTGCTGTTTTCAAGTGAAAATTAAAACTACACATTTGTATTTGTTATCATATTCTTTTTCTTCAGTGATAATAAAGGGAACTTTATAATTATGCTAATCCTTTGTCTCTTGAAGCCCTGTACATGTACATGTTTAAAATAGCAAAAGACCGACCACAATAGATCTTATGCTCGCGACACAGCGCATGCGCCAAATTTTTTGACACGCAGTGCATTGTGGACTTATTTGTAGTATGCGAGCCGTTATGGCGATACCTGTGTCGACTATGAAATTACACATGTAGCCATGAGAAGTTTAATTTGTTATTTGGCTGTGTGCTTTTCAACTTATTCCTGTGGCAAACAATGTAAATTTTATCCCTTGCCAACAAATAAAAACTGGGAAAACAATGGATAAGAAGAATTCCTGTCCTGGAAAGGACTGAAAATTGTGTAAATTCGTGCCTATGACCTCGTCATACAACGTTTGCCGTGTAACTTTAAATGATGACATTTGCATATTGCGATCAGTCTATACAGTTTAGTCTAAATATAACCATTCCAACTGGGTAACCCTGTCATCTGAATCATATTCCTTTAGGAACCAAATCGTATTGTGTGTTTTGCAACCAACGTGTAAACACTATGGCCAATGATAAAAGAATAGATAGATAGATAGATAGATAGATAGATAGATAGATAGATAGATAGATAGATAGATAGATAGATAGATAGATAGATAGATAGATAGATAGATAGATAGATAGGTTAGTAGTTAAACGAGCGAAAGAAAGAAAGAAAAAGTAAAGAAAGAAAAAAGAAAGAAAGAAAGAAAGAAAGAAATATTACGCTCCCTAAAATAACAAATTTTCCTTCCTTTATTACTGATTTTTTAAAGATAAATACAGGTTGTTTTTCGAGCAAAGTTGTTTCAAAACTAAGGTATTCTTCTACAAACTTTGATTTCGGAATAATCCGGGTCAGATATGAAAATAGGAAATGTTCAACTTTCATTACGCAATGTCATACATGAAAACAGGGACGTGTTCATCTGTAGCAGAAATTAATCAGATTGATAAGTTGAGATTTTGCTCTTCCACCTTTGTCATATTCAGCTCGACAACCCATGCTATTAGTCATCTAGAAGTAATGTGGACAATCCTGTATAAATACATATGTTTAAACCTATGAGGTGAGTTTTCTTAATCATAACCGAAAAAAATATTCATTTTAACGTTTAAAACTACGGATATTTTTTCCATGCGCTCCTCAACTAACAACCCGTGTGTTGTTTCTTGGCGTGTTGTTTTCACAAGTAGTTTTTTTAAAGCAACCAGTACTTGTGCTAATCTCGTAAACTCTTTCATAGCTTAAGCACCAGGTGATTAATTTCATGCAAACATCGTTAACACAAAGAAAGGCCAAGTACTTAACACGTACTAATGGTTTCAGCAAGCACACTTTGAAGACCTAGGAGCCAAATTCCATATCGCTAACACGTTGTTTTCCCATTTTAAGTCGGTATTTTTAGGGGAATTGCGTGAAATAAAAAGAATTACTGAAATAATACACATGTACATTGCAAAGATGTGCAACACGCTTGAATGTACAAAGTTGCATCGATATCCGCACAAGGGATGGGCTCGTATAGGCGTTGCCTGCTCCCCACTCGTACATGTATTTTGAGAAATAAAATACGTTTAGACCAAGAGAAACACACACACACACACACACACACACACCGACACACACACACAAAGAAACAAAAATATAGAGTGTTTGCAGGAGCAAAATGTGTCTTGCACGTACGCTTGTTCGTTTGTATATGTCTTTCAAACCTTTTGATTACCAAAGGGATGTCTTAACGCAAGTGTACGTTCTTGATTTGAAGAGAAACTGTTGAAGTTTGTGCAAGTTGTCGTTAGTATTATTGTGCCTTTTTTTTGACAGTAAGCGCACCAAATATGACATTTGGCTATGTTCGATGTGTCCACGAGTTTGCGGTTTCCCCTCATTGAAAGATCATTGAAACCCGCGCTCAACCAGATGGATACGGTCTCTCTGTTGCATTTTTATGTTCATTTTGTCCAGGGATTATTTCTCACTGAAAGGCAGACCTCCGCGTCAAAGAAAGTCACATTTCTAAAAGTACGATCGAAACGCAACAGTTAACTTGGAAAAAAGGAGAAAAAGAAGGGAAAAATAAAAAAAACTACCCACAAGCGTAAGAAAAAGATGAGAAAGTAGGGATGCAAGCAAACAAAAAACACCACAATGAATTGATGATATTTGCTCAAGCCTCAAGGACATCCTTAACTTTAACTTATTTTTCCCCTTAAAGACTTAAATTTTCCACATTGTTTTTGGAGACAAGATAGTTTCTGTACTACACCTTCAGAAACCAAATATATGTTACATTTGGCCGACGATATTCGTGAAAAAACTCGCTAAACAACGAGTGAAACTTATCACGGCGAGCTATCTAATATCAATGCAGCCCTCAGACTGATCTCAGCAGCTTACTACAATTAATCCCAGAATGCAATTTCCCAACATGGCGCTAATTTATTCAAAATGGCGGCCATGCATAAGATCTATTCAAGCTAGACCGAGGTGTATTTACAGTAGGGCTACTCTGTCTCAGCGCCAGCAAACCAGCCTGAAGCATATTTTGTCCCTCTACGACCTCATCTGTGGTAGAGTCTCTTGCTTTAATACAGATTTAATAAAATAATTTTCAACCTTGAATCTTGTTTATCTCATATCAATACTTAGTCCATCAGTCCCCGTACTGACATGATGCCCTTATTGCAGTAACACATAGTTAGTATGTGTAGTTAAAAAAACAAAAAAATTTTTTTAAATCCTCCCTGCCTCATCAAATTTTTCAAGGCCCTGTTATACGAAACAGAAATATTTTTATGTGGGAATGCTGCGGATTCCTGATTTTTAACGATTTTTTCAATTCTGGTACTTGTCGGTCTATGCAGCTTTCCTATTGATTACTATGGAAGTCAATGGGCATTCTAATGCTAATTCACAGGATAACTGACACAAAATTTACTGTTTACTTGAGACCTGTTTTGAGTTAGCTACACGTTAATTATTGTGTATGAAGGTCATGCTGAGACAGTACATGAATGACATTGACCTCGTTTGTGAGGTCACAGTGCAACATACATGAATTTTACTCTTCATTATAACTTGAGAATTACTTGAACTTTGATGTTGCACATGTAGGTGTTCTTCTATAAAGGTCAGACTTACTCAGAACATGGTGTCCTTGATCCTTTCCCAAGTTCATAGAGCTGCAAGTGTGATGAATGTCAAGATCAGCTGAGGCACGGGCTGTTCACACAGCCCTCTTCTAACGATTTTTATCAGTTTGGTTACTTATCGGTAGATGCACCCTTTCTGCTGTTTATATGCAAGTCAATGGGCATTCTAATGGTAATTCACATTTTGGACTTCTCTGAAGAAACTGTCCATCAGATTCACTTCAAATTTGGTCGCAATATACCTGGGGTGAGTCTCTACCAGATTTATTCAAATGGTCAAGCTCCAGTGATTTTTTATTTTTTTGTGATTTTTTTTTTTTTTTTTTTTTTTAAATCTTTAAACAAGTTTAACATGGGAATTTGTAATGCTTATAACTGAAATAAATTTGGCCAGATTTTTGCCAAACTTGTTAGGGATGTACCTTTTATAAGTGTCTGCCTATTTTGTGCAAATGGTCATGCTCCAGTGATGTTTGGACCTTGACCTCATTCCCAGGGTCACAGGACAACTGACACGAAATTTACTGTTCACTTGATAACTTGTCATCAGTTTTGAGTCAGGGCCTTGATGTTGCACATGTTATGTTTGTCTATGAAGGTCATGCTTAGACAAAACATGAGTGACCTTGACCTCATTTCTGGGGTCACAGTGCCACATGAATTTTGCTCTTCACTATAACTTGAGAACTACTTGAACTGGGACCTTGATGTTGCACATCATAGTGTTCTTCTGTAAAGGTCAGACTTACTTAGTACATGGGTGACCTTGATCCTATCTCAAGTTCACAGAGCTGTGTGATGAATGTCTAGATCAGCTGGGCATGGGCTGTTCACACAGCCTTCTTGTTCTGTAATATTATTTTGAAATGTGATCATTTTGCAAATGCTTCATAAATATGTTAACTTGTTTAAGGAGTAAATTGCAGGTGAGGCACAAATAGGTCCACTCAAATGTCTCTGATGAGCTATACATTTAAGTTCTTCATGAAATCTGAAGTGAAGTGTGAGTGTTTGTGTGGAACCAACAGCTTTTATTAAAATATTTTACATGTACTGTGAATTGCTTCAATTTCACTGTATTCTTATTTTTGCTTATTTCGCTGGTGGCATAAAACGGTGAAAATAAAAACACTGTGAAATAGTATTTTAACATTGTTTGAATGGGAATTATGTTGAAACAGTGAAAGAAAAACTACAGTGAAATGTAAAAAATACAAAAACTGTGAAAATTTATACACAAAAATAAAGCAATTTACAGTAGGTGCAGTTTTTTCGGGCAAGTGCAATTTGCTCAATATGTTAAATCATAAGGACTGCTGATTTCTTTTTAAATGAATGGTCATTAAGCAAGCAGACAAAATCCATTTCTGTGCCTCCCGCATGTTACCCTGGCAATCACATGCATGAACGATCACACAGTTAAGCCACCACACTTGTTACTTGGTAGGCCCCACTTTCCCTTCTTGTGGGACACCATGAAAAGGAAACCCTTGTATCACTGGATGTTTCAGCATAACCTTGTTATACAGCATAATAGCACTGGAAGTTGCTCAAAGGAATAAAGCTGCATAGGCTTGTACTTTATTCCATCATGCACACACAGATATGCAGAGTCCCTTTGCCCGTATGATGAGGTTTCGCCGATATTTGGTCATTTAGTCTAATTTCCTGTTGTCTACATAACAGTCCGGGAATGTGCAGTTGTACTCAGGCATTTTAAGAGCGTGAAACAGCCTTGGAATAACAAAAATTAAATCCTGCATATCTGGTAGTATTTCTGCATTCAGTTTGGGAGCTGAAATAATGACATGTTCAGAATGTGTCGTACTTATTGTAATGTACCACAGAATCAGTCTTAGTGATCCTGTCTTAGTGATCCTGTTGACAGAGGCAGGTCCCAGACATTTCATGATTGTGGTAGTGTGTCAGCAGTTTTTGATGCAGAGAAACCATTTAAAATGTCAGTTTGACTTTTTTTGGTCAACTAAAACACAAATGCTTGCAGATGCCCGTCCTGTCTGAGGATAATAAAGCAGTCTTGCCGTTTGGTGATACGAGATCGTCCCGGAGTGACACCAATATATGTGTTTCGCAGCCAGCCTGTCAGACAGGCCTCGGGTAAGTCTTCAAAAACTGTTCTTTATGTTTTTTGTACTTGAGGTGTTTAAGCATGAAATATCCTGCAGTCAAGTTATTAAGTATGAGCACTTCACTATGTTGACATACATACATACATACATACGTACATACATACATACATACATACATACATACATACATACATACATACATACATACATACATCTACATACATACCCAGATTACAGATTAGATCCCCCATGTAAAAATGTGAGACTCTGAAAGTTGAAATTTCATCGTTCTTGAATTCTTTACTTAGATTTTACATGAAACACTCCCAACAACTTTTCAAAACTTTCCTTTTATGACAGGCTTGGATAATGCATCATAAGAATTTTCCCATCTGTAGCCAAGGTATCATTAAATGGAATGATCGTGTGAAATTTTCTCCCAACTATTGACCTATTTCATTATTGGCTTGTTTTTCTAAAATTGTTGAAAGAGTAGCTTACAACCAACTTCTGACCTAGATACACTAAATATTCACTATCAGTCTTAGTTTGGCTTTCCGAAGAAATGCAATACTGAAATAGCAGTAAATTATTTGACCATAAGGATAAGTTAGGCCTTGGAGAATAGAGAATATGCAGTGGGCATATTTATTGATCTCTCCAAGGCTTTTGATACTGTAAACCACACAATTCTTTTAGAAAAAAAATGTTGCATTACAGCATCCTTGTAGTGGCCCTTAGTTTGTCCTTGTCTTATCCAGCTAGTCACAGACAGTATGTACATTATATGAAATGTCCAGTATTGTAAACACAACATGCAGAGTTCGCCAGGGATGAATATTAGAACCCTTACTTTTCCTTATCTTTATAAATGACTTATTCATTGCCTGTCTGTCATGTTTTTTGTTTTTTGTTTAATTATTTGCTGATGACACTGGTGTATTATTCATAGATTAAATTATGATGTTTTATTAAATAAGATGGATGATTTCAATTTAAATCTAGTAACCGCGTAGTTCCAGGCTAATAAGCTATCAGTTATTTTTTTTAAATTGTTTTTATCCTCATAATAAAAAGATGGTTTCCTATGATATACTGATTAAAGTCAGAGAATGCACAATAAAGCAAAAGGAGAAATTCAAGTTCTTAGGCCTTTGGACAGACAAGAAATTAGATTGGAAGCTTCGAATAATGTGTGTATCAAATAAAGTTAGATAAAACTGTAGGTATTCTGAAAAAAGTACAGAAAAGTGTTAATAAAGCAATCCTAAGAACTTTGTATAGTACACATGGATTTATCCAAATTTCACACATTGTAACATTACCTGGGCATCAAACGATAGATTCAATCTAGATTGTTTAGTGAAACTTCCAAAAAAGATAATTCATATCATTGCTTTATTTCTACGAAACAATTCAGTGGTCTGAATGTTTTGAAATTTGAAATACTTAATAAATATTTAACAGGTTTGTTTATGTACAAAGTTCAGCAAAATACCACTCCTGAATTTTTTAGTGATATTTTTGTAATAAATTTTAATATACATGAATGTAATGCAAGACAAATGCATGCTATACCTCAGCTGAGTTGTCAATGTCATGTATGACAATTTATTATAAAATGCCATGGAGCAAATTTTATCTCATTACGACAATGCATCACTTTTACTGTGTTTAAAAAAAGAATCATAAGCTGGTGTAAAATTCTGATCCTTCCTGTCTCATTGATGTACTTCTGTCAGCCAATGTCTAGTCAATACTATTTATTTTAAGTTGTTTGCCTCAGCAGACTGATAATGGTTGCATTATTTTTTTTGGTTTAAGTATCATACTCAATTTGTATTTATAAGTGTTCTGGATGTGCTTTTGATGGATCTGTATACTTGTATGTGAAAAATCATGTGCGCTAGAGCATCCATAAGCCCTTAGGGATGTCTGGCCTCAAAATTATTGTATGCAATATACTATTTATGGATCTTATTACCAATGAACTAATAATACCAACAAACTGGAAACTCTTTGTTCACCAAGCTGACAGCTACAACCATATATTATTCTATGGTTTCATGCACATGAGGTACAAAATATAAGTTCAAAGTTCTTTATTAACCATTTCCGCCCTGTCGGGGCCAACAATATATGAGAAAAGAAAACAAACATATACTTACACACGACTCAAGGAGAATCTCTGTATGCCCTACTTGCTTAATCACATGTACAGTATTCCTATAATTACTGTACATTTGGTCTCACACACATGAGGTAAAATTAATATACCGTATTCATTCCAATAGTAGCACAATGTGCTAATGCAAAGATTTCCTGGAGTAGACATGGTTTTTGTGGAGTTTTGTGATAATGATATGTCTTAATTTACAATACCACAATTACGCTTATTATAGAAACCATGTACAGTGAAATCTCATTATAACGACACTCCGACATCCAACATATTCATTATGACACAAGTTGGTAAATTGCAATCAAAAGTTAATTTTCTTTGTTGTTTGATTCATGTATCTGATTCATTTATCTGACATATTAGGTTATCTGACATATTTCTAAGGGAACAGATGGTGTCATTCTAATGAGTTTTCACTGTAGCATAAAGTAACAACAATGAACCCTTTTCTTTCATCAAAAGCAGTTAAAAGTTGTAACAATATTGAAAAATACTTAGTTTTTGATAACCCCCCAAGATTTAAAAAAGGTAGGGGTGTGTTTCTATTAGGGCATGTGCTACAATTGGAATGAATATGGTATATGAGAAAAGAAAACACACACATATACGTACACACAACTCAAGAAGAATCTATATGTGTACTACTTACATGTACGTACTCACATGTGCAGTGTTCCCGTCATATCTGTACATTAAAATTAGGCACAACATAAGAAAACCAAAGACATACACAACTGAAGCAGAATCTATATATGCACTACTTACTTAATCACTTGTATGGTATTCACATAATTACTAGACATTGGTCTCGTATGAAGTACAATTTATATATATATATATATATATAGAGAGAGAGAGAGAGAGAGAACAAAACATGCACACACAACTGAAGCAGAATCTATTCATGCTCTACTTACTTAATCACTTGTATGGTATTTGCATACTGTACATTGATCATGGTTTCACTTTACAAATATATGTTCATACTGTGACACACAAAGATAGGATTTGATGTCACAGAGTTCCCGTGTGGAAGGTATTGTTTGATATTTATCATCTTGTACAAGAATTAATTCTCTTATGAATGTGTTTAATTGAACATGATTATCGTTAAAGGATACCTTTGCTGTGTTTGACATGATGAGGATCTCACTCTATACTTATCAAAGCCATATTTTGATGCAGTGAAATTTCAGTGAATATTTTGTGTAATTGTACTTTTATGGGTAAGTCTTCACAACTTAATATTTACATTCCATTTATTGTTTAACATTGAAAGAATAGGAACTGTTGTTGTCTTCACCATCTCATGAAGACATCGTCTACACGCGAGTCTGCACGCGCCAGCTATGCAGCCCCTTCACAATTTTATACGCCAGTACATTGGGCACTACTTTTCTTTTCATTCATAAATCCTGTGCGCCCTCTCGCGGATACACACAAAGTTACGAATGCTGCTCTTGTTCTCAATCCCCGTGACCAAGAATCAACCGTTGTCCCACGTAGGCCTACCTGCACATCCACCGCATCCTCTTCTTCGATAGAAATATCACAAAGCCAGCAAACCAACCAGAATTTTAACGCAGGAATGATTTCCAACTCCACCTTTCAAAATTGTACCTTTAACATGATCGCGCCTCTTTAAACTGTTAAATCCCGTTCACTGCTCGCATCAGTCTGAGATGCATCCGCGGTGCGAGGTGCAAGTGCAATGGTGTTAATCTTGTATTCATTGTGTTATTCTGGGTATTCTATCCCAAAAAATAACTTACTTGTATACTTTTTCCCTAATGTGAACGAATCTTGTATTTTGTAAAGCTATCTGTTCAAATAAATGAACATTTACAAAGGGACTATTTTTCTTTCCTGTTTGTTGCTTTTGGGATAGACTGGTTGCCAGGTAACCGGGGCGTGGTTAGCGCTTATCTTTCTATTGATCACACCCCCCTTAAACCAAGGCAATTTATGTGGAAAAAACGTTCTTTGGCGATCGTGCACCACTTGTAATTATTATCAAAAATCGAAAAAATAGGAAAAAATGTAAATATAATAAATAAACTTCATTGTCATTGTCTTCATGAGCGTGTGAGGAAAACTTTATGGCTGGTATTTTGGATGAAGCGCGATAGCTTTCCTCACACGCTCATGAAGACAATGACAATGAAGTTTATTTATTAAATGGTTACCTCATATAATCACTTCTGAAGGAAGATGCCACAGATATCTGATGGCTGTATACCAGGCTGCATAAAAAGTATTCGGCCCCCCAAACAAAAAGTCCTACAACTGGCAACTGTAAGGTGGCATACGATATGCTTTTAAAAACTTGTATTTTGTATTGGAAAATTTATTGCCACATTATGCCATCAACATATTAACTCATTCCACCCTAATGCCGCTTTTCCTGCTAATATCCAAATGTAATCTGCTAGTTGTATTTTACTAATTTAGGGATTATTTTTCAGAATTTTGGATGAAACTTGCATGGAAGATCTTTCCAAATTATATGCCCATATGCATGCAAGGCAATTTCATGAAGTTAACTCATTCCACCCTGACAGAAGACCAAGCCAACAGCTTTCCTTGGCATGCTCTGGACGCAGTGCACCCAGAGCGCGCCAAGGAAAGCTGTTGGCTTGGTCTTCTGTCAGGGTGGAATGAGTTAACTTCATGAAATTGCCTTGCATGCATTGATAAAACTTTCATTCAAAACATTTAACCCAACAACATGACCGAGTTGTTAAAATGTACATGTATTAACTTTGGGAATTGGTGACTTACCAATGACCAAATCTGAGTAATCATTGTAGCTGCAAGTCAGGTGTTTTAACTTCTTAGGATTAAATTGTACATTATACTCTGCACAAAATTTGGTACAAATATGGAGCAATTTGAATATTGAGACCATTGTGGGAGCGACAAAGACTATGTCATCACAAAATAACACCCAAACCCATACTGTTGCAAAAAATTCTCAGAGAGAGAGAGAGAGAGAGAGAGAGAGAGAGAGAGAGAGAGAGAGAGAGAGAGAGAGAGAGAGAGAGAGAGAGAGAGAGAGAGAGAGAGAGAGAGAGAGAGAGAGAGAGAGAGAGAGAGAGAGAGAGAGAGAGAGAGAGAGAGAGAGAGAGAGAGAGAGAGAGAGAGAGAGAGAGAGAGAATAAATGTAGTTTGGTGTACTTTGAAAAAACGGATAATAAGTGCGTATCTCTGAGTCCATTGTATTGCCAAGTTTGAGGTTCAGAGTTGGAATGTGGCTCATAATAGTGTGGCTGCTGGAATGTGGCTCATGATAGAGTGTGGCTGCTGGAATGTGGCTCATAATAGTGTGTGGCTGCTAGAATGTGGCTCAGTGTGGCTGCTGGAATGTGGCTCATGATAGAGTGTGGCTGCTAGAATGTGGCTCATAATAGTGTGTGGCTGCTGGAATGTGGCTCATAATAATGTGGCTGCTGTTAGAGAATTTATGGTACATAATTATAACAACTGTTCATGTGTTTCTTACTACATACTGACTGGTTGAGTTATTCTGTACATGCAGGGACTAATCAAGACTTAAAAAACGTAGCCAAATTTGGAAATACATGTACAGGCATAATATACGTACACTCATTTTTGGCCTTTTCATAATTCACTGTAAAATATTTTCGCCATTTTCAAATTTCTTTAGCCAAATTCAAGAAACATTAACATTTGGCTAATGGTAAGAGCAGTCCCTGCATGTACCAGCACTACTTGGTTGTAGTCTATTGCAGGAAAGCTTACAGGGACACAAGTGTTTCTTTTACAGTTTAGATCAATGAAATATCCACATTGTTAAAAATTTATGTGGTATCATATCACCATAAGATCAGATCTATCTGTACTTTAATACACACTTTTCCTAAAACAAGTTGTTTCATAATATGCTTTAAGGAAGTTAATGTTCAGGGGGGATGCCATGAAGAGATTTCCAGCAGATATGCTGAATACACATGTACCATATTTGGATAGATTTTGACATTTTTGTAGAGATATTTTTATGTTCGGAGACTATTCCACATTATAATTTAATGTTTTAATCAGGATCATCAAGAGGCAACCAAAGTAAGGGTTTTTCTGGTCTCATCAACAAGTGGACGTCGATTCCTGTGGGTGTTGGCTTTGCATACATAGGTTACCAACAGTATGGACATGTCATTGAACGGGAGGAGAAAAAACTTGGGATTACCAAGGACCCAGAATCCCAGGTGGCCAGACCATGGCAGGTGAGTAGACATGTCGGTCTGAGTGAGAGAACTATGTGAGTCACTTTTTCCCCCCTCCAAAACCTCTGGCCTACTTTTGGTCTTGATTTTGTGTCAAGTGCAGCTCGCTGAATCTCAAAAACAGCTTTGATGCTAATGTAGGCAACACACCCTTAAAATGTTTATTTCCAGACTGAGTCAACAACTTTCTGTGATGCACTTTGGGTCCATTGCTGAGGAAACCTGTTGACTTAGACTGTTTACTTTCATTGGAATGCCATATATAGACGACACACGCTTAGGGCTTGAATTAAAGGGCATTGCTTGAGGAACTTAAGGGTGGTATAGTAATAACTCCAATAAGTGTGACTCTTGTCAGGGAGAGCTCACCAAGGGTTAATGACAATTATAATTGATATCAAAAACTGGGCTAAGTATTGAAGCCATGCAGTTGTCAACTGTGACAAGATTTTGGAATGGAGGATTTTTAAATGCAAAATAGCTGTGACAAACAGTGTGAATTCTCTTAAATCAGGATCAGTGCCACACACATATCCTAAAATTCAGGTAGGTATGTTGTACCAAAAGTACTGGAAAATTCTGTAGGGAAATATAAGAGACAGTGTTCGGAGTTTCATGGTTTACTTTTGTGAACTTCTTGTTCTTTCACCTAAAGAATACTTACATTAGCCGTTTGTCAAATTGAACTCTGTTAATGTTCATAGTTTATTAGTACTGTATTAGTTTTAGAACTTATAATTCCCTATTTCATTGTTAAGTACATTTTTCACAAACTATTCACAGGTTTCACTGTACAAGGCTCTTCCACTGAAGATTATGTCTCGTTTGTGGGGCAAGGTGAATAACTTGACCCTACCCACGTGGATGCGAGAACCACTTTACAAGATGTACATCTGGGCTTTTGGCTGTAACATGGAGGAGGCAGCAGTAAGAGACCTCACACATTATAGTAACCTGGGCCAGTTCTTTAGGAGACAACTGCGGCCTGGAGTCAGACCTGTCGACCACCAATGCTGTGTGGTGAGTACAGAGATAGAGACTTTATTACTGGTCCAGGAGTCCTCAAAGGTGCATCCACTGATCAAGGATAGCCCTTGACCAAAGCCATGAGGCTAAGGTCAGGGGCAATCTGAGGTTCATGGATGCACCAGTGACAGCTCCTACAGGAAAAACACAAAAGGATAAATACATATACTACCAAGTGTAACATTTTTCCACAAAATATGTGATACTTATTCATGCATTAGGAGATAGGAAAAAATATAAAATCCTCCTGCTCATGCAATATTGCATGAAACAAATTATGAGAGACAGGAAATTTGTTTTATAGCACTTAAACCTATTCCATTTTTTGTTCAGATGCTTAGTCCCAAACACATTTGCTTGTGTCTGTCAGGGACAGAATTTGCAGCCAAATCAGGAAATAAAACAGTAATCACTGCAGAATTAGGCCTTACTCTTCTATAATTCAAGTTAAAATAACTTAGCCATTTACAAATTTCTTTTGCCAAATGAATGAAACATTAGCATTTGGCTAATGGTACCAGTGGTGCCTGGTCTGTGGCAATTATTCAATATCTTTCAGAATCTTCTTTTTCGTTCTGTGTAATTCGTAGACTTGTCCGTCAGATGGACGTGTACTTATATATGGCGAAGCTGAGAATGGACTTCTGGAACAGGTCAAGGGAGTGCGATATTGCCTGCAAGACTTCCTGGGTCCACAGGACTGGCTGCAAAATGGCTACCCAGTGCAATCTGACAAGCCCCAAGACAGAAACACTGAGGTGGTCACCGACAGAAACTATCAATGGCGACTGAAGAGGAAAGATGATACAAAACTATACCATTGTGTTATATATTTAGCACCAGGGGATTACCATGGTTTTCATTCTCCAACTGAGTGGACCATTGACTTTAGGAGACACTTCCCAGGTAGGGCAAACCTCTGCCACTGAAACATGGGCTCGATCTTGTCCCTGTAGTAATGTAATATTCTGTCTGCACTTTTGAACATGGATAAAAAATGAGTTTGTGGCACAACATGTGAAGGTGTCCACTTTTTGAAAGGTGTGTACCAAATTGTAGGAATATAGCCCAGTGTTAAACCCTTGCACCCATAAACTGGCCAAAACTGAATGGTGGTTAAATGTTATCTGCTTCTGATCAGTATTTTCTACCAATTTCAACAGTTATGAAAAGCAATTTGACTGAGAATTGCAGATGAAACCTATCAAGAAAACAAGATCCAGGTCAACAGCTTTCCGTGGCATGGGTTGGGGAGTATGGCACTTAGTGCCCAACCCATGCCAAGGAAAGCTGTTGACTCAGTCTAAATTGAAAGGGAAAAGGGTTAAATTGTGTTATGCAGATTGTTTGGGCAGAAAATAAAGACCACCAGGAGGAGCCAATCTTTGTGGTCACATGACAGGAAATGAAACAATTTCGCTCTATCAGAACATTGCACAATATATTCCAATGTTGCTAAGCAGCGACAGCCTCCACATCATCCCTATGCTCTATTTCAGGGTACTACACTTGAAGATGTAAAACAACACAAACATTTAGGTCTTATTTTTAGTGCAGATTTGTTATGGTCACCTCATATAAATTATGTTGTCTGCAAAGCAAGGAAATTAATTGGAGTAATGAAATTTTTGCAACATAAGCTCAGTAGACGCACATTAGAATTGATTTATTTCACCTACATTAGGCCTATTTTAGAGTATGGTGATGTTGTGTGGGGAGGGTGCACGAAATTTGATGCAGACCTTCTAGAAGATGTTCAACTGGCTGCAGCCCGCGCAGTGACGGGCGCGTCTTGTCAAACAAGTCATGCATTCCTGTACAATGAAACTGGATGGGAGACTCTCTCTAAGCGTAGAGAAAAACACCGACTCATACTTCTTTATAAATTTATTAATGGACATACACCTGCATATTTACACGATTTGATTCCGGAAAATGTATCCAACAGAAATGCATATAATGTGAGATCCAGACAGAACATAAGCCAGGTTCGTACAAAAACTAATACTTATAATAATTCTTTTTTTCCCGCAACGATTCGCCAATGGAACTTACTCCCATCCAGTGTTCGAAATTCTGAAGATATAGATACTTTTAAGTGTAAATTGGATAAAGGGAGACCAAAGACAAATGAGTTGTTTTACATTGGTAATAGGAAAGCCAATATTCTACATGCGAAAATTAGGATGGGCCACAGCCAGTTGAACCACGATATGCATAAAATTGGTATAGTAACTTCTCCTGCTTGTTCTTGTGGTGCCGAAATAGAAAATTCATTTCATTACTTTTTTGAGTGTACCAAATACACGACTCTGTGGAATTTATTGCACCAAAATATCATAGTATTGGCTCCTTTCACACTACAAACTCTTATGTTTGGAAATCCCAAGTGTTCAAAGGCAGTAAACAAAATTATTTTTGACAGTACCCACACATATATCTTAAATTCTGGCAGATTCAACTGAGGCCCGTACGTTTTCCACCCAGGTTGACGAACAAGCTTTGCTTGTGACTCCTGGTGGTTCACGTGCGGGCCGGTACTTTTTTTTTTTTTTTTCCGCGAGCAGTATTCATGTGAACAGTGTTGGCTGGCCTCGACAGTATTGTATTCTAATAATGCATACTTCTGTCTGTCCTGTAATTGTGATGTCTGATCTTTTTGTATGTATGTTCATGTCGATGTAACGTCAATGTGGTGTCCTGTGGCCCGTCTTTATCTTTTGTACAGCATTTGTATTGTTCTTTTATTTCTTTTTTTCACGAGAGGGATTTATATAGGCAGAGCCTGTTTCCCGATCGCTGTTTTCAATGAAATATGTTTAAACCAATGTTGCTAAGCAACATTAAAACACACAAGTAGCCAAGGACTAAGAAAAGTACCTGCAGCTCAGTTCAGTATTTAGATTGTGATTATATTCACCCATTCCCAGTAGAATGGAAACATGGTAGGGACTATACACAAAAAACAAATGCTCTCTGAAATTCAGCAGATTTTTTTTTGGGGGGGGGGGGGGTAGGTGATTTTGTAATGACAGGATGTAGCTTGAAGGTCTAGCACAAAAGTGTATTGTCACCAGTTTCTGGAAAACCAAAAAAAAAATATGATGATAAGATTCCTTAATAGAGGAATTATTTACGAGCTGCAACACATATCAAGCATAAAATATGAAGGCAGATATGTTGTCCCCTTTGGGAGTGTATGACAAGTCATAGGATTGCCTCAAATAGCACAAACCACATTGTACAATGTTGAGGCTAAATGCACAAAGCTGAAATCCATTTGGACCACCAGACTTGTTGGATATATGTGTGGTAAAACAAAAGGCCTGTCTACATACTTGTATTCTTCTTTCACTAGGTTTGTTTAACTATGAAAGATCATATTGTAAAAACTAAACTATATTTTATAAAAGAGCAAATTGACAGGGCAAGGCCAAAAATGACTCCAAACCCTCCAACCACTGACTGAGATGCCTGACTGGTTTCGCGAGTTGTCTGGCTCAACATAGGGTAGTTTAATGGCTAATTTAAAAAAAACACCAAAACAAAAGAAGACATATTTTTTGAAAATCAAATGATTGGCAGATTAGTGGAAACCAAGTGCATATCCCTCTTTGAAACCCTTCAGGTTTTCTTGTGAAAAAAGCTAAATTACTTTGTTTGGAGTAATATTTGGATGACATAACTCGTTAGGCTGCTCAGCTGAGTAAATGCACATAGTGCGTCTTTATCGAAAAGATTATTCCAGACTCTGTTCCCAAATGCCGAATGGATTCAGCATGGCCAGCTCTACTCATAGTAATGGCAGTGACGATACGCAGACGATACACAAATATACATATTGTTTGAACCATGATCACATTGCGGGCTGAGTGAGGCAACCCATTGGATTGAAAGCTGCATCACTGAAATTAAAACTTGGATGGCAACAAATTTTCTAAAATTGAATGATGATAAAACTGAGTTCTTGCTCATTGGTTCTAAACGTCAAAAACACAAAATCCCTGCAAATAACACCATTCCAATTGGCACCACTTCTGTTCCTGAAACTGCTAAGGCGCAAAATATTCATGCCATGATGGACAGTCACATGAGCCTTGAAAGCCATGTTAATGCTAATTATCAATCATCCAACGTCCAGTTGAGACATATTCGAAACATCCATAGCTTCCTTTCCCAATCAGATACAGAGACACTCATACACGCACACGTAACTTCCAGGTTTGATAACCGCATCTCACTCCTGGTTGGATTACCAAAATACCTCCTTAATTGCTTGCAATGGATCCAGTATACAGCTGCAAGAATTGTGACTGGGTCTTGAAGGAGGGATCACACCACACCTGTGCTGAAAAATCTCCATTGGCTGCCTGTAAAGCAAAGGATTGGTTTTAAAATACTCCTACTTGTTTTTAAATGCCTGCAAGAACAGACACACTCACAAAAACACACACACCTAAATAAAGGGCAATGTCTGGTTGCTTTGGCAACTACATATGTAGGCCTATGTGTTTACTGAAACATAACTAGGAAGCTTGTTTAGTTGGTTGATTGGTTTTGTGGTGATGTGAAGATCCATACATGGTATATTTATGCCCCCCCCCCCCCCCCCCGTCCAAAGGAGGAGGGGGCATATAGTGATTACTTTGCCCGTGTGTGTGTGTTTATTTGTGTGTCCCACTGACAGTTTTCACGTGACAAGTCAAAAAGTTTTTTGCTTAGGGCTTCCATATTGCACATGCTTATAGTCCTGAATAAGGTCTCGGACGAGTTTCAAAATTGGTGATCTTGACCCAATTACTAAGGTCACAGAGCCTTTTAGTGAATTTGGTTTCACGTGATAACTGGAAAAGTTTTTCGTTTGGGCCTTTCATATTGCACATGCTAACAGTCCTGAATCAGGTTGGACGACTTCAAAGATCGGTGACCTTGACCCAATTCCCAAGGTCATAGAGCCATTTTAATGAATTTGGTTTTCATGCAATAACTCAAAAAGATTTTTGCTTAGAGCTTTCAATTGCACATGCCTATAGTCCTGAATGTCTCAGACAAATTCAATGATGGGTGACCTTGACCCAGTTCCCAAAGTCATAGATTCATTTTAGTGAATTTGATTTTCATGCGATAAATCAAAAAAGTTTTTGGATTAGAGCTGTCATATTGCACATGCTTATAGTCCTGAATAAGGTCTTCGATGAGGTCAAAAGTGGGTGACCTTGACCCAATTCCCAAGGCCACGGAGCCATTTTAGTGAATTTGGTTTTTGCACAATAACTTGAAAAGATTTTTGTATATGGCTATCTTATTGCACATGCTTATAGTCCAGCATAAAGTTTGGGACAAGCTCAAAGATGGGTGACCTTGACTAAATTCCCGAGGTCACAGAGCCATTTTTGTGAATTTGGTTTTCAGGATAACTTGAACAATTTTGTGCATAGGGGTTTAATATTGCACCTGAATAAGGTCTCAGTGGAATTCAAAGATGGGTGACCTTGACCCAATTCCCAAGGCCACAGAGCCATTTAAGTGAATTTGGTTTCCCACAATAAGTTAAAAAGTTTTTAACATAGACCTTTGATGCGCATGGTTTTAATCCTACATAAGCTCGGAGACAAGTTCGAAGATGGATCACTTTGACCCAATCCCAAGGCCACAGAGCCAGGGGGGTGGGGGGGGGGGTGGTCATAGATCTAGCAATCTTGTGTTGTTTGAGGTTGGAAGATATTTTCTCTCTCATTACAGCTGTTTAAAAGATAAAATGTATCATTTACAGTCCTAGAAGTGCCAAGTACTATTTAATGGGTCTGAGGGTTCACAGATGGGCCACTTGGGTACATGCTTTTTTTTTTTTTTTTTAAATTTTAAGCACGTTTGGTGGGTCGGCAGGTTTGTGACAGGGACAGTCGGGTTAGGGAAACACAGGTATTATTTTTTTGGCAAAACAAGGACTAGGCCTAATGGCGGTTCACTCATTTGCTGAGATTATAGTCTGACCGGTTTTGCTGACTATGCAGCTCATCAGAGACTGGTCTAACGGCTGGTGGGGCATGCTTATATAACAGGGTGTAACATACGTAACTAACGTTACTGTGTGTATTGTGACGTGCAGTATTTTACGTCTGGACGTGTACTATGCCTGTCTGGATTGACGCCACACAGCACTGGCCCTGTTTATAGCAATGCCCACGTCTGTGACAGTTTTTTTTAAACCTGGATGACCTTTGGTCATCTGTAATTGAGAGTGTTAGGTGACTGTGTAGTAGCCTGTTATCTCTTAATAGAAAGATTTTACCAGTTCGTTAGCTCAGGAAATAGGTGTTTCCTGAGTGTGCATTAGTTGTTGATGGGCAGATAAACTGGAACATAATTTTTTTTTTTATTACTTTTTTTGGCCTTAAATAAATACAAATGTAAGGGACTGGTTCACTCCACTGCCTTTTGAGCCTACAGGTGTCCTACAGCTGTATTACAGGTAATATATATATAACTTTATTTAGTGAGGGTGACTCAGTACACAGTGTACACTAATCTCCCCTGAGGCCCGCAGAATCAAAGGTATGTGGTAAATATACATATAGTTGCACAGAGATACAAATATACAGAAATTAGATATACTTGGAACATCATTATCCTGTAACATATCAATAGCAGTGTTGCCAACTTGCCAAACTTAAAATCTGGGAGATAAAAAGTAACAATACGGGAGGTTGATAAATTAATATGAAATATAGAAGGGAAATATTGATGAAATTCCGGGAGGTGACTCAAAATTGTCAAAAATCCACACTTTTTCAAGTATTTTCAGCATGAAATTCCGGGAGTCTCCCGGGGAATCCGGGAGGGTTGGCAACACTGCAATAGATTGAATGTTTTTTACTTCTTAATCTTAGTGACAATATGTACACAGCACCAGTTCTTTTAAACACTGCCAAGCTATTGGAATCTTTCACAGACTTTGGCAGTGAATTCCATATCATTGCCCCGGAATAACCTAAAGTTGACTTCAAGTGGCTTGGGAACATACAGATTATCATTTGTGGTGCACCTTAAATTAAGACCATGAGTATCTTTAACCCATCTAAACATTCCTTGCAAGTAAGCCGGGATCATTCCAGATAGAGACTTGAAAACATTTAGTGCTTTTTTATACATTACTCGCTCGTCCAGAGTTATCCAATTCACTCGTTCCCATACTTTTCTATAGCTCAGCCACTCCCCACGTAAATTTAACACTAACAAGGCAGCACTCTTGTGAAGCCGCTGCACTTTGTTGAAAAGTTTTCTGGTACAATTACTCCATATACTGCTGCAGTAGTCAAATAATGGTAAAATGTAGGCATTAAAAAACAATTTACGCATATGGAAAAGTAAAAAAAAATCTGATTTTCTGTAATGATGCTAAATTTGCACATAGTCTTGTACATGTTTAAGCTATTTGTTGTTCCCAGCTCAAGTGGCTGTCAATAGTAATCCCAAGTATTTTGTGGCACTTTACATTATCAAGTTGAACATTATTACCTGTCACTTCAAGGTTCATATTGTCCAAGTTCTTGGCCCTTTGTTATGAAGATGACAACATTGCTTTACTTTTGCCCTGGTTTACTATCATCTTATTACACTGGTACCAGTCATCCACCAAATCCATTTTGTTATTTATTTCCTTTTCAACCTGTTTAACAGTTTTTGCAGATACAAATACATGCTGAGCCCAGTGTCATTTAGATGTATAGAAAAATCATTAATAAAAATAATGAACAGCAAGGGTCCCAAAATGGAGTCTTGAGGAACACCACGTTTTACCTGCAATGGTAGTGATATGCTCCTACTGATAGCAACTTGCTGGTACCTGTTTGTTAGATATGATCTGAACCAATTGACAGCATTATCATCACACTGATATAAAGCCAGTTTTTTACACAACAAATCATGGTCAGTCAAGTCAAAAGCCTGCTTGAAGTCAAGCATTACAACACCTACCAATTTACCATCATCTATGGATTTGTGCCATGAATCAAGTAGGTAGATTAAACAAGCTTCACATAAATGTCCCTTACAGAATCCTGATTGACAAGAACAGAGCAAACTCATACAACACTGACATCCCCCAAAACATTTAGTTGAAATTAGACCTGACCTGACCTGACAGAAGGTGGCAGAAGACACAGTGCCTGCGGTCAACCTGATAACGTTGTCTGTCAGATGGTTGTCAAGAAAATGACAAGCCAACCTGTGAGAAAGGGTTAACTAGTGGCAATCACTGAAGCATGGCTGCAACATTGTGCTTTAAGTAACTGATGAAATTTGTTAAGCAGCCAAAATATGATTGGTGTGATTTTTACTAAAACCAAGAACGGTAATTTGTATTGCATGATACACAAAGTACTTTTAGAATGTTCATGATACATGTATTTACTGTTGTATCAATAGCGTGTTCAGCTACAGTAATGGAAGAAACTGAATATAGATTTTAAGTTGACAAAATTTTGGCCTGTAGCTCATGTTATAAGATATTAACTCATTCCATACTATGCTCACAGGCCTTGGTCAGTGGTTCTGGCACTGCCTGGCAAGTCATGCCGCAGCTGCCCTTGTGGCAGCTGCGGCATGACTTGCCAGGCCGTGCCAGAACCACTGACTTAAGACTATAGGCATGTTGGTACTTGAACGAAAGCTCTTTTCATGAAGAATTTAGATATGCAATTGTCGTCTTAAATCTAGGTAAATTTACGGAAAAATCAGGGACTGGTATGGAATGAGTTAATAAGATGAGGTGACCCCTGTAATGTGCTTGTTTCAGGTGAACTGCTAAGTGTGAGCCCAGGCATTGCCAGACTGGTCAAAGGTTTATTCAGCCTCAATGAGAGAGCTGTATATATCGGCACATGGTCCCAAGGGTTCTTTGCCCTGGCAGCAGTGGGCGCCACCAACGTGGGCTCCATTAAAGTCTACCATGACAAGGTATGTAAACACTCTCCCCACATACACATATATTTCTGGGGGTAGGGGTGCAGAAGGTCGATCCATAGCATTCAGTTTTACATCAAATATTTGTGTCAACTGAAACTTATGAAAAGAGTGGCAAGTAAAGTTCCTATCTAGCATTATTTTAGTGATAATATTTTTGTGTTAATTGTCCAAAGTCTCAGAATGTAGACAGAAAACATAGGCACAGATTAATCCTGAAGTGCTTTTGATATATATACTTATATAAGTACAGTGTCCGAAATTGCTGGAGTAAGTGTTATATTTACAAAACTGTCACACATCAATATGTACACGCCAAATTTGATGAAATAATTGCCTTTGTTGATGAACTGCGTGAAAATCATATGGACTTAAGTGCACTTTCCTTTCAGGAATGTCACATTCCTGAAAATTTTGATATGTCTGTACTACAAATTGTTGGGTATAAGTGTATTAAGCAAAAAGGATCTGTAGTAACAAAAGAGGTCTAGTAATTTATTTAAAGGAATGTTATAACTATAACAAAGAACTTGAGTGTAACACAAACGCCACTATTTGGGAGGGGCTTTTCACTGAAATATCAGGCAATGGATTACCTAAGAACATGGTGTCATGTTACATGTGTCAGAGAAATAACAACTAAAATAAGAAACAATGGTTCCTGAATCCTTTTGTTTCATAGCTGGCACAATATAGTACCTTCTTACGTCTACTACAGTAACTCTAGTCGAGTATAAGACTTTAAAAAACTATAAAAATCAATGAAATTGACACAAGCACTTTCTTGTTTTTTGTATTTTTTCGTTTGTTTGTCAAATGCTTCTTCAGATGCTCAGTCTGCTATATTATTGTACATAGATCACAACTGTAGAATTCTGTTCAATGTGTATATCTTCAACTGTATCTCAGGATGGCTCATGTGTGAGCGACATTTTCTATGTCATACTGTGGGTCTACATCAATGTATACAACTTACTAAAGCATTGTGAATCTGAATCTGAATCTGTATAGATTTTATAACATATTGATACAATTGGCAATTTAATGTCAAATAAACTTAAAATATGTTTTTAACCTTTGCTTTTCCTGCAGCCTCTTTTGACCAATGTGCCTGTGCGATACATGGAAGGGGCTCACTTTGACTATGTGTTCCATCATTCAGAGGATGAACAAGGTGGTTTAGCAATGAGGAGAGGAGAGCGATTTGGCGAGTTCAATCTTGGATCTACTATTGTGCTGGTGTTTGAGGCTCCAAGGACATTCAAGTTCAGTGTTGAAGCAGGCCAGAGAGTGAAGTATGGAGAGCCCCTGGGATCAATCGAAGACAAAGAATGCTGATACTGACCTGGACATTGCTTCCAAATTTAACACGCACACACACACACACTCACCCAAACTGGTCAAAACTGGCTGGAAGTCAAAGGTCATCTGCTTCAATGTTTTCCACTAATTTCAACAGTAATGGAAAACAGTTTGACTGAGAATTGTGGATGGGACCTATCAAGATCACATGGCCCACGTCAACAACTTCCCTTCACATTCTAAGGAAAAGCTGTTGACTGAGTCTTAATGCAAGGGGGAAAGGGTTAATAAAAATATGCAAATTATCAGTGCTTTGTCATCAAAGGTTCTCAGGTGTTTCAGCAATGTCATCAATTCTTAATCTGTTGCCACCTACATTTTTACATTGTCATCAATTCTCCATCCATTTCAACTGACATTTACATATCTGAACCAAGTTCCACATTTGTTTGCTCAAGAACATGGAGACTTTGCCTTAGCACACAAGCTTGGAGGGCTTGACATTAAGGTTTTTGTTAGTTGTCACACAGCAATTTTTGTCAAAAATGTGGGCAAGTAGTTGATAAAATCTATCCAGCTTCAATTTTTTTCTTGTCCTGTATGAAAATTTACTTGTCCTGGACCAAATGACTTGCCAAACATCAAACCCTGGTTAATAGCTGCAACTTTTACAAATGTGTATGAACTTCACTGTGTTCGATACACTCACCATAATGGTCTTAAGAACTCGTAGATTTGTATTCAATTTAGAACCAGGTGTGTGTCGTGGAGGCAAGTGTGCCGGTTTGTTTTCTGTTATTAAACAGCGACAGTCCGACTGGTTTTGCCCTTCACCGGGCGCATCAGAGACTGAATTTAACGGATGCTGTCTGTTCTTTATATACTGTACGTAAACGTCAGTCCTGGTAACATACATGTAAGTTACATGTATGTACCGGTTAAGATGGTCAATAAAAATTTGAGTCCATAACTGTCTACTCTGTACACAGGATAGTGGACCAAGGTACACGTGTCAGAGTGGAAAAAAAATACATTTGTATTAAAATTGTACAATTAACAATTTCTGCATATCAAAGGTGCACAGTATGTGACAGGCCATTTTTGAGAGAGAGAAAAAATATGTTTAATTTGTTAAACTGGCACATGACCATAATTTGTCTCACCTTTAGGATGAGAGATAAAATGGTGGGTGAGGAAGGCATGGTTAAGTGTTGTAAATACTCACCTGGCTATTCTTTGTGCCATTGATGTAATATTTGTTTGATTTAATTCTTATTAAAAAAAAATGAAATGTTGCTTTGCACAACACTCTACCAGGTGCAGGAGTCTAAGGCTAATGTTATCAGTTAGCCAAGTAGCAAGTGGATTTGGCTTACAAAGTTTTTAAGCTTCTGTCAAATTGATTGAATATATTTCAGAACTTTTGATGTACATATTACATGATAATTTTGATTTATCAAGCATATTTACAAATGGATAATTTTGTTTATGGGTTATGGTAACACAATTTAGCATTTGGCTAAAAAGCCTTGTGTTGCTTTAGCCAAATTGACAACAGCAGAAGGGACAGCAATTAACTCTTTGAAGGCCAAATTTTGGATTGAGTCAACAGCTTTTCTTGGGGCACATTGCTCCCAATGTGCTGAGAAAAGTTGTTGACCTGGGATATTCTCTGTGGAACTAAAGGCATACTGGTACTTGAATGAAAAGTCTTTTTATGAGGAATATGAATCCGGCATCCTTATGATAATTTAGACAAGTTTGACCCAAGTAGATCGACTTTTGTCATGCTTGGCACTGAAAGAGTTAT
The DNA here is from genome assembly GCA_964020975.1 of Hermodice carunculata. NCBI lineage: Eukaryota > Metazoa > Annelida > Polychaeta > Eunicida > Amphinomidae > Hermodice > Hermodice carunculata. Next base: position 430,359 of record OZ026618.1, read on the forward strand.
AAGCACATGAGAAGGTGAAGGCTCACATTGCTGGCAAACACCTTAATGTTGCCCAGGATATAAACTGGAAGTGCAGTGCTCCCTCTATAACACTGGGTGGCTGTGTCCACGCAGTAGAGACAGGTTATATCAAAACTGCCTTTTAACAGAGGGATTTCTAACCTAGAAATAATGAGAAAAGTACTTGACAGGGAGTCAAGAGACTGTAGGTTATATATTGTTCCTTATACAAAATAAATTTTTAATCCATGTGATGATTTAGAACTTTTTCAGTGATTGGCATGGAATAGGACTTTACTGTTAGATTACTGAACATGATAGTGTTCAAATGGTACTTGGGCTTACAGATTTGAGTTTGTTAAGTTTCTCTTAAAACTAAATATGAGAATTCACCTTGTAATGAGGGTGTGATGAAGAAGCACTGTGGCAGTTAGGACCTCAAAACATGACGAGCCAAGCTACAATCAAAGTTTTTAGAATCCGTTTTTGATGACAAACCACACATATGAAGCCCATTGTATTTATCTGTTCCATGTTTATAGGGCTAAGTTGCACATTGAGTCAACAGCTTTCCGAGAACATTGCAGGGTTTTTTTTTTCCAATTTTAATATAGGGATGCCAGTATTTGAATGAAAGGCCTTTTTAGCTCTGCTGGCCAAAAGTTGCAGAGCTCATGCGATCACTTGCGTCTGTCCATCCTTCCGTCCATCCATAAACTTTTTGCTAGTGAGCACCATACAGTCCACATTTTTCAAGATAGCTCTATATAACAGTGTGGCTAAAAAAAATTGAAAAAAAGGTTTAGCTTACAACATTTTGTCAGCTTAAGCTAAATTGGGTTCTGATATTTTATAATTTATTTGACTTTGGAGGCATATATTCATGGTATGTTACTATATTATTTAGATTTATCCAGTATATGTACATTCTGTTGAGGGTTTTTGGTAAGATAATCAGTTGTAAAATTCCTAGAGGTAGCCTAGAGAGAACAAATTTTTTTGCTAAATTCTCAAGCAATGTAAACATTCTGGTTCGTATATTCTACAGCTTACCAGCATCAGCTCATGCTTGAGTGACTTGCAGATTGCGTGAACACTACAGATGCATTAGCACAAAAAATGTAACTCAGCCACTGGGAAGACACTTCACCCAGGTAGGACACCATGAACTCAACATTGAAGTTCACATACTCGAGTACATCCAACCCCCCCCTAGATTAGAACGTACCATGGAGTTACGCCTAACGAGGGAACGCCACTGGATGCACCAGCTCTGAACAATTGAGCCATTTGGTCTCAATACCATGGGAAAGTGAGCTTTCTTGCTCAGTCGTATACTAAATTTTTATTGTCTTAGCTCACTTTCCCATGATAAGCATGCATAGAATCAGACACCCGTGTGAATCTTCCAAAAAACTGCACACAGATATAAAAATTCTACAGGAACAGTGCATCTACACTCTCCTGAGCCCCGACACAGGGCAAGGGCCACCTAACCTTAGGGTGTCCCTTCCGGTCAACTCAACATAACTATTTTGCACCAAACCAGGTCAAAATCAGAGGAAGATCCCCAGCCAGGGGATTCCCACTCTGGACCCATTACAGCCAATGGGAAACAGACTCAGATTATGACAAACATACTATTGCATTACATCATAGTGCTGCTGGAACGTAAACACAACCCACGTGTAACGTTACTACAACAGCACGATACTTGGGTATCAACAGTTTTTTAACGGTTCCTGACGAGATACAGTATCGAAACCGGTCGAACCTGCGTGTGCCATTCAACGGCTACTTGCCTAGCCCTGCTCATAGCTCTATATAAGTTTCAGAACTTACCAAGTGTATGAAAATCTCGGTTGAGTTTGATATTGGTGGCACCACCTACAGTATTATGTAATATATTGATCAAAATGTGAAAATTTGGTGACTGCTGTAGCATCCATAATGTTTGTTAGATCTTCATAAAATTTTGTGGATTGTGGAGGAAATCCAAATCTCCTCATCTGTATCCAATTTGCACTTCAAATTCATAAACTTACCCAAATGTGTGCTTGTGGCAAGTGTTGTTGACCAGTCTCTATGCCAATCTTGGTGGGAATCTGAGTCCACCGTGTATACCAGGTAATCATCATTGTCATCCTCATTTGCTTTGAAGCTTTTCCATGCTATTGATTAATGATAGCCACAATTGATGGACATAATCCTCTATCTGACAGCAGTGCTGCTGATATTGAGGCATAGGGTTGACCCATAGGGTCAAACCAGTCGTCATTCAGAATGGATATGTCAAATCTTGCGTGATGTGACATAGCTAATGCATGTCACTCTAACCTGCCAAGACGGCAGTTAGACCAGTAGATCAGTTTGACACCTAGGCGCTATATTTGTGACGTTGCCTCACGACCCTTAGCAACGTTACCCCCTTGCTGTATCAGCAAGCGACGTAAAATTGTTTTCAAATGTCCCCTGACGAGTTCACAGACAACGAAACTGGCCGGGACTTCGCTGCTATAGGCATCCCTCGCCACTGGTCTTGCCTGGTATTTTCTCATCCTTGTTTTCAGACTCGCTGCTGTCAGAGTCGACAGGACTAAAGTCTACTTCCTCTACTTAGTCTACAGTGTTCACAAATGCTCTGCAAAACTGGGCAAGATGGTTTGGCCGTTGTCATTTATGGCATATCACACCATATGGATAACACTGTCTTGGTTTTTGCTTGTGACCACACTTCTGACAAACATCTCTTTGTCTTGTTTGTGTTCTGGTGCAAAGTCCACCATTTTGTTTCTGGGCTTGGGTAAACCCCGTGGACCTGCCCCATCATAGTGTCCCTTTCTTTTGTAGATAACCTTAAAATCAGCACCCTCTCCCTCAGCAGTCTTGGAATTAGCTATTATTAGCATAGCACTTACCGTAGTCTGCAGCTCTTGCCTGTGACACGGCAGTACAGTGAAACCTGTTTTGAGAGACCACCCGTAGGGCAGGCTGGACAGTGGTCACATAAGACAGGTGGTCTCTCAATGGAGGTGCAATCACATGGGAAAAATAGCAAAAGGGACTTTCATTACAGTGGTCTCTGGAAACAGGTTTCACTGTATTTAGGTCCAACTTTACTATAGCAAGGAGTCTTTCTCTCAGCCCATTATCTGAAACTCTGGCCACAATTCCGTCTTTAATGAGACAGTCTTTCAAAGTGCCATACACACGCGTGGTAGCCAAAGTTTTGAGTGCCTTGATGAACTGATCAACAGTTTGATGCTCTTGCCATACATGCATGTTGAATTTGTGCCTCTCCAAAGTCACATTCCTTTCTGCCACACAGTATTTCTCAAATTGTGCAATCATTTTGTCTACCTCCTCTTTATGTGTATCATCCTCCCTTGTAAAGTTATTATAAGCTTCCACGGCCTTCTCTCTGACAACATGGAGGAAGGTTAGTTAGTCATTTTCCCACCCCACCCCTTTTTTTTTTTTTTGGCCAGTTTGTAGCTGTGTTGCTGTCCAATTTAACTTGCCTGGAGGCTTTAAATGTTCCATATTGATGTGTATTCACCCCTGTCTGACACCATGTAAAGTTATAATTTCAAATTAAATGAGACTTACCTGTTAGTTGAAGTTTGATGGGAATTGTGTCGAACCATGAAGACATATAGGGGTTATATGAGATGAACAATCTATCAATATTAATGTTTTGAAGAATGAGAGGTAAGTTATCACCCTCACAGGATGAGTATTGGGTGGGCACATAAAACGTATACATGTATGTCTTCATGCATGGTTCGACGGAATTCCCATAAAACTTCAACTTACAGGTAAGTCTCGTTTAATTTCAAATTCTGTCTCACCATTACAACATAATGTGGCCACGAGATGTTTAAAGCAACTTGCCAAACGTTATACAACCTGCTGCATGTGGCCACATACAGCAGGTGACCTGTCACCACAGGTAAATTTTCGCAACAAAATTGACTACTATGTCTGAGCCTAGTGACCACAAAAAGTAATGTGGCTGCTGACGGCAGTGGTTGCATACAGCAGGTACCACTAATAACAAGTGCAACAATATGAATTAAAGAGCATTTATTGCCTACACTAAAACGGGAACTTGCTTGTTACACATGTAGTAGTATCAACAGCCGTGTTAACCAAATCCTGTAAGCAGACACACCAGGAGTATCTTCCAAAGGTAGCTTCTTGGCAAAGCTTTCACATTAATCTTGAAATTCACTGTTTAAAACAAAATCTTCCAACTCAGTCACTAAGGATTTGGTCTCTCTCAAGACTAAAATTAAGGATTTTAGTTCCTTTTCTACAATCTATTCTTTTGCTGCTTGCAAAATACTATGTGCAAAAGTACCGCAATTTGTTAACTGTTTTTTGTTTTTTTGTTTTTTTTTTTTTGTTTTTTTTTTTTGTTTTTTTGCGTAATGCTTGGTGAATCTTCTTTCTCTAGACCATCCTGCTGTTTTTAAGATTGTATCAAGTGACGCTGATTGCCTACTCACACAACTGGTTGCCGCTGATTGTGTACAATGTGGCATAAATATTTCCGTATTAATGGCAGTTAGGTGCAGTGTTTCTTTTATTCATGTGGGTGTGGTTACTTCACTAACAGGTTCATGTGGCTTGACAAAACTTATGAGCAATTGTGTGTAGTCATGCACCCGGAATAGAGTGGATGAACTCAATATACTCACTCAATACACTAATACACCGTGGACTTGCTTGGAGAAAGCTATTGAACATAATAGCTTCTAAGGGTGTTCACTATAAGGCTTCCTGGTCACTTCCAGGCTAGCCTAGAAATGACGGGAGTCACTTTCAGTCGGGCACTTTTAGGCCGTTACACCAGTTTGGTTTGCTTCAATAAATCTCCTATACTAATTACTACACTGTCATTTCTGTTGTTGTGTTCTGTAAATCTATAAGTTACAACGTACGGTGCCTCTGGCCTGATAGTCAAGTGAGTAATACTGTCAATTTTTGGGTCCGCTGTTTTATTTAAGGGGTGCTGAGGGTGTCATTGTGCGTAAATAATTTAACACTGCCTTCGTGTCTCAGGTAACCAAATTCTTGGGGATAATTGGTTTATGTTTGAATACCCCTTTCAGAAACCGAACGATTCAGGGGTGCGCCCCTATAGTATAACCTGTGTTCATCCCCACCAAAGCGAAATGGCTGACCTAGCAGTACTTGCAAGTCCCGACTGCTAAAATTGACCAAGAAATTCAAGTCCCCTTGCTACAGTTGAGTTGCACATATTATAGCCTTAATTTTGACCTGGAAAATGAATCCATCTTGAGATGTAAGTCCAATATTGCTTTTGTGATGTAGGTCTCCATGATGACTGCTTACACATCTGCCGAAAATCCCTGCATTTGTCTGCCTTCCTGGATATCCGAATAGCCCCCAATTGCATTTTGGGTAAAAGTGGCCATTGTTCTGGGCTGTAGTGTAATGTCAGAATTTCTTGTGGCCTGGGAAGCAATAGAGGGTATTCAATTAACACATTGAGTAGCATGTGGATCCAAGTCTATGTCGACCAGCATGGTGCCATTAGAATAGCCTCTGATTTTTTGGCCTTATTTTCTGTAACACTTGACCAATAAGGTTAAAGGGAGGAAATATATGTACCAATGTTTGACCCCATTCTGTAAAGGCATCCACATATGCTGCATCTGGGTCTGGCTTCCATGAAACACGTGGGTTTATCTGGAAATGAAGTCTGGATACAAATAGATCTGTTTCTGGCATTTCCCATTTTTCAACAAAACATTGAAAAGCATCGGACTGTAATTTGCCGTCTTTATTGTCATGATATATCCTACTTTGTTCATCAGCTTCCAAATTTTTGGCCCCAGCTCTGAAGCTCAAGCTGAGCCATATCCATGTCCCTTTCAATGGCCCATTGCTACCTATCTCTCTTGCTATTTTGTTACAATGTAGCTTTTCCCCTCCCATATTGTTAATGTAGGCCAGAGCTCTGGTGTTGTCCACTCTAATTTGAATGTGGACCTTGTGTTGTTGAGAACACAGAGCTCACAGTGTAAAAAAAAAGCTGCTAAGAGCTCCAACTGATTTATATGTAATCCACTTTCACTTTCAGACCATTGACCGTTTTTTTGCCCATCGCTGACACCTCCCCATCTTAAGGTACTAGATGCGTCAGAGGTAATTATTATGTCCGGATTTCCATGATCAATGTACTTAAATGCGGTGTCTACATTATCAATCCCCCATTGAATGTCATGTTTCCTTTCCTTGGACAAAGCTGTTGATGCTTCAAAATCCCCATAATGTGTGGGTAATGCCCGTGCCTTCCCATTGTCTAATAAATGTATAATACAGTTTTGCATACTTTACTGCAGGAACGCCTGCTACCATTAACCCAATCAACTCAGCCAATTGTCCGATTTCTACCTTTTCTGCTTGCAGTATCATTGTACACATTGTTTTGAGTCTTTCAATCTTTTTAGATGTAAGCTGTACAGTCATATTTACAGAATTTAGTGTGAAGCCTAGATATGTTAGAATTTAAACTGGCTGCAACACTGATTTTGTTGTATTAGGTAAAAACCTGGCTTCCAAACTCACTTGCATTGTTTCTTGCACATTTTCTTTACACTCTATTTTTAGTATCACCTTCTACATAAATGGCATCAATGAAAATTGAGTTGAGGTGACCTTGCTTCCTACGATCAGACAGTATGGGTTTTGTTACCTTATACATGTATAGGGAAGACCTGGGGTGCACTGATTGAACCCTTTGGTAGACCGGTGAACTGAAACAATGTGTCCTTCCACATGTTCCATGTAAACTTTAAATATTTCAGATACTTGTCCTGCACTGGACAACTGAAATATGCACCCTTCCATGTAATAATGCGGTCTCATCAATTCCAATATGGACTTCAGAGTTTCAAAGACTTTGTTTCTGACCAACCTAGCAGCAACTTAGCAATAGGAACTTTCTTTGTGACCAACTTAGTGGCAACTTAACAAGGACTTTGCAGTTCTCCACCTTTAACAAACATTAACACTTTAAGTGTCAAGATTAACAAACATTTACAATGCAATTTATTCCCATAACATGTATATGAAATTTGAAATTTTCATTTAAAATTCATCAGAAAGTATATACTGTTATATATATGTGTATATATATATATATATAAGCTATATTTTTGCGAGGGTGACCTGGTTAGATTAATGCAGGCGCATTTTCCTAATCTCCCCCAGGACCCTCAAACATTCAATTTGGTCTCACTACAACAATGACAGTGATATACAAGTAACATGAGATCTTTTCAGTCAATAACATAAATATGACAAACATGTCAAAAAAGTTAACCTTCTGACCTTTTCTTTCTTTTTGATGGTATATAACTAAAACATTCTTGAATCTGTCAAAAGTTTTAGAATGCTTTACAGCGTATGGTAGAGAGTTCCATAGAATGGCCCCTGAATATATAAATGAGGATTTCAGGTAACTTGTGGGTTTTGGTAGATATAGAGGTAGTTTTTGGTTGACGATCTTAAATTCATATAACATCTGTCTTTTACATGTGGGAATAGGTCCTTGAGATACATTGATGCCATACCATTCACTAAAGTGTGTGTGTCAACACACACTTTTTTGTTTTTCCTGAAATTCATTTTTTCTTTCTTTACCAGCAAATTTGTCTGACACTTTTCTCGAACACTATTATACATAGAAACTCCAAACTTGGCATGATTGTACCTCCATACAAGGAGTTTGACTGTTTTATATAAAGGAATGAAGATGTGTAAAATATGCAAATAAGGGGTATTTGAAATTTTAAATCTTGGATATCTTCAAAAGTATAATAGATAGAGATGTCATTCCAACTTCTACTAGGGGGTTATTGACCATTGCGCATTTAATGAATTTAAAACAAATGTTGTAGCAATTTAAATTATGCTAATTAGCAGCCTTTGAAATTTTAAAACTTGAATATCTTCAAAACTATTATAGATAGAGACGTCATTTTAACTTCTATTGGGGGGTTATTGACTATTGCGCATGTAATAAATCTAAAGCAAAAGTTGTAGCAATTCAAATTATGCTAATTAGCAGCATTTAAAAATTTTAAACTTGAATATCTTCAACACTATAATAGATAGAGATGTCATTCCAACTTCTACTAGGGGGTTGTTGACCATTGCGCACCAAATGAATTTAAAATAAAAGTTGTAGCATTTTAAATTATGTTAATTAGCAGTATTCGAAATTTTCAATCTTGAATATCTTCAACACTATAATAGATAGAGATGTCATTCCAACTTCTACTAGGGGGTTGTTGACCTTTGCGCACCTAATGAATTTAAAATAAAAGTTGTAGCATTTTATATTATGCTAAATAGCACCATTAGAAATTTCAAATCTTGAATAACTTCAAAGCTATAATAGATAGAGATGCCATTCAAACTTCTACTCCTGTGTTATGGAATAGTTGTACATTATCATACCAATATGCTTTGAAGACACACACACTTATTTGCTATGCAGCAAATCATCTTTCCTAGTTATTTTGTACATTGATTGTGCTTTCCTGTAATGAATCCTTTCATCAGTAGTTAACTATTGCAGTTTTTCCACCAAACTTTTATAACTGTGCGTACCATTGACCTTAAGGACCGAATATATGCAGAAAATTTATGAAGCCTTCTTAATTTAGCAAGTAATTTCATGTTGCATCCACCCCAAATTATACAACAGAAATCAAAGTGTGGGAAGATGTAAGCATTGTAGTAGAGTTTTCTTATGTGGAATGGAAGGAAATGCTGTATCTTCTCCAGCGTTTACTTTTCCTGCAATTTTTTGGCAAAGAACAGATATATGTTTTTCCCACGTTAGGCATTTGTCAATATGAAGGCCTAGTATTTTGTAGTTGTCCACATTGTCCAAATAATCTTAATTTAGTTTCACATTTAACTTTTCATTTTTACAATGACTTACTTTTTGGGTGATAGTAACATAACCTTACTTTTCTTTTCATTCAGAAACAATTTGTTGTTTTTACACCATATCTTTGCTCCTGTCATCTTTTCTTGTAAATTTTTTTTTCAATCATTTTCACAGATTTCTCAGATACATATTAAGCAGTAGTATCATCAGCATACAAATGCATGTCTTGTACATAAAGAGGAAAGTGATTTATGTAGATGAGAAAAAAGAGGGCCTAAAATAGATCCCTGAGGGACACCATATTTAACACCGAGAGGTATGGATAGTTTATTTTGTATGGAAACTTTCTGAGATCTGTCTGTGAGGTAAGAAGACAACCATTTAATAGTACTTGGTGCACAGTAATTAAGTGTTAGGTTTTCAAAAAGTATATCATGGTCTATGACATCAAATGCTTTTTTAAAATCTAACAGCACTGTACCAACTAGCTGCCTTTGAGCTATTTCTTTAGTCCACTCAACTAGTAATTTTGTCAGTCCTGTTTCGCACGAGTGACATGCTCGAAAACCCGATTGACAAGAACTAACGAGACCAAAATTGTCAAAAAAGGAGTACACGTGTGGGTGTATATATTCCTTTCTAATATTTTGGATAAAATGCTCCATACAGAAATAGGCCTGGAGTCACCGACCTCGTACATGGTCCCCTCTGTAGGTACTCGTGTCACTCTTGCACATTTTCACTCTGAAGGAAAAATCCCTGTCTGCAGCTTATAGATTAAAAATCTTTGCAAGTGGGTTTGATAGATGAACAGCAACTATTTTCAAAAACTTAACATCTGTTCCATCTAAACCTTTAGCCTTTTTGGGATCTAACTTTTGAATGACTGATAGGACATCAGTCTCTGTCATAAATGGTATTTCGAAACTCGCCTCTTCAGGGATTTTGGTTTGATATAGTGTTTCAATTTACTGTTATCATTTTCTTTTTGATCTTGTGAGTTCCGTTCATTATCTTTCACTTTATCAACCACATTTTGATCGGGGTCATTGTTCATATGATCTGCCATATGTGTGGCATAAGTTATCATTGCATCACAATCTTGGAGGGCTGCAGGACCAGAAAATTTTTACCAGTTAAATTTTTAAGCTGTTGCCATAAAACTTTTGGATTTCTTGCATTCCTTTGAACAGTTTTTAAGTAATGTTCTTTCGTATATTTTGCATATCAAGGAAACCACTTTATTCCGTAGTTTTTTGCCTGCTTCTTGATCGCCTTTAGCTTTACATCCATCCCTTTCTCGCATTGATTCAATTTTGTGATCATTTATCCATTCGGATTGCCTTAGGTGTTGCACTCTGTGAATTTTGATCGGGGCATGTTTATTTAAAACCAGATATTCTCTCATAAATATTTCTAATGCAACATCCGGATTGTTACATTTCATTATTGTTTCAAGGCCTAGTAAAATGTAGACAACAGGAATGCAGCTTTATTGACTCACTTTATTCAGCCAGCAGCTTGCTCCTTCAGTTCTGTCAAAACCTTTATATGACATTCACCACAAGGTGGCAGCACAAGCTGAAGTAAGATGTACTACTTGCAAAACCATGTAATCATATTGTTACATCTCCCCTTTTATAGTTAAAAGGATCACCCAATCATGACTGCATCATAATCATGATAATATTCATTCATAGAATTGTCCTCTTGAGCTGCAGTTTTAACTTCCAGTCATTCTAAACAAAAAATCTTAATACCAGAGCCAGAAGTTGCATGTTTCAGTGATAGAGTTAGAAGTATCGAGTTTTCAACATGCAGGCATTGTAAAGTAGTCGTAATTCTCGGTTAATATTCACACAATGTTCATAATATTCAGGTTTGTAAAGTCATCAGTGTCTGTATCATATACACATACTTAAATCATAGTGACTGGGTATGTTATAGTTCTGTTTGGGATGTACATGTAAGTATAATCACTTTGGCTAGCTCTTTATCTATTGATGAAATCTAATGAAATAATAACTCTATCAAGATCGATCTACGTTTGCTTGCCTGGACCGTGATCCCACTTCACCCATGTAGCACTCTTGAATTATGCACTATAAATTTTGGAATAAAGAGTCCACTGTTCATAAGTGCATATTCTGTGCTCTGTGCATGTTCTTTATTTAGAGCACATATAATCTTTTAAGCAAGCAGTGGTTGTTCAGGCCCTGTCACTTGGTCTAGGCTCAACATTAGGCCTACTTTGCACTTCAGTTCTTGAATTATCCCCATTTGTAGCATTGCTACGTACAGTTGTATTTACATCTGCAGGTGTTTCCTCAGAATCTGATGTCTCAGTATAATATGTAGGTGGTTGTTCCTCGGCTTTCTGCAAGTGTTTGCGATTGCGTCTCAGGCACACATTATCTTAGGTGACTGTTTAATATGATCTACCGTCAATTTGTCTCTTGACCTCAGCTCGCTTCCAGCAATGTTCAAATTTATTTGGATGCACTGGGACCATGTCCCCTGGTTGGAGCATGTCTAGGTCCTATGCTGTTATGTCATAGTAAGACGCTTGTTTCTCTTTGGCGTCTTGAAGTTTCTCCCTTGCATTTTCTGCCACACTGGGACCCAGCAGGTTGCCATTGGTTAGGAGCAGGGTTTTTGTGCATCAGCTCATCAGTGGTTGCGCTGGACTGGAGTTTATCGCCTGAGTTGGTGTATTGCAATAATCCAGTATGGCTAGGTATGGGTCTGCTTTGGCCTCTTGGGCTTTGCGTAAGATATTTTTTGCCGATTTTACTGCTTGTTCCACTTTACTGTTACTGTGAGGGTAACTTGGAGAACTTGTCACATGCTCAAAATGCCGCTTTGCAGCAAAATCACAGAATTTAGTTGAATCAAATTGACGTGCATTGTCTGAGACCAAGGTATCGGGCACACCATGTTGTGCAAATTGAGCTTTAAGCTTCTGTATCACTGTGTCAGACCGTGTATTTGGAAGATAGTCACTTTCCCAAAAATTTGACAAATAGTCCACGGTGATCAAATATTCATTGTTCTCAAATTGCATTAAATCTGTGCCTACTTTTGCCCAGGGACGGTTTGGTACTGCGTGACTTATTAGAGTCTCTTCTTGTTGTTTTGTGTTGTGCATTCTGCACACATTGCATTTTTCAATGCTGTTCTTTATGTGTGCATTCATGCCTGGTCAGTATACACACCTGTGAGTATGTCGTAGGCATCCTTCAATGCCAATGTAGGAGGCATGAATACATTCTATGATGCCTTTTCTCAAGGCATGAGGAATGTTGCATGGTCACTTTTGAAAATTATGCCGTTTTGTAGATTTAGCTCATCATGGATACCAAAGTATGGTGCGACTGAAGCTGGGACGTCTCCCTTTTCACTCTGAGTTATGATTTGCTTGAGTGCTTGCAAATTTTCATCATTCTCTGTGTGATGCTGGATTTCATGCAGTCGTGGCTCTGCTACTGGCTGGTACTGAACCATATTTATACTTTAATTTGTTCTTCTATTGGCGATAATGTTGCCTGGTTCAGGGGAGCTCTGCTCAGTGTATCTGCTAGCTGCATTTGGTTTCCTGGTCACCACTTGACGTATACAATGGTACCCCTTTTGAGAGACCACCCCTACAGCGGGATAAAATGCGGTCTCTCAAAACAGGTGGTCTTTCATTAGAGGTACAACAACATGGAAAAGATAGCACAGTGTTCTGAGAGAGTGGTCTTAAAAAGATATGCAGTCTCTCATTAGAGGGGTCTCTCAAGAGAGGTACCACTGTATGTCATACACTTGCAGTCTGAGTATCATTCTGTGTAGGCTCTTTGGTGCTGCATGAAGAGATTTCTTCATAATGGCCTCCAGTGGCTTGTGATCTGATTGTATGATGACTTTCCTACCATATGTGTATTGGTGGAAAAAAATTTCAAGCCAAACACAAGCACCAAGAGTTCTTTCTCAATTTTGGGCATATCGTCTTTCTGTGTCAATTTACAGCTGGCATCAGGGATGGGCATGCCATTTTGCATGACTGCTACCCTTAGCCCAAAATCACTTGAATCACACTGCAGCTCCAGTTCTTTAGAGCTGTCATAATATTTGAGTTCTGTTGCCAACACACTGGCTTCTTTCACTTTGGTAACAGTATTTACATGTTGTTCCAGCCAATGCCACTCTACATTTTACTGCATGAGCTGCCGCAATGGCTACTCAGCTTTTCGTATGAACTTGCTCAGGTAATTTGCAAAGCCAGTGAATCTCAAAACTGCTGCCACATCTGTTGGCTTTGGCATTTTCTTAATTGCTTTTTACTTTCTCTGGATCAGGTTTTAGTCCTATATCTGTCACAAGATGTCCAATAAACGTAACTTGTGACAAGATTAGCCATAGCTTCTTGGGATTTAGCTTTAAGTTTCTTTTTTTGCATCTGTCCATAAATGCTTTGAGGGCTATATCATGGCCACAGGCTGCTTCCTCCCGTGTGTCACCCTCGTCACAGGCTGCTTCCTCCTGTGTGTCACCTTCGTCACAGGCTGCTTCCTCCTGTGTGTCACCCTCGTCACAGGCTGCTTCCTCCTGTGTGTCACCTTCGTCACAGGCTGCTTCCTCCTGTGTGTTACCCTCGTCACAGGCTGCTTCCTCCTGTCTGTCACCCTCGCCAATATCAAAATGTCATCTGCTACACATTTGACATTTTTCAGTCCTTCAACAACTTGGTCTTGACTGTGTTGGAACTCACTGCTGGTTCCAACGAGATACCCATCAGCATTCTGAGGTAGCCATACTGTCTGTATGGTGTGTTGAAACAAGTAAGTTATGAGCTTTCCTCATCAAGCTCAATATGATAGAAACCATTTTTAGCATTCAACACAGAAAATAGCTTGGCTTTGCCTAGTGCTGGCAGTACAGACTCAGTGGTTGATAGTGGGTAGTGACTGCGCTTTATTGCTTTAAGTCTCTGGGAACGATGCATACCCTTGGCATTCCTGGCTTGTCAACAATAACAAGACTTGATACCCACTCTGTAGGCTCTGTCACTGGCATTATTATTTGCTGCTCTTCCAAGCCATCTAGTTCAGCTTTCAGTTTATTAGTTCAACTGACTTGGCAGTCAGCTGAGCTTATCTTATGGTCCTCCGTCCGTTGTCTGTCATCAACACTTCACATTTTTGACTTCTCCAAAGAAACCATCAGCCAGATTTACTTCAAACTTGGTGGGATGTGCCTTGGGTGGGTCTGTACCAAGTTTGTTCAAGTGGTCATGCTCCAGTGATTTTTTAATTTTTGTTTTTTCTTTGTTTTTTGGGGCAAATCTTAAAGAATCTTCTCCTCCCAAACTGCTTGCCCGATTGCTTTAATATCACACAGGAACACTCCTAGAGACTCCTAGTTCTAAATTTGTTCACCAGGTAGCACTGCATTTTTTTTTTTTTTTTTTTTTTTTATGATTTTTTGTGGTTTTGCTATTTTTTAGTTCTCCAGAACAGTCACTCAGATTAAGTGGCCTTGGCTATAGTGTTCATTATACATAATACTTATGTCCAAAGGTTTTTGTGACTATACCCAAGCAAAAATAAGTATACAGCTGCCAATATAGCTGGCCATGGGCTGCCCATGCATGGCCAGCTATGTTGGCAGCTATTGGACTGCTAGTGGACATTTTGCCATTTAAATGAGGTAAGCAGCCCACATCCTTATATTGCAGTAGAGTTGGCCACTAGAGGCCCATATTTGGGAGTTGCCCATACCCTTATATGGTCATGGTGGTAGTTAAGCTGGCCACTAGCAGCCCACATTTGGAAGTTAACCACTAGCTGTCCATATCCTTACATTGTATATGGGGAGCTGGCCACTGGCGGCCCACATTTGGGAGTTGTCCACTAGTTGGCCATACCCTTATATGGGGAGCTGCCCATTGTTGCCCATTAGCTGGCCACATTGATTTGATTTGATTTGATTTGATTCGATTTTATTTTATTCAGGCAATCATCATAAAATATAAATACACAGAGTACAACATCTTAGAAAAGGAGCTTAGAGTAAAACAAAAAACAGGTAAATCATGCATCCAAGCTTTCATGAAATGATGACTAACTGGGATATACACACAATAAAGTTGTTAAGACTTATTTCCATTGTGGTCCCTGGCAGACCCAACACTGGGTGGCTCGGTATAGTGAGGTTGGATGAACCAACAAACTATGAATATCACAGATATGCTTAATTTAATATATTTAGATATAAATTAATTCAAACTTATTGTATTATCTGGATAGCATGATATTAGTTAGTAGTTTCTTAACTGCAGGTTTAAAGGTAAGGATCGAGTCCTTGGATTTAATTTCTGAAGGCAACTGATTCCACAGTTTGAAAGAAGAATATAGAGAGGATTTCAGTCTAGCGCCCCCCCCCCCCCCCAACTCCTGGGACCACCAGGGAAGCCACGCTTGAGCGTGTAAAATGGTTGTTAATGTCACCAGTGCGGACCATATTTTCTTTCATATAATCTGGACAGGTGCCCCTCACTATTTTAAACGTGTGTCAGTTTATTTTGTTCAACTCTGCTAGAAACATCCAGCCATCCTAAATCGGAAATTCGTTCAGCACCAATATGGGTTCTTGCCTACCATTTATTAATAAAACGAATCATTTTGTTTTGACAAACCTGGAATTTCTGTTTTGTTTTCAAGGTCACAGTGTTGTGCCAAGCCCCACATGCATAGTCAAAGTGAGGTTGGATTAACCCTGAGCACAGAAGTTTCCTTGTTCTTGTGCTCAGCCCCAATCCATGCCTATACAAAAATTTGAGTTTAGAGGTGATTTTATTCAAAACTGATTCTCCTGAAACATTCTGGTCCAGTATCATTCCCAGATATTTGACCTTAGAGGATGATTTTATTTCTTGATTATTGCATGTTATTTTGAGAGACGAATTTTTCTTAATTTTAGGTTTTGTGCCGAACAAAATTGATTCCCTTTTGCCCAAATGCAGAGATAGCTTGTTATTGATCAACCATTGGTTAAGGGATTGAAGTTCAGAAGAAAGAGCATGTTCCAATTTGTGAATGGATTTGGCAGAGACTAGTAAGGCTGAGTCATCTGCGTAAAGAAGTTTGCAGTTGACAGCCATGAGCATGTCATTCACATATATTAAGAATAACAGTGGCTCGAGTAAGGAACCTTGTCGCATGCAAGTCTCAGAGTCAATGCTCCATTCTGGAACATTGACTCTGGGACTTGCATACCAAGAGGTCTACAGTGTTAAGCCTATATAGGTCAAAAGGATTTTTTTTTTTTTTAAACAAATATTTCAAAGAAGGGGGGGGGGGGGGGGCGACCATTTTGGCTTCAAAATACACCCTGTCCTTTGAAAATAAAGATATTGTACTGGGGTTTTGCAGAAAACCTCAAAGATAATTTAGTTCAATCCCGCACAAAACATACTTCAAATCAATGACATGCCTCCATAGCAGGGGTCACAGAACAAAACCCGTGACAAAAAGGATGGCAGATACTACAAAATAATGAACACCACAGGCTCTGTGGTAAGCACAACCACTGGGCGTACTTACACTACACCTAGGGGTATTTCATGCACATACAACAACTTGATCTATTTATTAACTTGCAACAAATGCAAGAAACAATACGTGGGCCAGACATACATGTACTGACCATTAACCCTTTCCCCCTTAAACCGGCCAAAACCGGCTGGTGGTCAAATGTCGTCTGCTTTAGCCTTTTCAACTGATTTCAACAGCAATGAAAAACAATTTGACTGAGAATTGAAGATGAGACCTGTCACCACAACATGACCCAGGTCAACAGCTTTCCTCAGCATGGGTTGGGCACTTAGTGCCCAACCAATGCCGAGGAAAGCTGTTGACTCAGTCTTAATATAAGGGGGAAAGGGTTAATGAATAGACTGAGGGAGCAGCTCCACTACATTAACAAGGAGGATATAATGCAAGCACTTAGAAGACATTCAATTCAATATCTTGATAAAGAATAAGGCAAATGATGCCAAATGTACCACAAATGTGTATCATAGGTAAGTTTATATTGCATAATATGGCTAATCTTGATTGGTTCTTCAAATTCATGGATTGAATACATTTCAGAAAATGATTTTTTTGGTGATGGTGATCAGCAGAGCATTAGGCCCAAGGGCCTCTTGTTGAAATATATGGCTTTGACAAATCCAGATAATACTGTCGTAAAATATTCATAAATCTGCTGTATTGATCTTGTTTCCAGGGTTTTGTGTGATCAAGGAGAGTTTTCTATTTCAACAAGTGCCTCTGGCTGTGCCCAGGTAACAAATTAAGTGACATCAAAGGATGTATGTGTGAAAGGGGGAAGAACATCCATTTCAAACTTGTTTGAACAAATGTCCAAGTTGCCCAAGGTCTAACAGAAATATATGTGTGGTTCCGATAGCTTGACTAACCCTACTGAAAAGGCCCAACCAAAAATAAAAACTTTTAAAAAAATCAAAGTGCATTTGCCTAATAAAAATTGATTGACCCTGGCTGAAAGATTTTGTAAGATTTGTCAAAAAAAAGAACAAAACAATTCATTAAAATATAAAAGTCACTGGAGCGTG
Organism: Hermodice carunculata; assembly: GCA_964020975.1. NCBI lineage: Eukaryota > Metazoa > Annelida > Polychaeta > Eunicida > Amphinomidae > Hermodice > Hermodice carunculata. The sequence goes on from OZ026618.1 coordinate 447,914, forward strand.
ACCATTTGAAAAAACCTGGTAGAAACTTGTGCAAAAGAAATTGCCACCAAGTTTGAAGTCAATCTGGAGAAGTCAAAAATGTGAATTAGCATTAGAATACCCATTGACTTGCATAGTAATCAATAGGAAAGCTGCATTGACCGACAAGTACCCAAATTGAAAAAAATCATGAATAATCAGGAAGTCACAGCAGTGCTTCCTAGTGAACACCTTGTTTGACCCTTCCACAAGGAACATATCCAGTTTCAGCTTAATCCGAGTGACGGTTCTGGAGAAGTCAAAAATAGCAAAAACACACAAAAAGGCATAAAAAATAGGGAAAAAAATCGCTGCACCACCTGGTGAACAAATTAAGAACTAGGAGTACCCGGGAGTGTCCCTGTGTGATTTCAAAGCAATTGGGTGAGTAGTTTCGCAGAAGATTTTTTAAGATTTGCCCCCCAAAAGAACAAAAAGATTCATAAAAAATCTAAAAATCAATGGAGCATGACCATTTGAACAAACTTGGTAGAGATCCACCCAAGGCACATCCCCACCAAGTTTGAAGTGAATCTGGCTGACAGTTTTGGAGAAGTCGAAAATGTGAATTGTGGATGGATGACAGTTGACAGACCCTCACAAAAGCTCAGCTGACTGACAAGTCAGCTGAGCTAAAAATAATTAGAGGAAGCTGGTTTTTGATAGGACCCTGGGTCCATTATGAGGTGCATCTCTGATAATAATTTGGTGAACCTACGGTGAATAATTTTCGAGATATCGCAGTAATGTTGTTATGGTTGATGCCACTCAGATGGCCTTCAAATATAAAGTTCAAAACTAATCGGAGGACGTTGGTTTTCACTAGAAAGCTGGTCCATTGTACGGTGCATCTCTGATAAAAATTAGGTAAAGCTACGGTGAAATTTTTTTGAGATTTTGTGGTATGTGGACAAGATGGACGGGAGATGCAGCGGACGACAATACCCGCCGGCACTCTATGTGCCGATGGTAATAAAACTAAGCCAGATGTACAAAATCATGAAATGGTTTACTGCCGATATGTTGAGTTTCAGAAAGTATCACAATAATTTTATCATGAATAATTTGTCCCTTAACAAAACTAACTGGCTGTCAACAGGCTGGCAACCCTTTTTGGAGCATATTTTGAGGGCTGACAACTGGCTGGCGACATATTTTAATGGCTGTCAACAGGCTGGCACACTTTTTTTATGCAAAAGTATGGGCTGCCAATAGGCTTGCAACAGGCTGTCAATTGGCTGGCAACATAAACTCTAAATCTTTTTCAAAACACCAGCTGGTAACTGGCTGGCAACATCTGAACTTTGAAAAATTTCAGAAACGGTTGGCTGGTAACTGGCTGGCGACGCTTGGACTTTGAAATATCAAAGATATACTATTAAAATGTACTGGTAACTGACTTCCCAGCATCCTTTGTTCTTTTAGGAGTAAACATTGGCAGCCATGCTGGATATAATTTTGTGCCATCTGTCAATTTTTGTGAGAAGAGATGTTTGCTGTTGAATCTTCAAGGCAAAAGATGATCGAGTATATTCATGATAATGCTAAGGCAGGTTTTGTGACGTAAGTACTGTTAATTATATATTTTTTTATGAATTCTTTAGTTATATCCTTTCAAACATTCTTTTCACTTCCAGCAGTTGACATATGCCTCATAATTCTGGTCACAAGATGGGGAATGTAGGAGTCAGTTTCAAGTAAATGTCATTTTAGTATTTCACATCATCACCCAAAATCACAGATAAAAGGTTTGAATAGGGAAACACAAAAAATAGCCAACTCCATTCCTAAATTCTTAAGTGCTCTAGCTATTACAAAATATATGGACATTGCATATTTCCCACCAAACAAAAACAGTTGACCTAATTAATTGAAGCAGCCAAGTGTCGCCAGCCTGATGCCAGCCTGTTAACAACCTATTACCAGCCTGTTGCCAGCCCTACTAATAGACTTCCACGAGGCTGGCGACACATGGCATTTTCGGTATATATCCCAGGGAGAGCTTAGCTGCCAACAGGGTGGCGACCTTACCACCAAGAGGACATGGCTGTCAACAGGCTGGCAACAATATACCTGTGACAACATGCCTACAAATGCATTCAGCTTAATTGAGGCAGGCTATGGGGACAATGTAGCTGTCAACAGGCTTGCAACAAATGATGCAAAATATGTATGCATGTATGCAAGCAACGTGTAGTTGGTAATAGGCTGGCAATAATTTTCATTTGATTTGGTGGCTGGTGATAGGCTGGCAGCCTTAAAACTTAGATTTTTATTTTGCAAGATTCGATGCCCCGATTTCAGCCAATTGGCAGCCACGTGTTACCAGCCTGTTGACAGCCTCACCAAGTGGTTGCCAACAGGCTGCCAATAGGCTGGTAACAGGCTGGTTACACATGGCACTTTCATTAAGGGGTGATTTATAGCACCATCTATATGGATGACAATTTGCACTAAACTTTGATTATTCAACAATTAAAATGAGAGATACTCAAACACAGTATATATCAATTCTTTAGAGCATGACAATCATACACTGTATAAGCACTAATATTCCCAAGCATAAAATTTCCTGGTTTGATTGAAAATAAAAATTTCTCGGTTTTTATTTTCCTGAATCACCAATCTGGGAAAAAAAATGCTCCCACAAAGTCTCTTAATAATAGTATGTTAATCCACAGAGACTCGAGTCCTAGGTTACAGTACCTCACATGACCGGCATGCCAAGTGCCAAGCTGTCGACAGAGTTAATAGAATCACTGCAGTCTCAAGTATTTTTCAAACTTACATTTATTCAAACATTAGAGCTGGTACCATACTTTAATAGCTCAATTAATCAGAAGAGACCTAATGCAAGTTGCTTTCATGCCTGGGGAAATTTTTCCGGTTTTTATATTCACGAATGGTGCTCCGCAGGAAAATTTGGGAAATTAAATACCTTGGGAATACTTGTCCTTGATCAGTACATATATAGTTTGCTATCCTAACCCAAGAACACTTTGGCATGATCCTATAAAGCTTTTTTTTTTTCACACGTACAAGAGCCGTCACATGACACATAGTCTATTCATTTATATTTTTCAATATATCTAGACAAACCATATCAACAGTGAAGGGAATCTTTCTCCTGAAGGGCCCCAGAAAATGTTTTTCTGAGGTCCAGTTTGTACTTTGTACTTTGAACTTGGGCATGTGTATAACGTACGAATCTACAGTCTGTTTGACGTCCTGCCACTTGGTAGACCCCGAACAACCAGTTCAAACTAAGTGCAGTCATCATGACTGTGACGTCATGATAGTTGACGTTGACTAGTGTGTCTAGCAACATTACTTGCCGTATAAAAGAACCCATACGTCAGCTTTTCCGTTAGAACTTACACAGTTGTAGAGTGTGCCTGCTGAGCCCAATGGAGGGTGAAACGCATCACACAAGAAAACACTACAGCTAGCATGCCAGCTTTTCTGGCTTTGCCTCGTATATTTCTCATGATCATATAAAGCGCCATTTGTGAGTGTTTTACCTGTCCTTAAGCAGGTAATAGTTACCCTACACAGCAGTAATGAAAAAGTTTATTAATAAACAATATTTGAATGGGAAATTTAATGGTATCATTTTGGGCACCAATTCAGCTCATCAAAGCATGGGAAGATATTGCTTTGAGAACACAGACATAACAAAGCTAGTCACCCACAGATGGCAGCACTAATACTAGGCATTCGTATTAACTGCGACACTGCTTTTGCCATTATCACGCAACAAGAAATTCCATATATGTATATGTATGTGTGGTCAGAGTCCTTTTATCAATGAGGGAAACTGTGCTGCTTTTGCAAAAACTATAGTGGCCTGGAAGTAATATACAGGTTTAAAAAGTCCTAGTTGTACTCTGTAGACATGCATTGAGTTGCTGTAAGAAGGGATCGTCATCTGCTTGGAATAAAGATCCTTTATCAACTGCAAATGTCAGTAACACCTTTGGTACATTCATCAATGTACCCATATCCATCATGGTGGATGGTCGTCATTGTTACCCTAGCGATAGGATCAGCAATTTTGGTGGGAAACTGACATGCATGTCTTGTGTATACCTGTAACTGTGTTTCAAAACAAAACAAAACAAAACACAAAAAACTTCAGTCATATGCAAAGTGCATGGCTGATTGGCCACCAGCGTGGCAAGAGCGTCAATCGATCATTGTGCAGTTGTACATGGCGTACACTTGAATTGTCAATTTCTCAGGAAAATTTTTTATTTGTATTGCAATTTTGTTCAGTAAAAATTCTGATTATTGTCTTATTACAGATCTTTTCCTGCTTATTGTCTTACTGCAGCTTTTCCTGCTTATTGCTAGATCCCCCCCCCCCCAAAAAAGCATTTCTGCGTAATAAAGGACAGTATGATGGAATTTTGATATAATTCAGGATTGATAACTTGGTATAAGAAAAGATAAAGATCATGTCACACTAGGGATGACCAATTCACCAAACTGAAGACACTGTTTTCTGTTGTGAGATGTGTGGGTGTGTGCATGCACAAAAACCCACACAAGTAGCAGGATCTGGTGATGCAACCCAAGGGGCAGGTAACTAGCTGTCAAGACTAATTACCAATTTTCTGGCAAAAGCCACAATGCATGTGTCATTGGTACATGTGCATGGAAACCCAACTTTTAATACTGTAAATTGCTTTATTTTCACGTTTATAAATTTTCACGGTTTTCGTATTTTTGACATTTCACTGTAGTTTTGATTTCACTGTTTTGGACATAATTCCCATTCAAACAATGCTTAAATACTATTTCATCATGGTTTTTTTCACCGTTTTGTGCCATCAGCGAAATAAGTGAAAATAAGAAAACCGCGAAATTAAAGCAATTTTTACAGTACACAGGTAACAAGACTTTCCAGCCACTGGCCATAGTATAAATCAGCTTTATTTATAACCATGACTCACTGTAATGATATTGTAGGCACAATACAATGCTTCATTGTCACTGCAAGTTTATATGCTGATTCTTATGTTACAGTGCATCTTTATAATAAACCCTTCATCACAAGGCTACAGACTGTGATGGAACACTATTACAGTGGTACCTCTCTTGAGAGACCCCTCTAATGAGAGACCGCATATCTTTTTAAGACCGCTCTTTCAGAACACTGTGCTATCTTTTCCATGCTGTTGTCCCTCTAATGAAAGACCACCTGTTTTGAAAGACCGCATTTTGGCCTGCCGTAGGGGCGGTCTCTCATAAGAGGTACCACTGCACATGTATAATTGTCCCTTAATTGGATCCCTCTGAAGTATTTTCCATTATTTCCATGTTGGGAATCCCTCTGTTATGCGGCAGTTTTGCTGTAACATAGGGCCTGCTCTCTGGGCTCTGGCAACCAGCAGTGTTATATAGAGGGAGAACTGTACTCGTTTCATGAGCTAACATTTACCTAGACCTATGCAGGGAGATACATTGCAATTTCTGCTTGGTTTTCGTGTCTCTGATTCATTAAAAAAAAAAATATCAAGAAAATAAGCCTGTCAAAGGAAAAGTCTGTACATATCATATATACTTACATAAGTATCTGCACAAAGTGATCTTGTCACTTAGTCGTATCTCTTTGTCGTTAATATATATAGAATTGATATATGTCACAATACAGAACTTCAAATTAATCTCCCTTGGATGACATGTTGCTATAAAACATGGAGACTCACTGTCCTCGTAATGAACCTAATCATTACATCAATGCCTGATATACCATATACATATAGATGTACATGTACAAAGGCTGACTCACACAATTATGCCCAGAATACAATGTAGAAATGTACATGCGCACAGAGGCATCAACCTAGACCACTGTGTGACTGGTGGATACCTTTGCACGGTGCAGGAAAACAAAAAAATGGGCACAAATTCTGAGTAAAAAGTCCCGTCATTTAACCACTAGTGGAACCTGCAGAATGACATGCAGCCTGCTAGTTAACACAAATGGACATTATACAATTTAATTTGTGAAATGTCACCACTAAAACTGTAGTTATAAAGCAGCTTTGGAATTCAGTCACAACAACACACCCCTTGATTGCAAAAATTACAAAAACAAAAAAATGCTTGTGAACTCAAATATTTCAAATTTCAGTCCATGTCCTAAACTTTGTGTTTGTTGGAGTGAAAGTGAGGATTCATTGTTGCCCATTGTGCTAGGTAACTTGTTATGAGTGGCCATGATCACTGTATGACATGGTGTCACTGTAAAGTCCTCATAGTTGTGGTTGTCCCACTTTCCATGGGCATATCCCTCAAAACTAGAGATAGTTGTCGCGCGCGACAACAAATATATCCCCCGCATGGCTCACTGTCTCCCAATTGAGTTTTAGAGAAAAAAAAAATCTCTTATCTTGCCTAGGGGGACGCACAGACAGATGGTCAGTCAGATGAACAGACTGACAACCCCAAACTCAAACTCAAACTCAAAACTCATTTATTTTAGCCAATCAATACAATGACGATTTCAATATTGAGATATATGTACATAATGATAAAAAATTGATGTGGCTAGGGGGACTCCTATTAAGACAAATACATGTCGCTCTCATAGGAGCCACCTTTAAGTCTTAAACATTTGAAACAATATAGATGGCAGTTACTTTAACAATAAATGTCGAAATAAACTTCAAGATATAATACAGTTTACACACACAACATGGGTGGGAAAATATAATTGTTAATTATTTTGACAAACATAGCAGTTATATATATTACAACTCTGTTCATAATTATTCAAAAAAGTATTTTTAATATACAAGGAAAACCCTTGTAAACTATGAGTATGTATTTTCCTTATAACATTCTTATCTGTATGATTCACTGTGACTGGAATATCATAGTTTAAACTCTGTTTTGCAAATATTTTATTGACTCTATTAATAAAAAGGTTATCATAATGTCTGTTGTTATAGTTGTTTATTTCATTTATTGGGATGAATTGAAAAGAGAGTAATCTTAAGGGTAGATCATTATGGATAAATTTATAATAGAATTTCAATTTAGCTGATGTAAAAATGTCTTGAATTTTTAAAAGTTTTAGAGCTTTCAAAATTGGTTCTGAATGGGCATTGTATTTACTACAATTTATACAGCGTACTGCTTTTTTCTGAAGTTTTTCAATTTTTGAAAGTTTAAATCCCCATAGAAGTATTCCAAAATTTATATGTGGAAGTATTAATGAGTTATACATAGTTATTTTAACTTTCAGCGGAAGTTGATGTTTAAGTTTATTTAGAATTGCGATAACTCTTGATATTTTACTTGAAATTTTGGTAACATGCTCCTTCCATGACAATTTATCATCAATTGTAAGCCCTAGAAAGTTAAAAAATGAGACTTGGATTATTGGGATATTATTCATTTTTAAGTGTGGTTTATTAACTTTTTTATTTGAATGATGAAAGATCATAAATTTTGATTTATCAACATTTAATGATAATTCATTAACTTGAAGCCAAACACAAATTTTTTTAAGTTCTCTGTTAATAGTTTCTGTCACACCAACTATAGATGAGTTGACATTTAGTGTAGTTGATAAGGTAGTATCATCTGCATACAGTATAAAATTAAATAAATCACTGGCATTTGATATATCATTTATATAAATAATAAACAGTAGCGGCCCCAAAATAGAGCCCTGAGGTACTCCAGTTTTGATTTCTAACAGTTCGGAATTAACACCATCAAGATCCACATACTGTTTCCTATTATTCAAATAACTCTCAAACCATTTTAATGCTGGACCTCGGATTCCATAATGATTTAATTTTTGTAACAAGATTTTATGATTTAGAGTATCAAACGCCTTCGAAAGATCAAGAAAAATACATAGAGGTACTTCATCATTATCAAGTTTGCTTATCAAGTCATTTACAAGTTCTATAGCCGCAAATTCTGTTGAGTGTCCTTTTCTAGACCCATATTGCCCTTTATGAAATAAATCAAATTGATCAAAGTATTCAACAATTTGATTGAATATTATTTTTTCAAAGATTTTTGATATAACAGGAAGTAAAGAAATAGGACGATAGTTTGTAAATAATCCATCATCATCTTTTTTATATAAGGGAATTACTCTAGCTATTTTAAGTTTGTCTGGAAAAATACCATTTTTTAAACTTTGATTTATAATTTTAGTGATAGGATGAATCAAGACAGAGCTAATTTGTTTAAAAAGTTTCATAGACATTTGATCATATCCAAAACTAGTTTTGACTTTCAAACTATTTATTACTTTGTTTACATATTCACTTGTAACTTCCTGGAATTCAAAATTATCATTTTCAATATTGTTCAAGTATTTATCAAAACTAATGTCCTCAGGTTTGTTGATATTTTTGGCCAAACCAGGTCCAATATTTATGAAAAATTCATTAAATTTATTTGCAATTATATTTTTATTATTAATAGGTGTTCCATTTAAATTGAATATTTCAGGGAAAGATTTCTTTGATTTATTTTTATTAAGTATATTATTGATAGTTGACCATGTTTTTTTCATATCATTTTTATGTTTGTTAAAAATAAAGTCATAATATCTTTTCTTTGCTAGTCTTATATTTTTCTTAAGGATCTTATTATAGGTAGATAGATTTACTTTTAAATTATTATATTCAACACTATTAGGATTTGTTTTTCTCAAACACTTATAGAGGTTGTCTCTAAATTTTATTGAATTAAGTATACCTTGTGTGATCCATGCATTGTTTTTGTGTTTATACTTATCAAATTTTACAAGCTTCAATGGCATGAATTTTTCAAGTGCATCTTTAATTTCTTCACTCAATAAGTTATAGTTATTATTTGGATTACTGTTTATATCAAGATTTAATTTTTCCATAATATTGGCATTATGCAAATGCAATTTTATATTTTCAACTGATTCAATAGTTTTTGGATAACATTTCACAAATTTAGGATTTTTATCTTTATGCAGATCTGCTTCCAAACAAGTAAAGTATGGCTGATGATCAGATAATTTGCGCATGAAAATACCTGATGTTGTATTAATTGATGCTTCACTTATTTTGCAAAATATATTGTCAATGAGAGTACCATTTTTCTCTGAAAACCTGGTAGGTAAAGTTATTTTAGGAAAGAAACTATGCGTAATCATTTCTTCAAAAAACTCATTAAATATTGGCTTTTCATTTATCTTAAGTAAATTTATATTAAAATCACCTAATAACATTATTTCTTTATTAACATCATCAAAAATTCCAAGCGCCTGTCTAAATTCCTCCAAAAAAACATTCAAGTTTTCACTAAGATTTCTGGGAGGTCTGTATATATTCCCAAGTAAAATACTTTTCTTTAATTCTCTGTGTGATATTTCAATAAACTGACCTTCCCATATTTCAGAGAGGTTATAGATATCATTTCTTGTATTATACTTATATTCCTCATTTAAATATATAATTAATCCACCTTTATTGCTACATTTTTTCCCTTGACTGATACACTGATAACCGTCCAATTGGCAAAGTGACAAATCATTTTGTGAGGTAATCTGGCATTCCTGGAGACAAATTGCGCTAAATACGATGCCTTGATTTTTGAATTCCTCTACCAGCAGTACAAGTTCGTTAAATTTGGCTTGAATGGAATTAATATTTGTGCTCAGTACACTAAAACGCTTCTTATCCCAAGATATTTGATTAAAATTTTCAATGTAAGGCGAATGTTTTATCATGTCCGTTACATTGGAGTCTGTATCGTTGTTATCGTCATGATGAATTTGTAAAATATTTCGAAGTGAGTTTCCTTCAAAACCACCCGTAACATAATTCAGAAAAGTTTCGTCTGTGTTAGCCATGATCGTGAGATAAACATAAATGTTTGATAAACTTTCGACATCTCTTTACATTAAAAATACGATGGTTGTCATGATGGACATCGTCGTTGAAATTATTGTAAAAATTGTTGCATAAATGAGTTGAGACACGACAAAGCAGTGATAAGAAAATAAGAAACATACCTATTCAAAACGGATAATGAGAGTTTGGTCTGTTCATCATATATATAGATACCAAAAACATTGAAATAACATGAAAACCACCACAGGTCTTTGTATAAAATTTGAAACTAATGGGTTCGGAAGTATTATATGCATGTACTATACACATCATGTATATAGTACATGTACTATATGCCATGTTAAAATGTGCTCTTATTACCATCATTCTGAATTTCAAAAAACAATCGCGCAGGACCACTCATAAATATCTTGTGGGCACATATACAGGTTACATTCCCACCAAGTTTGAAGGCAACCTGACCATTAGTTTTAGAGAAAAAGACAAAAATCTGTTATCTTGACCAGGAGGATAAACAGACGGTCAGTCAGACGGACAGACTGACCACCTTAGAAAAATCCCTCGGGTCTATAGACCACTTGAACCAAATTTGAAACGAATAGGGGTCACAGGTACAAAGATATGGCCGTTTGGACCTGGATATTGCCTAACAATGTTTTGTTAATAAATTAATTAATGATCACAGGAAGCTAGTTTTCGTACTTGACCAGCTTCATCATAAGGTGCATCACTAACCAAAATTCCGTGGAGTTACATGCAATATTTTTTTAGTTATCATGGTAATGTCCTCTGGAGGTTGCCTAACGATCTTTGATTAACTAATTAATTATTGATCAGGAAGCTAGTTTTTGAACCTGACCTGCTTCATCATAAGGTGCATGGCTAACCAAAATATGGTGGAGCTACATGCAATACTTTTTTAGTTATTGCGGTAACGTCAAGGGGGTTGCCTAACGATCTTTTGTTAATTAACTAATTAATTTATGATCACAGGAAGCTAGTTTTCTAACTTGACCTGTTTCATCATAAGGTGCATCACTAACCAAAATTTGGCAGAGTTACATGCAATATTTTTGTAGTTATCACGGTAACATCCCGATGGACAGACGGACAGACAGACGGTGGGCGAACGGTCACAAAACCAATATATCCCCCGGATCCTTCGGACGCGGGGGATATATTTATATCTTCCCATGGCTGAATCTACAACCTATATATGACATGTTTCAGCTACTTTCTCATCAATGTACTGAGAAATTGCAAAATTTCGCACAAATTCTGGTATGACCATACACTAACACCATGAAAAACGGCATCAGTGGTCCTTGTAAGATCGGACAACATTTAGGGATGTGTTACAGATACTTAAGTGCATTATTCTGTATCGTTGCTGTTAAGCACCCTGCTCCTCAATAGTCTGAACCCCAAATTCTTTCAAAATGTTCTCCATTGTAGTCTGAACTTTAGTAAATATGGAAGGTGGCTTACATTGTAATACATAGACATTTCTCTTGCCTGTGACATATCACATGATGGATTTCACTGGTTTCTATATCCCATACGAAAATGTTTAGTGTGTGGCTAACTAGCTGCTAGTTAGCTGAGAAGTTAAAATCTGAGCGGCAAGACTGAAAATGACTGAGTGGCTCGCCACTCAGCTGCCCCTCCTTGGCGGCAGGATTTTGTTGCTGCCCACCCTAGCAGTAAGGACTTTGTTTCTGACCAACCTAGTGGCAGCTTAGAAAGAGGAACTTTGTTCCTAACCGACCTAGTGGCAGCTTAGCGAGCAGATCTTTGTCACTGGAAAACCTAGCAGCAACTTAGCGAGAAAAACTTTGTTTCTGACCGACCAAGCAGCAACTTAACAAGAAGGACTTTATAGTTCTCCAGCTTCAACAAACATCAACACTTTAAATGTTTAGATTAACAAACATTTACAATGCAATCTATGTTCCCATTGCATGTATACAAAATTTGAAACTTTCATTTAGAATTCATCAGAGAGTATCAATTTAGATTTAACAGTTATTAATTTTCTTAAATTTTAGCCCAAGACAATCACAAGTAATTGTTAAACATCTTTAAATGGGACTAGTAGACTACAAAATTTTAAATCAAAATTTGAATTAAATCAGAATTTGAAATGAAATCATCGTCTTCCATCTGACTCACTCTTAAGTCAATCAGTAACAACATAGACTTTATAAAACCACTTTTATGGGAAATATGTAAAATTATATAGCCATAGCAATGAAAGATAATGAACAGTCAGCTAGCCCGTTAGTGAGTACAGAAGACCAGCCAATGGAATATTACTTAGTGGTAGCTTATCCACAAACTAGCGGTAGACCAGCCAGTGCGAGCATCCTGCAGCAGCTTAGCAAAGACCAGCCAATGGGATTTCTTCCTTACCTGGCAGAAAACCTGCCCATAGGAGCATCTACATGTAGCTTAAACATAAACCAGTAGCCTCTCATTGTGACTGTCCCCCAATCAGATCTCTTTTTCCTGCTACTTAGCTGCAAAGTAATTTGCATGCTAAAATGTTAAGCAGCCTCTCCTTATCGGATAACTAGCCACTCAGTAGAGGGACCACTTAGCGACAAGACCTTTTCTTCGTAAGGGTATAAAATTGGATGAGAAGAAATTTTGTCTGATAAGTAGTCCTTGTCCTATTTTTTTAAACTTCATGCATATTTTCTCTATTTTAACTCTCTGCGTGGAGTTTCAAAGATGGTACACAACTTTGCAGAATCATTTTACAATTTTGAATGTTTCTATTAGATCTCCACTTTTTGTCCTTTCTTCAGCAGTGTTAAATTTAGTCTGTTCACTTTCTCTACATATCTCAATTCTGCAACTATCTTTGTCACTTATCACTTAACCTTTTTCCACCATGTCAATATCTTCCATGTTGTATGATTTCATCTTGTTTCCTTCTAAACTTCTATTCATGACTCTAACCCTTTCCTACTTAAATCATTCAAAAGCACCTGGATGTAAATTGTTGTCTGTCTGAATGTGTTTTCAATAAAAACACTTTGATGAGAATTGCGGATATATAACACCTATCATGACAATATGGCCCTTGCCAACAACAGCTTGGGTTTTTGTTTTTGTTTTTTTAATTTTGGTGTGGGTTTGGTGTATCAAGAAGGAAAACTGTTGACCCTGCCTTACTTTTATGAAGAAAGGGTTAAAATCTTGTCTACTCTTAATTTTGCAGTAATTTCCATCTTAATTCAGAGAGAATGTTCTAAACATAGGCTGAGAATAATTACACTCACTTCAGCTGAATTTCTTGAGGAAGGTGAACACTTAACATGTATTATGGTATACCTATCAATTAAAATGTCATGGACTGATACATGTAACCCTTGGGGTTTCTCTGTGATCATTGATACATGGACTGATACATGTAACCCTTGAGGTTTAATTCTCTGTGGTCATTGATACATGGACTGATACATGTAACCCTTGAGGTTACTCTGTGGTCATTGATACATGGACTGATACATGTAACCCTTGAGGTTTCTCTGTAGTCATTGATACATGTAATCCTTGAGAATTCTTTGTGGTCATTCTTTCTTCACAGATCCCAGGTTTTGCATTTCAGAGGTAAGCAGCTTGGTGACATGGATGGCGGCGTGGGCTTCATCTCCGCCGATCTTTTTCAGGGCTATCTCTGCTGCCTGCCTTACATGTGAAATGGAGTCATTTCGCCTGTAAAGTCACAAAATACACAAGGATTTATTCCTCAGTCTCTCTGTTCTGAAAGCACTGTATGAAAGAAAAGTAAAACAAGAGGTCCATGGACCTAATGCTCTGCTGGCATCATGGCTATCGTGCACCTGTTCATTTCAAAGTTGTGAGCCCTCAAGTGGCTTCTGAACATATAAAGCTTATGTACATTTAATGTAAAAACTGTCCACTAGATGGCACTTCGCTCCACATGTAATCATAGCTTATTTGTGCAACTCCAGTGGTGGATATTGCTGCATATGCCAAGACAACAAAGAGTGAGTCCTCAACTTTTTGTCCTCTGTGACCTTGGGACAGAAGATCAAGGACACCCAGATTATGTAATACAAGAGGCCCATAGGCCTGCCTGGTGCTGTTCTGACATTGCCATTGAAGTCCAAGCTTTCACACCCTGCCATTACAAAATCACCTCTTTCAACTTAACAGGCAAGGTGACCTCACAAGACAAGTCAAGGTCACTAATATTAGATACGATTCTAGCTTTGGACATGGTCTATATATCCTATAAATTTGGCAAGTCTAATCCAATTACTTTTCAAGATATGGAATTTTATATCGTAGAACATATTTTGGCTCATAATTTCCATCAAATTATAGGTGGCGCCACCAGTATCATAAGCAACTTAGACTTTGACCTCCCCCCACAATCCCACTGAGTTTGGTGAGGATCTGCCACAAATTAAAGATGCTAGAGTGTTCACATTTTTTCATATTTTGACCTCTATATTGCATAATATTGTAGGTGTTATATTGGGCTAACTTGAAAACTGTGGACAGTATTGCAGTTACAAGATTTTCACATTTTGACCTGTATATTACATAATACTATAGGTGGCGCTACCAACATTGAGGTTGACAAAAAATTTTATACACATAACTCCTAAACATTATATGGGCCTATCTCAAGAATTGTGGGGTGCAGAGCACTCACAAGATGACCCCTATATTCAAACTGGCCAATTGACCTTGACCTTCAACTTAAAAAACGTAAAGATTAAAAATTTTTGTGTTCAAAATATGTGCCCCATATCCTGCTGTCCATATATGGTCCGTTTGTTCAAACCAGGTAATAACTTTTTGAGTCATTGAGGAAAAAAATAAACTTGGACAAGCGCCAAACTCCATAACTACTGGGTCACAGGGATCCAAAAACTAAGTCACCAAGTATAGTTTTATGAAATCAAGTGCACTTTTCATTTGGAGGCTCAATTCTCTTTGCCACTGATGTCCAAGCTACAAACGGCCATTACAAAATCACCTTTTCAAATTTTTACAGGCATGGTGACCTCACAAAAATATGTCAAGGTCACTGATATTACATAACATTCTACCTTTGGCCATGGTTTATATATCACATAAATTTGGCAAGTCTAATCCAATTAGTTTTCCAATATGAAATTTAACATTGTAAAACACAGTTTGGCTCATAATTTCTGTCAAATTATAGGTGGCACCCCTAGTATCATAAGCAACTTAGACTTTGACCTCCCCCACAATCCCACCAAATTTAGGGAAGATGCGCCAAAAATTAAAGATGCTAGAGTGTTCACAAGATTTTTTTTCATATTTTGACCTCTATATTACACAATAATGTAGGTGGCGCCACCAATATCAAAAGGGGCCTAGACTTTCATACCCCCATAAGTCCTGAAAGTTGTATTCGGCTAACTTGAAAACTGAGGACGGTATCCCACTAACAAGCAAAAGTTTATGGACGGATGGACTGACATGAGCGGTTGCATAAGCTCTGCAACCTTTGGTCAGCAGAGCTAAAAATAGATTTGGTTGTATTCAGATTCTATAAGATTCAGTATGAGATGAAAAAATTCCTGATGCTGTCTCTAATTGCGAACTAATTGCGAAAGAATTTGCTGAATTTAATATCACAAGCAATGCATGCTGCCTGGTGAGTCGATCTGATTTTGTCTTAACAGCTGGATGGAGCTTACGAGTATCTGGCATTGGCAACCCAAAGGCATGACAATGTACATGTTTAACTCTCAGGGACTTAATACTGATGTATCTTTATGTAACTTTCTCCCACTGAAAATTACAAGAAATGATATAGTTTCCTAAATGTGGTCTACTTTTTTTTTTTTTTGTAAACAAAAAGATTAATTTGATTAGTCAACAGCTTTTCTTGGCATACTCTGCATACACTGTTTCCAAAGTGCTCCCAAAAGCTACTGACTCAGTCCTTAGTGGGTTAAACCTGCCACACATTCACCTGATGCTTTGCCACTGTGATATATCAATATTCGAAGTTGCCTCTAAAGACAACCCAGAGTTAGTATTAGCCAATAGGTCATGTTAATTGTTATTTATCATCTTTAAGCTATATTTGCTGAAGTAATTCAAGCTTTTGAAAAATGTATATTCATTTTTTTCTTCACTCCTGTACAGTCATTGAAAAACAAGAGGACAATGGCAGTCCAGTGCTCAGCACACTTTGCATCCACTGAATGATAATCGCCAGCAGAAATGATAGTTTCATATGTATGTGTGTGTATGTGATAAAATGACCCAGACCATATTTTGGCTTATATATTATAGCAATAAAAAACAATCTGATATGCAGATTAGTTGGATAGTGGTCCAGTGACCTTGGGATAATGTCAGGGTCACTTATATGCAATGATACTATCAACAAGTATAGAAGGAGGAGGAAGAGGATCAAGGTGCAGAAATAGGAATTGAACTCAAAACAAGAGGGCTGTGTGAACAGCCCGAGCCTCAGCTGATCTGGACATTCATTACACTTGCAGCTCTATGAACTTGGGAAAGGATCAAGGACACCATGTTCTGAGTAAGTCTGACCGTTATAGAAGAACACTTACAAGTGCAACATCAAAGTTCAAGTAGTTCTCAAGTTATAATGAAGAGTATAAATTCATGTATGTTGCACTGTGACCCCACAGCTCTATGAACTGACAAGTCAGCTGAGCTAAAATCAGGAATCCGCAGCATTCCCACATAGTGAACAACTTTGTTTGGCCCTTCCATTAGGAACATATCCACCATGTGTAAGCTTAATCTGAGTGACGGTTCTGGAGAAGAAGTCGAAAATATCTATAACACACAAAAATTCACAAAAAAAAATTAAAAAACTGCAGCGCCACCTGGTGAACAAATTAACAACAAGGAGTCCCTAGATGGCTTCCTGTGTGATATCAAAGCATTTGGGTAAGCAGTTTCGGAGAAAAAGATTTTCTAAGATTTGTCCAAAAAAACCAACAAAAATTCATTAAAAATCCAAAAATCACTGGAGCATGACCACGTGAACAAAATTGGTAGAAACCCATCCAAGGTACATTGCCACCAAGTTTGAAGTTAATCTGGATGACGGTTTTGGAGAAGAAGTCAAAAATGTGAATTAGCATTAGAATGCCCATTGACTTCCATAGTAATCAATAGGAAAGCTGCATTGACCGATAAGTACCTGAATTGAAAAAATCGTTAAAAATCAGGAATCCGCAGCATTCCCACATAGTGAACAACTTTGTTTGACCCTTCTACAAGAAACATATCCACCATGTTTCAGCTTAATCTGAGTGATGGTTCTGGACAAGAAGTCGAAAATAGCTATAACACACAAAAATTCATAAAAAATTAGGAAAAAATTGCAGCGCCACCTGGTGAACAAATTAGGAACTAGGAGTCCCAGGGAGTGTTCCTGTGTGATATCAAAGCAATTGGATGAGTGGTTTCGGAGAAGAAGATTTTTTAAGATTTACCCCAAAAAGACGAAAAAAATTCATTAAAAATCCAAAAATCACTGGACCGTGACCATTTGAACAAACTTGGTAGAGACTCACCCAAGGCATATCTCCACCAAGTTTGAAGTGAATCTGGCTGACGGTTTTTGAGAAGAAGTCGAAAATGTGAATTGTGGACGACGGACGGACGGATGGACGGACGGACGACAGACGACGGACCCTCAAAAAACCTCAGCTGACTGACAAGTCAGCTGAGGTAAAAACTCAAACAAGAGGATCATGATGACCCTGTGCTCTGCTGACTGGGATCTGCTATACAGTATTGGAACACATGGACTGCAGTCTAGATTTGTACAGCTATATACATGTATGTAGAGTGGTAGCAAAGTTTGTCCTTAAAATAAATTTTGCAGAAGGACGAAGGACAGACGGACGACGGACACAAAAAGATTCTATAAGCTCTGCTGATGGTAGTACATGTATTATTAATTGATGTACCTTGCTGTTTCAATGGCTGCCGGTGTAAAGTGGCAGCACTCACTTACAGTCACAAAGTCTGATATCGCAGAACTTTGTCAAAAATTAATATATCCACATCATTTTCGCAAACTTTCATTGTCTAATGTCCAACTTTATTTTGATAAAATTTTAAGCAATTCTATCATGCTGTTCTGGAGAAGAAGTCGAAAATAGCCTTAACACACAAAAATTCATTAAAAAATAGGAAAACATTGCAGCACCATCTAGTGGCCAAAATGAAAACTAGTTGACCCCAGGTGACCCTATGTGCAATATCAAAGCAATTGGCCAGGTAGTTCTTGAGGTGAAGAAATTTTTTTTTTTTTCAAAAAATAAATTTAAAAAATTCATTAAAAATAGAAAAATTATTGCATCATCATCTCCTTCGCAAACTTGGTAATGGTTTACCTGGGCAACATCCATGTGCAAAATTAAAGCATTCCATACAGCGGTTTTTGAGAGGAAGTCAAAAGGGTAAATACAATAGTGTAATATATGCACTGTATTGCCATATATATATATATATATATATATACATATACATATATACATATACATATATACATATATATATATACATATATATATACATATATATACATATATATATATATATATACATATATATATATATATATACAGCTGCAGCACTTCCTTACAGTTGCAAAGTTTGATATCCCATAACTTTGCCTAAAATTAACATATCCATATTATTTTCGCAAACTTTCATTGTCTAATGTCCAACTACATTCTGATAAAATTTTAAGCAATTCTGTTCAGCCGTTCTGGAGAAGAAGTCGAAAGTAGCCTTAAAAGGCAATAATTCCTAAAAGAATAGGAAAAAAATCACAAAGCCACCTGGTGGCCAAAATAAGATCTTGTTGACCCCAGATGACCCTATGTGCAATATCAAAGCAATTGGCTTCGCAGTTCTTAAGATGAAGAAATTTAAATTTTTTTCAAAAAAAAATTAATTAAAAAATTCATAAAAAATAGAAAAATTATTGCACCATCATCTCCTTCGCAAACTTGGTAGAGGTCCATCTGGGGATCATCCATGTGCAAAATCAAAACATTCTATGTAGCGGTTTTTGAGAAGTCGAAAAATATAAAAAGTCTAACGTCAGACAGACAGACGGACGACGGCCGCAAATGGATTCTATAAGCTCTGCTGACTGACAAGTCAGCAGAGCTAAAAATCACTATAGCAAAGTCAACACACTTGGTAGAGACCTACTCGATGCACATTCATTCCCACCAAGTTTGAACTGTGAATGGCTGAGAAAAACTGCCAGATGACAACAAATCAAAACATATCTCATAAGCTCAGCTGACACAAAAGTCATCTCAGCTAAAATATTAGTTTGCCTTGGTTTTGGCCACTGAAACATCTACTAGGCTAATATATACTGACAGTCATAATTGGTTGAATCATTAGCTCACTAAAGAACACAGCAACAAAGCCAGTGCACATCACTGTGAATAGGTCAATACTCACAGAAGTCAGGAATATAGGACAGTGAGAGACACACACCCCAGTTAAACAACATAGGTCAACACTCACTGAAGTCAGCAATATAGGACGTGTACACTAAGAGACACACACTTGAGTTAAACAACATAGGTCAACACTCACTGAAGTCAGCAATATAGGACACTATATATACGAGACACACACCAAAGTTAAACAATAAAGGTAAACATTTCCTGAAGTCAGCAAAATGGGACATTAACAGGCACACACCAGAGGTGATCAAAATAGGTCAATACTCATTGAAGTCGGCAATACAGTGGTACCTCTGTTGAGAAACTGCCCCTATGGCAGGTCAAAATGTGGTCTCTCAAAACAGGTGGTCTTTCATTAGAAGTACAACAACATGGAAAAGATAGCACAGTGTTCTGAGAGAGCGGTCCTAAAAAGATATGCGGTCTCTCATTAGAGGGGTCTCTCAAAAGAGGTACCACTGTATAGGACACTAAGAGGCATGCACACACCCGAGGTAAGCAGCATGCATGGGTCAACAGTCACTTTAGTCCTCAATGCCGGACACTAAAAGGTATGCAATAGATATCTGATATAGGACACTAAGAAAATGTTCATTTTCAGTCAGCTGTATGGAACACTACGTGAAAGTACTCATCAGAGGTCTGCCACTAATAAGGGAGAACATGACCTTAAAGGATTAGCACTACCGGAGGTTTGCAATGTGCAAGGTCAACAATGCGGGATGTACATCAAAGAAATACCCCATTGGGTCAGTCAATATGGAATGCATGCTCTCCATAAGTCAACCATGTGGGACACCTGGGGCTAATGATTTTCTGTTTCAAAAAAAGAGGAATTCCGTTTCATCAGCAAAAATGTTTCAAATTCCATTTTACTGCTATATTTTTATATAGAATTCATATAAGAAAAAACATCAAATTCTGTTGCAATGGATGAAAAAAATGCACAATTCCACATCGGTTTCAGAAAAAATGGAAAATCATTGGCCCTAGACACCACTGAAGCCCCTGTTAGGTTGGTAATGTGGGAAGCACTCACCAGAGGACAGCAATGTGGGACACCATTGAAGCCCCTGTTAGGTCAGTAATACCGTAAGCACTCACCAGAGGTCAGCAATGTGGGACACAGCATCTGTAGCCCTCATGTGTCCCAGGGATAGGCAAGCACTCTCACGGACCAAGCGATCTTCATCTGACAACAGCTTGATCAACTTGATGACAATATTCCCTGATTTCTGACCTACAGAAAGAAACAATATAGACATAACTTTTTAGCACACAGCATTTCTTATTCAATAATTGATGCACTTGTATAAACATGTATTCTGGCAAAACCAACAGGTGCTTATTGACATACTCAGTTTTTTTTTTTAACTTAGCATTTCACAGTTTTCCAAATAGGACAAGAATTTCCCAGACTCCAGCAAATATGAGTTCATAATATTTGTCTTCAGTTGCACCAAAGATTGTTCACTCTAGATTCTCGTTAGGTACAAACATCCCCTGGATACTGCCTGGTTATGCAGTCCATTGTAATGCTTACCTGTCTTGGCAAGAGCAAGAGCAGCCACTGCTCGGATGTTGGGGTCCTCATCCTGCAGAAGATCCATGAGTGCTGACACCACTGCGGGGGTGTGGAATGATCCTGCATGATGACAAAACACATATATACACCTATCATGTTATACAGTACATATATATACACCTATCATGTTATACAGTACACATATATACACCTATCATGTTATACAGTACACATATATACACCTATCATGTTATACAGTACACATATATTAGACCTATCATGTTATACAGTACACATATATACACCTATCATGTTATACAGTACACATATATACACCTATCATGTTATACAGTACACATATATACACCTATCATGTTATACAGTACACATATATACACCTATCATGTTATACAGTACACATATATTAGACCTATCATGCCATACAGTACACATATTACACCTATCATGTTATACAGTAC
Source organism: Hermodice carunculata (assembly GCA_964020975.1). Lineage (NCBI taxonomy): Eukaryota > Metazoa > Annelida > Polychaeta > Eunicida > Amphinomidae > Hermodice > Hermodice carunculata. The sequence continues at coordinate 469,302 of OZ026618.1, forward strand.
ACATATATACACCTATCATGTTATACAGTACACATATATTAGACCTATCATGTTATACAGTACACATATATACACCTATCATGTTATACAGTACACATATATACACCTATCATGTTATACAGTACACATATATACACCTATCATGTTATACAGTACACATATATTAGACCTATCATGCCATACAGTACACATATATACACCTATCATGTTATACAGTACACATATATACACCTATCATGTTATACAGTACCTGATCATGACAAAACACAATAACAGAGTTTCTGCGTGAAAATCCCTGGGTCTTCCCAGGATCAGATCCAGTCACCAACTCTTAACCTTTCCTTATTCAAAGTAGTTCTAGGCACCAACAATAAATTTTTTCTCAGAGTAGTTCTGGTCACCACCTTTTAACCATTTCTTACTGAAACTCGTTCTAGTCACCAACTATAAATTCTTTCTCACTCAAACTTATTCTTGTCACCAACTGTTAATCTTTCCTTATTCAAACTAGTTCTTGTCAGCACCTATTAAACCTGTCTCACTTAAACTGCTTCTAGTCACCAAATATTAACCCTTTCTTACTCAGACTAGTTCTAGTTGCCAACTACTAAGCCAGTTTTATTCAAACTATATAGTACTCGTTTTCTTCCTCCATGCTGCAATCCCTGCAAAGTACTGCTGACAAGGCCACTTCCCTCAGTCACCCCTGACTTTAAAGTCAAAATATATAACTGACACATTTTCCACAGCATACTAACTAATAATGAACAGAGCTATATGCATGTAATCTGCATGTTTTTCCTGTTTTCCCATTGCAGTTTGTCTGTCTGTCTGTCTATTAAATTAGTCTTTTCGGAACAAAGGTATAAACAGATAAATAAATTAAATTGTCTATTTTGTGTACAAAAATATTGGAAAAGCTGTGAAGTTGACAGTTGTCAAATCTTATTTCCTTTGCTGGGGTACATTTAGTGCATATAACATGATAGAGTGATCCTACTTTGGACAGATTCCTCATGCCTGTTACCACTTGGCTTATCAGACCATATTGGACAGCTCTGTCTTCAGTAATCAGCACATTGCTATATATCTCTCACAGTATAGTTGATCCTTGAAAAATGATTGGGCACAGACACCAGGACACAATGTCAGCATGCAATGGCAGTTCAAGGGTCAAGGGTCATTATCTTTTATTGGACCAAGATGTACCTATGGTAATAATCTCCATCATTGTAGCGTGAGTGTTCTGAACTCACAGGACAGTGTAATGGACATACATTGCAGGATCGACCTCAGCATTACATTTTTTTTCTTTTGTTGATGTGTATTGGCTTCTGACACTTGATTAGAAGCCTGCTTCACACCAGCTTTGTTGTAAGCCAACACAAGTGGAGCACCTCAACCTGCATGCTGAAGAACTCAATACTTACTGCATGCACCCAGCAAAATCTGATTAACCCTTTCCCCCTTGAATTAAGACTGAGTCAACAACTTTCCTTGGCATGGGTTGGGCACTTAGTGCCCAATCCATGCCAAGGAAAGCTATTGACATGGGGCATGTGATCTTGATAAGTCTCATGTACATTTCTCAGTCAAATTGTTTTTCATAACTGTTGAAATTAGTTGAAAACACTGAAGCAGATAACACTTGACCACCAGCCGGTTTTGGCCGGTTTAAGGGGGAAAGGGTTAATTTTGACATGACAGCTACTACTTGCTGTATGTACACTCTGTCTTTGTTCCTATGGTAATTTCAGCACATTTCAAGTTTGTACAACTCTTACTCTGAATACTTCAAAGGCCAGTCAGGGTGTATCTAGGTAACATCTTTCCTGTATTCCCTCATGGTGGTGGGGTATTCACAGTATTCTGGCACATGAAATAATTTTGCCACAGTACAGAAAATAAAAGGGCCCCCTGGCTGCTGGTACAGAAACTAAAATGCCCCAGTGTGCCAGTATCAAAATGCTTTTTGACCCCCTCCCTAATGGTTGTATCTAGTATGCTATTTATGCTGATAAGGAGAGTCATTTTCCCAGTTGGAGGCCTCTTGGTTGCTGTGACACATCTAGTGTACCACGCAGTGTTCAGGCAGAGCAGGCTCCTTGGTAGGAATCTAGTCAGCATGTGCCTCATTAGTTTAGCTATTCATCAGTGATACAAGAGGCCCACAGGAATTGCATACGAAATACAATTCTTGTTCCATGCAAGTTTTAAAAGGATATGTCACTGACATGCCAAGTGTTTTCAAAGTCTTGCTACTAAGAATTGCATAGGTGAACAAAATAATTACATTTCTGGTTAAATACAGGGGTATAAAGGTATTCTATTACATATGGCTTACAGGGGTATAAAGGTATTCTATTACATATGGCTTACAGGGGTATAAAGGTATTCTATTACATATGGCTTACAGGGGTATAAAGGTATTCTATTACATATGGCTTACAGGGGTATAAAGGTATTCTATTACATATGGCTTACATGTATGGGGATCAGAAGCTACAGAATTGCACAGACATCAAGGCCATATGGGTAGAGTACCACGTTCCTCCCAATAGCTACCCACCCTGCTCAGAAAATTAATTAATCCTTTTATATCAGTGTTTGCAGTTTGAGTTAAGTGTAATTGTAATATTGATCCCAGTTCCTGGTTTCCAGAATTCCTATTTCAGCCTGTATGTGTATGTGTCAGTAAGCCAGAAAATGGGAGTGGTACCAATAATACAGAGCCTCAAATAAACTAATTACAGGACTGACAGCAATTGCCTTGCCTGCCTCTCATAATGTCCAATATGCTTACAATCAGAATTGAAGGATCAATGCAGACCTGACTTGTGATGCTCTCAGAATTAATGATGATGGCTACATGCAGTCTGTCTCAGTGCCACTGTATCTTAATTGATATCCAGGGAACAGCTTCAAGGATTCCTTGATGCAAATTGGGCACTTGAGTGTCTATCCTGTGCTGTTCATAGATCTCTTCAACAACCTGGTCTCTTTTAAAATGTCTTAATTCTCCTCAAGACACATGGCGAGACATATACATGTATTTCTGGGTTTTTGTTGTCTATGGAATTACTATGATGAAGTAATATGTGAAAATAGAGAATCTTATTGGCTGAGAGTGAGTTACTGTTTTTCTCTCATGAAGGATCTGCACTGGTGGAGAAAAGCTCGAGTGACCCCAGGTCACAAGTGATTTTCCCCACCAACAATGATCCCAAGTGAGAGAGAAATATAGTACCGCATTTTGCAGCCAGGTAATATTGTTTATTCTATGTTTAATTAGATATTCATCTAAAAAAATATGTCTTAGGCCTACTTGCAAAGCCAACCTTTTGTGTCATGTTTTGTTTGTTTGTTGCAGTTACTCTACATTGCATGTGATGTACGTATACTCAAACATCGCTCGCACACATTTGATTTTGTCTAAATGTCAATACCTACATCACGTTACTGATGCAGGTGTGTCACAATTAACTTGTAACAATGTTTAGGTCATGTGGTCTACAGTGAGTTACCACTTTTGAATTTCCTCTAGAAAATGATAAATCACTCTCAGAATAAAAAGGGTTTCATTCCATGTGTTTGCCCCCCTAAAGTATTAAAGCAGATAATAGTTTTTCTCTGGTCACTTTTTGGCCACTTTAACTCATTCCATACTATGGTCACAGCTAGGCCTAATGAACCATTGACTTAAGACTACATGTATAGGCATGTTGGTACTTGAACGAAAGCTCTTTTCATGAAGAATTTGAATATGCAATTGTCGTCTTAAATCTAGGTAAATATACAGAAAAATCAGGGACTGGTTTGGAATGAGTTAAGCCAGACAGTGCTAACACTTCTCCTATGAATGACTAGTCTTCACAGACACTGACATTCATTTAGCAGTGTTTTTTTTTTGGGGGGGGGAGTGGGTGGTCTTTAACCCTTTCCCCATTAAACTGGCAAAGCCCAGCTAGTGGTTAAATGTTGTCTGCTTCAATGTTTTCAACTCATTTCAACAGTACTGGAAAACGATTTGAGAATTATAGATGAGACCTATAAAGATAACATCACTTAGGTCAACATCTTTTCTTGGCATCGTTAGTGCTCAGCCCATACCAAGGAAAGCTGTTTACTTAGTCTTAATTCAAGGGGGAAAGGGTTAATGCTATTCATTTTCTAAAAATAACCATCTATCCTGAAAAAAAAAACCTATCTTCACTCATTCCTCTTCACTCCCCGATTTTCTCATGTACATGTATCCACTAAGAAATACAGTGGTCCCAGGATACAGAGACTATCCCCATCCCCAACAAAAATGGGTCTTAAATAAGCAGTCTCTCATGGCTGCTACATTAACATGGGAATTATAGGACTTACATGTAGGAATCTGTAAAGTGGGTCTTAAACAAGCAGTCTCTGATGGCTGCTACATTAACATGGGAATTATAGGACTTAGGAATCTGTAAAATGGGTCTTAAACAAGCAGTCTCTGATGGCAGCTACATTAACATGGGAATTATAGGACTTAGGAGTCTGTAAAATGGGTCTTGAATAAGCAGTCTCTGATGGCTGCTACATTAACATGGGAATTATAGGACTTAGGAATCTGTAAATTGGGTCTTAAATAAGCAGTCTCTCATGACTGCTACTTTAACATGGGAATTATAGGACTTAGGAATCTGTAAAATGGGTCTTAAACAAGCAGTCTGTCCTGACTGCTACATTAACATGGGAATTATAGGACTTAGGAATCTGTAAAGTGGTTCCTCCGAGGTCCACAGAGGTCTGTTGTGACAGGGAATACTGCACATTGAAGATTACTTTTTCAAACTTTTCATGAAAAGAGCTTTAGTTTAAGTGACAACATGCCATGCCTAAACTCAGTGGTTTTCACATTGCCAACAAGGTCATGCTATTGCTGCCCTTGTGGCAACTATGGCATGACTTCCTGGGCAATGCAAAAACCACTGACCATACAAGGCCTTTATTACATTATACGTACCAGTCTTGAAATGGTTAAGACCTGCCGTACGTACACTGGTCATGTTCTTGAGACTTAGCACTCCAATAAGAAAAAACCTTCCCAAAAAGATCACCCTTTCAAGATACTGTGCTTAGTACTTCTCGTTATTTATACCTCCTATGAGAGACCACCTGTCATCAGAGACCAGTTTGGTCATGCTTATGGATGGTCTGACAAGGCAGGTTTAACTGTATTTGTGGTCTATGTACCTGCCTTGATCACTGCTTGAGATAAATATATACTATTTTTTAGACTATTTTATGGTTGCTACCGTTTCAAGTCTGTGCTGACCCTGCATGTATATAATATCATTTATCTAAACACTGCTGCAGACATCTATCAAACCATTGTTTGCTGGTTGCCATGGTAACCTATTTCCAGATTGCCATCTCAAGATGTACAAGTCTACCATTACATAGCATCCACACACTTCATCCTCATAAACACTGTTATCAGTCTTTTGTACTTGTCCACCGACAATGCAGTTTCTGGGAAACCTGGGTCTGCATGATGACAATTTTTTTTTCACATACAGTAAAACCTAATTATAACGAAACAGATATCTGATATATTTATTTAAAACATTCATTTTCAGGGACTGAAAGTCATATTCTTTTGCTTTTTTACTGGTCACTGTATCTGACAAATTCAGATATCTGACACAGACAGCAGAGGACAGATGATGTTATTTACAACAAGGTTTCACTGTACATGTAGGTCACATCCATCAGAGCCACTTTACACTGTTACATGTACATGCATCTCATTAACAGAATGCCATATCGGTAAGTCAACCCTTATAGGACCATCTGTGAGAAACCTAACAAACCTACCATGATCTGAAAGACAAAATATAATGAAAATGAGGAAAAATCATATAAACAGTTTTGTACTGTTTTAACCCTCCCTCTTTTTAATAAAAAAGCAAAAAGTTGGTGGATGTAGTACGTGTGTCTCATCCTTTAGCAATTTTTCAGATTAATATTAGCACCAATAATAAAATTTTGAAGGAAAACTGTTAACAAAATGGATATCAAAATAGCACTCCTCACACCAACACCATTTTTAGGCACAAGTGCCTGTTACAGCCAATCACAGACTCAAGCTTAAATATTTGGGGGGGGGGGTGCAATTTAACCCTGGGGTCACCACATTTCAAATAAAGGAAACTTTGGAGTCATCACAAGTTTATCCTACAGGATCATGTGTTATTTCAATAGAAAGATGAGGGAAGTGTCAATGAAAATGGATGTATAATATAATGTGCCACATCAGAGGCTAGAGATTTCTGTTCAACCTCAGAGTATAATCCTAATGTTTATGGTTACTATTTACAGTGACGCACATGGTCTCTGTGACAACTCTTTGCTCTGTGATTCAAGAGAGACTGAATGCTGCATTATACACATCAGGGCAGGACAACATACATTGCCTCGGAAATAGACAACTTGTCTGTTATGACAACAATCCTATACTGGCTCCCAGTCTGCTGGGGAGTAGAAGGCTGAATTAAAGTATCATGTCAATCATCACAAGCAGCTGACACGTTGGATAGATATAAGGCCAGGTGTACTGGATTGGGCCTTAAAGAAGCATGCTTCTCTCTGTAACCCCAGGCAGGCTGCCCTGCCACTTCTGTACGTATTGGTTGTGTCAACGTCACAAACCCAACTTGTTTATAACCTATCATTTACATCAATATTATTCTATCTGATTGGATAACTGTGCAGCAGCATTCTCAACTCATAAGCTGATCTAGCTGTTGGGCATGGCCCGGCTCTCAAAAGATGCAAGGACAATGTACAAAAGAAGTAAAGGCATAATTAAAATTAAGGCAGGGTAGATGGAGCCCTGGGTCTATAATGACATATGCAATGAGGTAAATGGTTAAAAACAGTGCAAATATGTACTGTAGACTCCTATTAAATTGGTTTGACCTTCTCTTAGGCATGAACTGTCTCGGGGGTGGACATGTTTGCCTATCACTTACTATAAAACCTAGTGTAAATGGTATGGTCATCATTTCTTGTGAGTGATGAGGTTGGCATATATTACCTATATGGCAACCAGCAATGATCACAATTATGGTACGTGTTGTTGTGAATAGTTCACCGTGAAATGTAAATAAATTTGAGTGGTTACTGTATGCATTACTTGATACTTAATGCTTTATGAAGGTTTCAGTTTGCAGTTCCACTAAATATATATATATATATGTATATATAACTTTATTTTCAGAGTATAACCTTTCCCTGGTTGTAATAAATTGATGTCAAGATCCATGCAGTTTCCCTTAATTGACACAGGTTGGACACTTAATTGACCTATCTCGAGCAAATTTTCAAAATTTCTTTGCCTATCCCCCCCCCACCCAAAAAAAATCCTTTTGAAAAAGAACAAATATATATCTACCTAAACATGCAACATATTTTATTATTATACCTCAGGCATTAATCTAGTGTTCTGATTGGCTAAGTGGGCATGTAACAGTTTTGACTGTTAACCGCAAGAAAATTACTGTTGCCTGTTGCCAAATTGAATCAATTTATGTTACTAGGGGCACTGCACATTTGACCTGGCTTTGACCCCCAAAAAACCGGATGAGATGCAGCTTCTTCAGTGCACACAATACAAGATGGCCAAGGAAGGGAGGGACACGTCTCTTTACGCGGCTCAAGTGACGTGATATTTGTTCATTTATTGCCCTTCAGTATAATGAAGGAAATGGTGTCCTTGCCTTTGTGGGACAGGAAGTTCTGTAAACCTTCGGGATGGACTGTCAACCCAAACCGAAGCTGAGGGTTGACAGTCCATCCTGAAAGGTTTACAGCTCTTCCTGTCCCATGCAGGCAAGGGCACCATATCATTACTGATATAGGGGGTGTCAAAAACTGTTGCGCTTGACCCCACCACGTAGTTAACAAAATGAGACTAAAAGCTATTTTTACCCTCGTCTATACAGATCCTTTAGATGACCATTATTAAGCATTATATTAAGTATAGATATTTTATGGAATTATCTTCATTAAGTCTGTATGCAAACACAGACTTTTTGTTTTCCCTCGTATACTTTATTCTTTATTTATTAAGTCTGTCTGACAACAGAGACTTCACTTTTTCCTCAAATTCACTCTTTTTTTTTTTTTTTTTTTTTTTGAATTTCCATATATTTTGTCCTCAGGGTTTTTTTTGACACTATTTGTATTTGTGTCTTTTTGTCCAGAACCACTTCCTGCTATAGTCATGACCCTATTCCGCAGTCTGAACTCTATACTCTCCATAAGCTAACCTGTCGCTGTCTAACCTATATACATATGGTAATACTATTGTCCATATTGCACACATTCTTCTGTAGAATTTTGACATTAGCCCAAATGAATTAAAGTGTCTTCAGCGGGTAACTACTCAGAACTTGTTTCTATAGTTCTAAAAACTACCAAGCTTGGCATGGGATTGACCTAGCAGTGAAATGAGTCCTCTGGTTTTGGAATAGCCACCATGTTGAAAAGTATGCACATGAGGACCTTCTGAAATATCAAAATAATGTTTAATATCTTCAAAACTAGTAATGGTAGAGGTACCATTCCAACTTTAGTTAATAGGTTTGGACTTAAGGTGCATCCAATACATCACAAACAAAAGTTGCAGAATTTTAATGTATGCTGATTGGAGGAACTTGGACAAATTTAAATGTTTAATATCTTAATTGGAAGCTATTAAAGGTAGAGCTAAAAAGACCACACGCAGATCCCAATGGTTAACAGTGTTGTGTCTGACCAGTTTCATCACCAACTGTGATCAGGCACAAGTAGGAAAATGACACTTGGCCCATTAGAAGACCGATATATAGTTTAACCCTTTCCCCCTTAAACCGGCTGGTGGTCAAATGTCATCTGCTTCAGTGTTTTAAACTAAATTCAACAGTTATGAAAAACAGTTTGACTGAGAAATGTACATGAGACTTATCAAGATCACATGCCATGGAAAGCTGTTGACTCAGTCTTAATTCAAGGGGGAAAGGGTTAAATTTCCCTTGTTATGTAAAAAAACAGAAATGTAATTACGTAACACAGAAGCTTGAAGTCCAAGGTTTGTGCTGTCGACACATCCAATGGATCACAACAAAAGTTTTAGGATTTTAATTCATGCTAATTAGGGCATTTGCAAAGTTGAATATCTTCAAAACTAATAGATGTGCCATTCAAACCTCAATTCAAAGGTTTTTTGCTGCAGGTGCATCTAGTGGTTCAGAAATAAAAATTGTAGCACTTCAACTTATGTAAATTTGGAGAATACCCCAAATTTAAATCTCAAATGACTTCAACACTATTACATATAGAAGTGCCATTCCAACTTCAAATCTTAGTTTGGTGAAATAGCAGCATTCAATGAAACATGAACCAAAGTTGTAGCATTCAAATTCATGCAAATTAGGAGAATTCTCGAAAGTTAAATCTGGAATAGCTTCAAAACTATTACAGATAGACTTGCCATTCTAACTTCAATTGGCAGGGTTATGAGATAGCTGTACCCAATAAACCATGAATCAAATTTGCAGCACTTTCATTTATGCAAAACATACAATTTAAATCTTGAATAACTTCAAAACTATTATAGCCAGAGGTTCCATTCCAAATACAATTTATTGGTTTTTGTGACACAGCTCAATTAATTATGTCTCTTTAACTCATTCCAACCTGTGGTGACAGGCCTTGGTCAGTCGTTCTGGCACTGCCTAGCAAGTCATGCTGCAGCTGCCCTTGCGGCAGCTGCAGCATGACTTGCCAGGCAGTGCCATAACCACTGACTGAAGACTATAGGCATGTTGGTACTTGAATGAAAGCTCTTTTCATGAAGAATTTAAATATGCAATTGTCATCTTAAATCTAGGTAAATATACGAAAATATCAGGGACTGGTATGGAATGAGTTAACCTCTATTATACATGGAGGTGACACTCCAACTTCAATTTATAAGTTTGTGCTGTAGGTGCATCCAATGATCCACAAGCTAAAGTTGTAGAATTATTATTCATGCTTATTAGTGGCACTTGAGAAGTTTAACACTTTCCAGCTGAAACTGGTTGCTGGTAGAATTTCGTGTGATTCAGTATTTTCAACTAATTTCAACAGTCATGAAAAACAATTTGGTATTGTTGAGGGGGCCTATCAGGAGAACATGGCCAGGTCAACAGCTTTCCTAGGCATGAGTTGGGCACCTAAGTGCCCAACTCATGCCTAGGAAAGCTGTTGACTCAGTCTTATTTCAAGGGGGAAAGGGTTAAATGTTGAATATCTTCAAAAGTATTATAGCTACAAGTGCCATTCCAACTTCAATTTATAGGTTTCTGCTGTAGGTGCATCCAATGAATCACAAGCAAAAGTTGCAGAATTTTAATTTACGCTAATTCAAAACTATTAAAGGTACAGCTACCATTCACACTTTAATAATCTTCTTAGGTTTCCGCTACAGGCATATCCAATTTAAATTTATACAAATTAGGACAATACACACAATTTAAATCTTGAACAACTTCAAAACTGTTAGAGATTGAAGTGTCATTCCAACTTCAATGATACATTTATGACAAAAATGCATTCAATGAAATATCAACCAAAGTTGTAGCAATCAAATTAATGCAAGTGGAGCAAATTCACAAAATTTAAATCTTGAAAATTCAACTTCAAAATTGAGAGATACAGGTGCCACTCTAAATTCAATTGACAGGTTTGTGAGATAGCTCCTTCCAATGAACCATGAATCAAAGTTGTAGCAGTTTGATTTATGCAAATACACAAAATTTAAATATTGAATAACTTCAAAACTATAATAGATAAAAGTACCATTCCAACTTTAATATATGGGTTGTGACAAAGCTCAATTCTTTATGTCTCTTTTGAACAATTCAATAAAAAATTTTGTTGCAGGAGTTAATAAATGCCAACTACGCAAGCTGTAGAAGTTTTCTTGGCACATAGACTGATTTGTTTACAAGCAAATGAAATTTCTCTAGTTTATGCTAATTTTCTGAAACATACTTTGGTCATTTCCAGGATCACGCCATTGATAATGAGCCAATCCAAAATTAGTTTCTTCTTCAATGCTGATCAACAAAACAATTATTTTTATGTCAAATTATTGAGCAAAACTTATTTGGGGGTCAGCAGTTTTGAATTTCGAGTCTTACTTTAGTGCAGACAGATTGGATCTGCAAAGCTTTGTAGTCAATTGAATACGTTGGTAGCAATGCATATTACTGTGATATTTGGTCAAGAAGTGATGTCACATTGCCCAGTGGCACATCATCTCAAGGTAGCCTTGTTTGGTGGGAAGAGGGTAACTGCATGGACTGGTAGGGCCAATGATTTTCCGTTTCAAAAAAAGAGGAATTTCGCTTCATCAGCAAAAATTTTTTTCAAATTCTGTTTCTCTTCACTGCTATATATTTATATGTAATTCATATAAGTAAAAAATATCAAATTCCATTTCAAGGATGACAAAAATGGACAATTCTGCTTCTGTTTGGAAAAAAAATGGAAAATTATTGGCCCTAGACTGGTAGCTTGTATCTGAGCTTAAAGTGCAGATTGATGGCATTTGGTTCTGGTGGAAAAAAAAAAAAATTCTCGTCAACTGAATGCAACTAACCCAGGTTCTGAATGGCAGTGAGTCGCACAGAGCTCTCCATACTGAAGACTTCCCTCATAGCCAGGCTTCCAACGACATAGTCCTTAAGTCGGTTATAAAAATGATCAGGATCACCATTGATTTTGCCTGCAAACTTCTTGTACGTCTCATGAGAGATGGACTTCCTCAGTTCAAACATGTCTTTATACATCAAATGAACAAATAACTTTTTCTTTTCCTCGTCAAATTCTGTTGTAATTTGTTCCCCATATTCTTTGAGGAATTCATCACGAAAGGCGATCCATGAGACTTCTGAGCTCTCCTCGAAATGTCTCCTCCAGAAGTCTACAATAGCAGCTGTGTCTGGATTTTCTTTGTCCTCTTCATCCAGAATGTCTGATTGTTCTTTGCTGTAATTTGCATGGTGGATGTTCATAACAGTTGAGTCATCATCTGCCTCGGTATCATACATGCCAGCTTGTCCATGGTATTTCAACTCTTGTTTTAAACTGCCCACCATATTTTCAAAACTTGAATCATATTCTTCTTGCTTCACAAAAAAGACCCAGTTGATCTTAGCCAGCATCAGTTTCCTGCAATGAGAAAACAGAAACTCATAATACATGTGAAAGTGTCTATGGCTTGGCTGCAGATTTTGGTATCGTCTGGATCCTATGTGGACATTAATCACTGTCTTCCCAGGAAGTCAAACCCTTTCCCTTTAAAATCATCTTGAAATTAAATGTCCCCTGCAATATTTTTGACTATTTCAATGGTAATGAAAACAATTTGAACTAGAAAAGAAGATTGGCTTCACAGGAAATCTGTCTGGGTGCCTTAAAAATAAGAACAGTTAGAAATGCTACACTTTGCCATTGTTCAACATAATCTAAATTTTGTGCTACAACTTTGGTTTTTGGTTTATTGGATGTGGCCATGTCACAAACTTATAAACTGAAGTTTGAATGACACCACTATCTACACTAGTTTTGAAGCTATTCAAATATTTTAATTTTGTGTATTTGCCTAATTTGCATAAATTAAAAGCCCATACCTTAGGTTTATGGTTCACACTATGTGGTTATGTCACAAACCTACAAATTGAAGTTGCAATGGTACCTCTACGTATAACAGTTTTGAAGTTATACAAGATTTACATTTTGTGTATTCGCATAAATTAAAATCCTACAACTTGGGTCATGATTCATTGGAAGCACCTATGTCACAAACATGTAGGATGAAGTTGAAATGGCACTTCTATCTATGATAGTTTTGAAGTTATTCAAGATTTAAATTTTGCATAGTCACCTAATTTGCATAAAATAAAATTTTACAACTTTGGTTCACGATTCATTAGATCGGGCTATGTCACAAACGTACACACTGAAGTTGGAATGGCACCTCCATGTGTTATAGTTTTGCAGATGTTTAAGATTTAAATTTCGTGTAGTCACCTAATTTGCATAAATTATGATTTTACAGTTTTGTTTCACTGGATGCATCACTTTTACAAATCTTTAAATTGAAGTTGGAATGACACCTCTATCTATAATAGTTTTCAAGCTATTCAAGATTTAAATTTTGCACATTCACCTAATTTGTATAAATTGGAATCTTACAACTTTGGTTTGTGGTTCATTTGATGTGGCTTTGCCACAAACCTATAATTTTCAGTTGGAATGGCATCTCTATCTCTGATAGTTTGGAGATATTTAACTTTTAAATTTTTCAATGCCCCTAATTAGCATAATTTGAAATTACACAGCTTTGATTTACTGTCCATTGTACTGGCAGGTGTCATTAACTTATATATTCACATTGAAATTTTGTGTCTATCTGCAATAGTTTGGAATATATGGAGCTCTTAAAATTTTAATTGCTCCTAATTTGCATGATATTGAACATCATGACTATTCCAAACGATGTACAAAATTTTACTGGTGGGTCAGTCACCATGGCAAGTTTGTTGGTTTTCGGAATAAGTGTCGGAGAAAACCTCCAGACAAATTTGGTTGTAAAGAAGAAAGAAAGAAGAAAGAAAGATGGATGGAAGGATGGATGGATGGATGGATGGATGGATGGATGGATGGATGGATGGATGGATGGATGGATGGATGGATGGATGGATGGATGGATGGATGGATGGATGGATGGATGGATAGATAGATAGATAGATAGATAGATAGATAGATAGATAGATAGATAGATAGATAGATAGATAGATAGATAGATAGATAGATAGATAGATAGATAAAAAATAAATTCTTGGAAACATAAAATGTCTGAGTTGGCACCCAGATATGACTAGTAAGGAAGATTTGCTACATAGCAAATCTTTCTGGATGCCTTCAAAATGACAACAGTTTGAAATGCTACACTTTGCCATTGTTCAACATAATCTAAATTTTGTGTAATTAGCATAATTTACATGAATTAAAATGCTACAACATTGGTTCTTGGTTCATTGGAAGTGGCCATGTTACAAACTTATAAACTGAAGTTTGAATAACACCACTCTCTATTATAGGTGTGAAGCTATTTAAGACCTTAATTTTGTGTATTTGGCTTATTTGCATAAATTATAAGCCTACAACTTTGATAGATAATTTATTTCATGTGGTTATGTCACAAACCTACAAATTGAAGTTGGAATGGTACCTTCATGTATAATTGTTTTGAAGTTATTCAAGATTTAGATTTGTGTATTTGGCTTATTTGCATAAATAAAATCCTACAACTTTGCTCCAAGGTTCATTGGATGCACCTATGTTACAAACCTATAAGGTAAAGTTGGAATGACACCACTAACTATAATAGTTTTAAAGCTATTCCAGATTTAGATTTTGTGTATTCACCTAATTTGCATACATTAAATTCTACAACTTTGATTCAGGGTTCATTAGATGCGGCTATGTCACAAACCTACCAATTGAAGTTGGTTTTGACACCTCCATAATAGTTTTGAAGTTATTCAAGATTTAAATTTTGTTTATTTACCTAATTTGCATAAATTTTGGCTCATAAGATGGGGCTATGTCACACACCTACAAATTGAAGTTGGAATAACAACTCTATCTATAATAGTTTTGAAGCTATTTAAGATTTAGATTTTGCACATTGACTTACTTTGCATAAATTAAAATTGTGCAACTTTGGTTCAGGACTCATTGAATGCCCCTATGTCACAAACCCATAAATTGAAGTTGGAATGGAACCTGTATCTATAATAACACAATATATATTATTTAATTTTAAACAGCATAACTATTTCAAAGGATATGCACAATTTCACTGATAGGTCAGTCACCATGGCAAGTTTGGTGGTGTTCCGAATAATCGTGTCCAAGAAAAACTCTGGACAAATTCGGGTGCCATGGAAAGAAAGAAAGAAGTAAAGGATCCAAGGAAAAACAATATGTCTGGGTAAGCACCGAAACATACTCAAAGAAAAAAAGATTCTTGGAAAAACAAAATGTCTGGGTTTGCACCCAGAGGAATTAAAAGGCAAACAGAGGTTGTTGGATCCACGCTCCCCTTGTCTCATTCATAGCCTTGCTGATCACAGGTCTCATTTTGGAATGACTGTAGTCAATAAAAATAGGCTATCACCATGACCCAGATATTTGACTTAGTGACCTACTTTTATGCATGACACATTCTTGTGTCCAGATACATAGGTGTGTTAAGTTACATGATTCTATGTCAGAGTACAACAGAATTACAACCCGGGCATGAAGTGGTATGTAGTTTTACATGAATGTAGCACTGTGACCCATATACTTGACCTAGTGACCTACATTTGGAGCCTAGACACACTTTTACAAGAATATGTCGCTGTGACCCAGATACCTGACATAGTGGCCCTTATGTCCAGATGCACCTGTATGTAAAGTTCCATTAATCTAAGTTGAAGGACAAACAAATTATAGCTCGGACATGAATACCTCGCCTAGTAACCTACTTTTGTTTCACCACACACCTTTAGGTAAATATATGTGTGTGTGTTAAGTTTCATGAAACTATAGATATAATAGTGGTGCTTGCAACATTGAGGGGACTGTCGTATACAAACATGGGACATTTTAGGGCAGCAAGTATATCTCACCTTTGGCATTGTGTAAACTGACCTTGGATACAGGTTCAAAGTCAGCTATATACAGTAATAAATTGTTGAATGATAAATCCAGCATCTAGAAAGAAATAAGAGGCTGTGTGACCTTAAGAAATGGGTCATGGTCACCCATGTTTAAACTTAGCCTTCACCCTATAGACGATTATAATCGCGTACAATCTAAAACCCATAAATGAAACAGTTTACAAATTATTATGCGGACACTGAATTTCACAAAAGTGGCTATGTGATATTGGAATTGGGTCAAGGTCACTCATGTTCCAACTTCACTTTGGCTTGATAGAAATCTGTGATGATGCTCAATATGAAATCCCTATAGCTTGAAAACTTCTCAAGTCATCATGTCGACACCAAATTTACTAATGTGGCACTGTGACCTTGAGAATGGGAGAGATCTGGGTTAGTTCTAAATTCACATAAAGGTGGTGCTGCTCAATCTGTCATGGTTGACTGCCCACATCTTGTGGTCACTTTCCATGATCCTCACCTTGTGGAATATAGCAGGTATAAATTTAACCTCTATATGTTGTCAAATAAGTTTTAACCTTACATTTTATCACACCAGGGTGTAAAGTTAAGCCTGTGTTAAACTTAACAGTCACCAAACCCATCAACCTTTTGCAACCTTTTCCCAACCATTTAAATGAAAGGCAAACCTTTTTCAAACATTTTCCAAACCATTTCAAAACCATTTCCTCTTATTGCATTAAACCCTTTTAAACACTTTTAAACCTTTCTCTAATGTTTAACAACAATTTCACACACTTACTCAACCTTATTGATGAAAATGTTGAAATGGTTTGCAAAAGTTTCAAGCATTTGAAACCCTTTGTCAACCTTTTACAAACCCTTTGTCAACTATTTGCAAACCTTTTACAACCTTTACAGACCCCAGTACAACACTTTGCAACAAAAAAATGCATTTGGCTGTTAAGGTTTAGACAGGCTTAACTGTAGTTGTAGGATGACTATATATGTGCTTCAGGTAGATTAGATGATACATACAAAATTGTTCCTCGTATGCAAGGTGAAACTTTCAGGACTTTTAAGCTGAAGAACATGGCAAGTAGCCAGTAGATGAGACGGCTGTGGTGTGCAAGGCATTTCGACTCGTACGAGTCTCATCAGGCAATGAAGGAATCCCATTAAGACCGTCATTTTTATAGTGAGGTGCAACAGTTATGTTGCTACGTTATGTTACGTAGAGCTCTGCTCATGCATAATGGGGACTGAAGCCAATTTAAGTTTTGCAACCACATACCTCACTTTCTAAACAAAAGTTTGAAATTGTTAGTTTACCAAATTCAGTAAAGGACTTTTATGTTCACTGTAATGTAATGGGCTTTGCTGACCCACTTTTGCACCTGACCTCAAGTGGCATGGGTTGCTAGGTGTCACAAATATGCACCATGGGAATGAAAGGCTGTGTGTCAATAAATTAAACCAACCCAGATCACTACTGTTGTGTCAAGGTCATCCATCTTCGAAACTGACCTAGCCCTTACAGGTGACTATAGTCTTGAGCAATATAAAAGCCCTAACTCAAAAGCTTCTCAAGTTATCAAGCGGATGCCAAATTAACTAATGTGGCTGTGTGACCTTGGGAATTGGGTCACGGTCATCCATTTTTGAGGTTGACCTAGCTCTCACAGAGGAAAGTAACCCTGTGCAATATGAAAGCCCTATCTCTAAAACTTCTCAAGTTATCATGGTGCAGGATGTCCATTGTTACAGTACCTGTGAGGATTTCCCTTGGTTTATACACGTGATCTAGCTGCAACAGTTTATTTTACAATCATTGTGACTGAATATAATGCCCCAGTTTGTTTCTACTTCAGTTATATGCTGGCAGGTGGTTTAACTAGGATAAGCTGTCCAGCTAGAAAGGGTACATACTGGTTCAGGGGTAAGTCAAATTGTTCTTATCTGAACTTGTACTATACAAATTTAGTAACTGTTTGGTTTTACATGTATTCTTTACTCATCATGAAGCTCTCCATATATAATCAAAACTTCACTTATTTAGCTAATTCATTATTTGCCATGTTCATATATTAATTCGTTATTATGTGGGTTGTCTTTACTGAATATTTAGCTTAGACAAGAAGCTGCTACTCAGAGACAGGCTCCGAAACATGCTCTGAGCAGTTACCCACTGAAGACCCTTAAATTTATTTGGGCTAATACATGTCAGAATTCTACAGAAGAATGTGACAATAGTACTTCTATGTATATACAGGTTAGACAGTGACAGGTTAGCTTATGGAGTGTAGAGAGCACGGACTTCGGAATAGGGTAATGACTAGCAGGAAGTGGTTCTGGATGAAAAGATGCAAATCTGCCGCTGCACGTATTTACCAACTGTACATATGTGGACTGTGAATGTGCTTTCCAGCTACACATTGTATCTTTAAGACTTGGGTGTAAGAAGGCAAGTCTTACACATATATGAGAAAACTGGAGATACCAGGAATTTAGTCCATATTTGCAGACTGGTATTTTTGTGAGGCGCATTACCATTGCTCAACCTTCACAAGACAAGGATGTTGAATGCAAAAAAAAAAAAAAAACAAGAAAACATTAGGACCATGCAATTTCACCATGAATTGGCTGATCAGCAAATGGGATTGGCAGAAGCCACAATTAAGTCAGACATAGAGTACATGTGGATCAAGCGTCCACCATGATAGCACTCTGTTGGAATGGACTGGTTCAAAAATGTCTCACACAATAACTGTATTTTTTATAAACATGTACTCTATGTGACTAATGGCTTCTGTCAATCCCAACTGCTGATGATTGAGGGCTGTCTTGGTGAAACTGGCCCTCATATTTTCCATGCTGGGAAGTGTACCACTGATAACTCCTGACTCTGCACATATGATTTTTACACAAACAGACCTGATAAGGCCTAAAACACAAGGATAAAGATTGATATAATATCAAAGGGGAGGTACTCCCCTTTGATAAGGGGCTTACTTGTACAGTGGTCCCTGTGTTAAGAGACCATCCAAAGGGTAGGCCCAAAGTGGTCTCAAAGACAGGTGGCCTCTCATTAGAGGTACATGTACAACTAAATGATCCACAGGATGTCCCCCGCCACATTATGTGTTGTAAACATACATTACAAAATAGAGACATGAATACTTCTAGAAGATTTTTTAAGATTTTGCCCAAAAATCATTGGACCTTGATGATTTGAACTAACTTGGTAGAGACCTACATCCCACAAAGTTTGAATGCAAATTCAAAGCAATCCGCAAGTGGTTTGAAGAAGATTTTTTAAGATTTTGAAAAAAAAAAAATCAACAAAAAATTCATAAAAAATAAAAAATCACTGAACCATGACCATTTACACAAACTTGGTAGAGCCCTACCCAAGGTACAAACCCACCAAGTTTCAAGTGAATCTGGCTCACAGTTTTGGAGAAGTTGAAACTGAATTACTACAGCAATCCCCATTTACTTGCATAGTAATCAACAGGCATGTTTTACAGTGGTCCCCCTCTTATAAGGCCCCCCCTGAAGAGAGGCCACCCCCTCTACAAAGGCCACTTTTCCACGCAGCAAGTATGGCATTTTCAATGTATTTACCCCTCACGAGAGGCCATCCCTCTTATAAGGTCACTTTTCTGGTGCATTTGGGGTGGCCTTGTAAGAGGGGGACCACTGTAATAGTACAAAATAATGACATCAGTTACCAGGTCAGCACACACCGTGGCTGCCAAATGACACAGTCAAGTAGTGGTAGAGGGAGCACAACATCAAAGCAGGGTCTCATCCTGGCAAACTGGATGGACCCGACAGTGCAATCAAAATTACTGGTATTGAGCTCTGGAGTCAAGCCCTCCTACCTGATGAGAGACCCTCTGACTAGAACACAGGAATATTGCCCCGCTCTGGTGACACACAAACAATGTTGTGCAAGGCTAATCCAAGGCTGGTATAGATGGTATTTACTCAGAACACTTGAAATACGGTATTACTGACACATTATGTAAAGTGTTGTCTATTCTATATACGTTCATAATCAGATGGAGTGTAGTTCCAGGCGATTTCCTTATTGGAGTCATTGTTCCACATCTGAAAAAACCGACGCTTAATCCAAATGTCTTAACTAATTTTAGGCCTATTACAGTAAGTACCACCCACTCCAAAATAATTGAGCGCTTTTTAACACCCTGTAATAATGCGTTTTCTACACAGTTTGGTTTTACTAAACACAGAGACACAACCTTGGCATGTTCTTATTTACATGATGTAATCTCGTATTTCAAAAGTAAAAATTCCCATTTATATATATATGTTCTTTGGATGCAGAACGATGCTTCGACTCCATATGGCACTCTGGATTATTTTACAAGTTAATGAATACCCTACCATTATCTCATTGGATGTTCCTCTATAGATGGTATAGTAATATGCAAGCCGTAATAGAAATGCATGGTGAATATAGTGAATGTTTCCAGGTTACACAAGGCACAAGACAGGGCAGTGTCCTGTCGCCCAGGTTGTTTAATATCTTTATTCATGATTTACTATCTGAATTACAATTCTCCGACAATGGTGTGATGATAGGAAATCAGAAATATAATAATTGTGCCTATGCAGATGATATAACAGTTTTTTCTACCAGTATACCAGGTCTTCAGTCATTAATAGATATATGTCATTTGTATGCCAAAAGATGGCGCTTCAACTTCGGCATTAAAAAGACAAAATGTATGCATATAGGCATCTTTGTATTCGCCGATGGACAGCGTCCAGCTTGGAAAATAGGTAATGAAGACTTAAGTACCGAGGACTCTCTTAACATCCTAGGGGTAACTTTTACAAAAGATAATAAATACCATGGTCATATTACAAATCGTATCTCTTCTGCCAGACGGTCAATGTATAGATTATGTACAGCCGGATTTACTTATCCAGGTCTTGATACAAGTGCCAAAGTACATCTATGGAATACCATAGGAGTCCCGAGTTTGATTTATGGGATGGAATCAGTACATCTGACAAATCAGCAACATAATTGTTTAAATTCTACCCAAGCATGTATTTTAAAAGCATCCATGGGACTCGGTAAGAGATATAGACATAGTAAGTTATTGAAAGCTGTAGAAGTTCCTTTAATATCAGAAGTTATCAAAGCTAATTCTCTCTCCTTGTTATATAGATGTTCTAAATCGAACTCAGTCTATAGGTCATTATGTTCTTATCTTCTGGCTTCATACATGGTGAAAGGTAACCGGGTACAACACACATTAGTAGACCAGGTTATCTGCAGTGGATCTGCACCGCTAAGCACGTTTCTTTACCCGGCTGATCAAGTAATGCCCTCACCGGAAGGTGAAAATGATGGAGTGGTAGATTCTTTACGTTATTTGGTGCATCACCCCTCTTTCAATCAGAGAGGTAGCATTCAGCATAATTTAGCTACACTTTTATTGAGGTCCTTCTAACTCTAATTGTATGCGCTCTTGTGTTTTGCGGGGGGTCCCGTTGGGTGAGGCGGTTCAGATCAGGGGCTCACTATTTCAGAGCTCCTGGTGTGATCTCGGCCCATCAGGGGAGCCTCTTACCATGCACATGGGCGCCCTCTGTCGAGACATTGGGCAACTATAAAAGTCATGATAAGATATACATTATTATAAATACTTACGGTGCTCCGGAATATCGATACGTTTCTTGTCAATTATCATTTATAATATTTTGTGTGTAAATAGATGTATGGTTTAGTTATATGATTTATCGTGATGTATTTATTTACTATGCTCCTGGCTAGTTATTACCCTGTGTTCATGTAGATGTATGATTTATCTCGATGTACATGTATTATGAGTTCCTCGTTCGCAGGGGTTTAATAAAATCTATTCTATTCTATTCTAATCCCAAGTACTTCAAAGGCCAGCTCAGGGGAAGAAAACATCTTTTATCTACTCCCCTGTGTTGACTTCTGTTAATTAATCTGACAAGGCCAGTCAATTACCCAGTTGGGGATCACTTAGTTCCTGTAGCCTATCTGTGAACCCCATCATAATGTATGCTCAGGTGGGACTCCAGTCACGAGACACCTCATTTGTTTGACTGTTTATCAATGATATAAGGGTCCCACAGAGCCGTCAATGGTGGAAACAAAATACAGTCAAAACTTATCATAATGACACCATCTGTTCCCTAAGAAATGTGTCAGATAAATGAATCAAATAACAAAGAAAATAAATTTTTTCCCATGGAAATTTGTGTCATTATATTGAACATGTCGGACACCTGAGTGTCATTATAATGAGGTTTCACTGCACAGAGTTCTTGTTCTGAGGTTTAAAGGGGTGTCAACATCATGCTGATTTTAAAAGGTTGTTGCTTTATCATCAGCCTACAATATTCTGTTGTTGACATCTGACTTGGCAGCCAGGTAGGACCAGCTGTTGACCACAAATAAGTACAGTGGTACCTGTTGTATGTGGCCACCCGTTCTGCCAAGAAAAAGTGGCCACATACAACAGGTGACCTGTCACCACATGTAAATTTCACAAAGAAATTTACTCCTACATGTATGTCCCAGCCTAGTGACCACAAAAAGCAATGCGGCTGCTCACGGCAGTGATTGCATACAGCAGGTACCACTGTATACAGCACTAGCTTGCTGACACTAGCTTTCTGATCAGCCAACTGGTGAAAGTTGATCGAATCTTGCTCCACCAGTTGAGACATGCAGGTAACTTGACCTTCCTTAGCCAAGACCAGTGAATTTGTCAACCACTGGGACATCATATCTGGGAATCTACCAAAATACTGTTCTATTTCTGGCAACTGGGAACTATGCACTGTCAGTCATCATTGGGCCACCAAGTTATGCTTTGGGCAACTGGGAGCTCTCCTATCAGTCACCACTGGCCCAGCAAGTCATGTTTCCGGCAACTGGGAGCTCCTATCAGTCATCACTGGCCCAGCAAGTCATGTTTCAGGCAACTGGAAGCTCTCCTATCAGTCATCACTAACCAAGCAAGTCATGCTTTAGGCTGTAGATCCTGAATGGGCAGGCGAGGTACAACATGAAATTATATGGTTCAATAAATATATTACGATTCATAAGCAATCGATTATGTGGCATGGTATGTATAAAAATGGGTTATAATACATAGAAGATTCATTAAAAAGAAATGGAGAATTCTTATCTACAGAAGAAATAAATGCAAAATTTAACATAAATATGTCCTGGTTACAACATTACAGCCTGAGGAAAGCAATTCCTTATAAATGGAGAAGAATGTTGTAGATAATGTGGCACATCATAATAGGCAAAGTTCAGAATGTTACATAAAGATAGATAATATATTATATAATGTGTTATCTCTGAATACTAAAACCTTATATCAATGTTTTGTTGAAGAGAAACATAAAGATATGAGAAGTGCATGAGAACTTAAATGAGAACAATTTTATATCGAACCTGATGACTGGAAAAATATATATAAAGAATCCCGTACAAGGTCACATGTGAGACTAAGCTGTAAACCATGCAGTACAAGATTATCCATAGATTCTTCCCATGCAAAAAGTGGCTTTTTATACATAAAATAACCGAATCTGAAAACTGTGACCATTGTGAGAGAGTTGACACATTGATTCATTATTTCTTTACATGTCCAGCCAACCATACATTTTGGAAGTGCTTTGTGAATTGGTGGTCCAACATTAACTGTTTTAATATCCCATGGACTTTGACACAACAAGATGCTCTTATAGGTATCTGGAAACTAGACAAAGTTGATAAAGACAAAATGGTAATGCTTTTAACTATTCTATACTATTGGCAAAATGGATTATGCATAGATGTAAAATTAGGAAAGAAGAGCTGACTATATATGAATTTCTGAAGCAATTGAGAATGAGACTGGATGTTGAAAAATATATTTGCTACAGCCAAGGCGATCTTTCAAGCTTTAATAACAAATTTCACCTATTAGATGAAAATGTATAAACAGGTATCACATTGGTCAAGCAGTAATATCAAATTTCTACAATCGGGTGAAAATGTATCAACAGGTGAAAAACTACAAGACCATACATTTTAACTTACTGTGCAATTTCAAGGCATGTGACTGGCATGGGTAACTTTATTGATAATTATATGAGAAAACAATAAAATTATGAATTATCAAAAAAAAGTCATGCTTTAGGCAACTGGGAGCTATGCCCTGTCAATCCCCTCTGGCCCAGCAAGTCATGCTTCAGCTGCTCATAACTTACCAGGCAAAACAAAAACACTTACAATGAGCTTTACCACTGAATTCATACATAAGGCAGAGGTAGCCTACTCACATTCCACTGTCCATGTGGGCAGCTATCTTCCTGAAGTACTTGCAGCCAACTGGCATAATGGCTTTATTAGAGATGTAGGCCAGCGCCAGCGCATCCTTCAGGGATCTGTCTGCTGCTGACTGCTCACTTAGTACCAGCATGAACACCTGTAACAATACGTGATACCAGTATGAACACCTGTAGCCACATGTAATGTCAGCATAAACACCTGTAACCACACCTAATACCAGCATGAACACCTGTAATCACATGTAATGCGAGCATTAATGCCTGTCACAACACTTAATACCAGCATCACTACATGTAACCACACGTAATACCAGCATAATTAAAATGCAATCAGAGATTGCTATATCTATACCCATTTAACCCCTCCCTCGCCCCCCTCCCCTGCCCCATGTACTGTAAGTACTAATTAAAAAATGATGAAAATGTTGATCCATCCCTAGCGAAAAACTGTTTGAGTTATTGTATGAAAATCAAATTCACTAAAATGGCTCTGTTACCTTGGGAATTGGGCCAAGGTTGCCCACCTTTTAACTTGTCTGATACCTTTTTCAGGACAATAAGCATGTGCAATATGAAAGCCTTAAGTGAAAAACTTTTCGAGTTATCGTGTGAGAACCCAATGCGCTAAAATGGCTCAGTGACCTTGGGAATTGCGTCAAGGTCACCCATCTTGGAACTCATCTAAGACCTCATTCAGGACTATTAGCATGTCCAATATGAAAGCCCTGAATGCAAAACTGTTTGAGTTTTCCTGTAAAAAACAAATTAACTAAAAAGGTTCTGTGACCTTGGAAATTAGGTCAAGGTCACCCATCTTCAAACACGTATGAGACATTATTCAGGACTATAAGCATGTGAAATATGAAAGTCCTTAGCAAAAAACTTTTCTAGTTATCGTGTGTGTAAACTAAATTCACTACAATGGCTTTGTGACCTTGGGAATTAGGTCAAGGTCCTCTAATTCAGGACTATAAGCATGTGCAATGTGAAACCTCTCAGTGAAAAACTTTTTGAGTAATTGCATGAAAACCAAATTCACTAAAAAGGAATTGGGCCAAGGTCACCCATGTTCGAACTAATTAGAGACCTTATTCAGGACTGTTGCAATAGGAACAACCTAAGCTAAAAACTTTTTGCGTTATCACCTGAAAACTGTTAGTTCGCTATATACCCTGCCTCCTTCGGGGGGGGGGGGGTAAATACCTGTAACCATACATAATACCAGCATAATAAGCACCTGTAGTTACAAGTAGTACCAGCATATAGGTGGCTGTAATTACAATAAGTTCCAGCATAACATAAGTGACTGTAATTACCATTAGTACCAACATATTAAAACAGCTGTAGTAAGAAGTAGTAGCTACATGGTCAATGCAATCATACATAGTACCAGCATAAGCATCTGTAATCACAAGTGGCACCAGCATAAACAACTTTCAATTTCATTAAGTACCAGCATAAACACCTGTAATCACAGGCTCAGCCTCCCTGCATAAACAACTTTAATCACAGGATAGGATAGGGATAGAATAAATATTTTATTTACGTCTCACCCTAAGTACAAACAAGCTGCAAAGTAAAATACAAATTCATAGGCCACATACTCAGGCCTCTCCCATCAGAGATATGACAGATGATGAGACCACCATCACCCATTAAAAAGCATTTAAAGTAAAATTATATGATAGTTAAAAACGATGATTCACTTCATCATAGTGCATGTAAAAGAGATTGTCTATGGCCTAAAATATTTTTACAGGTTTTCGCTGCTAAGTTACACAACTCGGGTTCAGACAGTAATATACACAATTTGTTGTTATCTGTTGACCTATAAAAATCCCCATTTATAACCATAGCTTCATGTTATTTCTCTGCTCTTATAACTGAGTGTATTTCCCAATGCAGGACAGCTAGGACATGCGATTCATTTTCGACCTCAAAACTGTGTGACCGTAAGAATTATGTCAAGGTCAACTATGCTTGCACACAAGTTAGGCCATATAGGAGTTTAATATCATGTGCAATTTGAAAGTCCTGTCTCAAAAATTTCTGAAGTTATGGTGGTAAAAGCACGGTACGGACAGACAGACGGACGGCCAGACAGCCGGACGGCCGGACAGACGAACGGCGCCGGGTACGCCTCATAAGGCCGAAGGGTAAACACTGATGTGAAATCGCGCAATCACGTCAAAAAGCTCAACGGCCAGAAAAATATATGTATATATATATATATATGTATGTATAGATTATAGTATACTTTGTTGGCGATATGAAGTATATGGACGAGCACTGGATGCCATGTAGCAGAACGAGTTCTGCTATATGGTATCCTGTGCGAGTCCATATACTTCATATTGCCAACAAATTATATTATAATTTATTTATCTCATGTTTGTGTCGATTAAGTTGAAATAACTCCATGGTAAATTTATCTAGCGACTTGAAGACAACGTAGGCCTAGCAGATGCTGCGTTTTGAACTAGGCCTACATCATTTCCGGTCTAGTTATAGAACTCTTCCGGTTATAGGTACTCCTGGAAGAGTTCTATAACATTGTGCATATAGCACCCTTCCTGTGTTTTGCCAAGGCCTAGCCGATATGGCATATATCAAAGTCTGTTATGGTACTGAAATCAACCCAAACATGAGATAAATATATATATGTATAACCACCATGAGCCTTTGATTTAGCAATGAGGATACCTTAAGAGCACAGTTTACAGACTGGGCAACCATCTTGGCTGTATAGGGAGACCCAGGTATATACAAGTCATTGCACCTAATAATCCTGTGGCACTCCCCTTATTTGCTTTGATCCAGTATCATAAATAATACAGGTGGCCCAAACAAAAAAGAAGAGAAATTGCTGGTACCAGTGGGAAAAAAAAATGTACTCGCAACTTCAGAGTTGTCTCTTTATAACACCCCTCATTACAAGAATGAACAATTATGTCTCATGCAGGTTAATTCAGTCTCTTCCAATTCAACACAATTCTACGGAGAAAAATAAAGCCGTAAAATACTCAAGATTGTTTTGTGATCTTACAGTGGACAGCTAGGTGTTCATATCTAACTGTTTGAGAGAACTCTCTGTTTAAGGCCTATCTCATGGATTTTATAATTTGAGATATTTTTTTGAACAATCTGCCACATGAAAATTTCAAAATCTCCTTGTGTCTTCTTACTTTTCGTTAAATGTACAATCTCCACCTAATTAGGGAACAGCGAACACATTCTGCCTATTTCTTGTCACAGAATTAATGTTAATGTTGTCAGGTGTCAGCGTGAGATGTTGACATCCAGTTGTCAATTACAGGAAATCATTCCAGGCACGCAGATAGAATATTAACCAAGAAGCCGCAGAGCTTCAGTTTTTCTCTTTACAGAAAGCAGCACAAGTTAGAGATAATAATGTAAGCAACTTAAACCAGCAAGAACTCTTACAATGGTTTCCCTGGAAACTATGACATTTTTCTATCTTTTTTTTTTTTCTCCATGTCAACAGACACATTACAGCTGATATGAATGTATCATATTACGTTGATATGAGCATTCAGTATTTACCACTTATACAAAAACCTGCCTGTACTTTTGGACCTGTGTCCACTATCGGGACAACCTTCTCCACTAAGCTCCATCTTTGACTCAGCAGGGGGTCTTGCCTCGTGTGCCCTGTGCTGCTACTTAATTCATAGCCTGGGGGCAACGTCAGTGTCTGATACAAAATCCCTATTCTGTGGCCCACCGCTGCCTACAACTGCTAACTGTAGGACCTTGTATATACATTTTCAGGTAATGCTCACTCTGGAAAAGTATATATATTGTACATTACCTTCATTCGACAAATTAACCTTCCCTTAACACTAATCACAAATATATTTTGGATTCTCTATATACCTCTTTAAAATATCCTATTTTTGAAAATTGTGGATTCTGCGCAATGGTTTGTAAATGAGGATAGTATTGTGATGATCTCGGAGGGGGTATAATGCATGAAACCAAAAGTATATATTTTGCAAATGTTTCAGAGCATCAATAATGATATGATATATGCTGTGGTCACTCATGATTCACCTTGATATCCAAATCAAAAGTTTTTTTGTGCGACTGTCCCGCAATCAGTGTATTGCACAATGTTCAAAATGGTGCTCCCCATGTGCCGGCTCAAGCAAAGGGATCATGTTACATTTGGATTTGTAACTAATGATGATAACTGCTTCACACACAACCAAGCAGGCAGATTAAAGTTAAGATAATAAGTCATATTTTAAAGAACTTTAACGACCATTTGCCCTGATAACTCAGAAAAAAGGGGCACCTGGAACCTTGCAAAATATTACAATAACGATCACCAAACAACCTGGGTTATGCTGTTTCACCAAACAACTGTGGCCATGGCTATGCAGCTACGCTGTTTCCCCAGCCCAAGTTCACCCTCCAGACAAGTTGAAATAAATGCTGTGTTTGAGTTGACTTAAATGCAAAATAACAGCACACGATGACCACTTTCTGGATAAAATCTTTCATCAAGGGTGGATCAATTTTTATTAGGGAAGGGTGGCTTGAAAGTACTTTTCATTCCATCAATTTTAGTGTTGGGCCTTTTTAGTATGGTCTGTCAGGCTACCAGAACCACACATATATTTTTGTTAGGCCTTAGGTAACTTGGACATTTGTTGAAAAAGGTTTAAAATGGATGTTCTTTCCCCTTTTAAACATTACCTCTTTTGAAGTCAGTTAATTTGTAACCTGGGCACAGCCAGAGGCACTTGTATTATGAACATATTTATTTAAACTGGATCATCCCATAGTTCATTGGGTTGACTAATCACAGGGCTCTCCAAAACACCAAGTGACACACTATATATATATATTCCCCGAGTCAGTAAAGTACTTGAACGACAACATCCACATGCGGCCTGGGCCTGCACAATAAGTCGATCCAGACATAAAGTCACAGGCTCACTTTACTAATAGGCATAAATCAACTACTTCAGTGAAAATCATGTCTAAAGTCGATCTGCTAAAGTGAAACTTGTCTGAATTATCGTTAGGATCTCAGATTCATATTTCTCGTAAAAAGACCTTTCATTCAAGTACCAGCATTCCTGAAGTTCCAGAGAAAAGCTGTCGACTCAGCCCAAAATTTGGCACTTAAAGAGTTAAAGAAAAAAAGTGAGCAAAAAGTAATCACAGACATCCGGTCAATCCATTCACCAACAAAATGACTTCCATGGTGCTCACATAGGCCAAAGTGAATCAACAAAGAGAAATGAAGCAGGATGCTGTACAGGCACAGTACCCATTAAAATCTGTAGATTGGCAGCTTTGAAAATGGTGCAGAGTGAACTAACTTCACACCAGTCTGGCCAGTCAGCTCTTGGCATATCAGGGCACATGCTTAACAATCAATTTCTTTCATAATCTGCATACTTTGAGAACTATTTTCTTCAAGGCACATATGCAACTTCTGCGAGTGAAGTGGCAAAATTCTCACATGAAAGAATGGCAAACAAGAGGACCAAATTAAGCTATATATGGGATAATTGTTATTCAAATATTCTTGTGCAATTACATGTATAAAGTTACATGAGTGAAGAACAACACAGTGGTCCTAATAAAATGATGGTCAAGTTACCAGATGGATCTATAAAAGATACAGGATCTACTATCAGGGGACAGGTCCAAAGTTAAGAGAATAGAATGGTAGACAACACCTGGAAATTGAGCTCAAAATAAACCATAAATGGCGAGAACAGCCTCCCCCAGCGTTTTGGTCCCTGGACAACCCTTCATTAGGGGCAGGGAGGCTGGTTCCCATTTACATCTTATCCTATGCCTTGTGTTCTCTGCATTTATGGTTTATTTTGAGCTCAATCTCCAGGTGTTGTCTAACCATCCTATTCTCTTAAATATAGGTATATGAGAAATAAAATCTATCATCAGGTGCACACCATGTTTGTGGCACTTTCTTTTTTTTTTGGCTTGCTTTGAAAGCCTGCCAAAAACTCAAATACAATGTATCAAACAACTGGGGCCATAACATCACTGCTACAGTAATACAAGGCTACAGGTAGATTCTCTGACATCACCTGCCAACTACATGCAGATGACATGTCCTGTGACCTAGCCCATTCATCAAATCATTTTTGAGAATTTCCTCTGTCAATTAAGGCTAAACCCTTTTTCTGAGTAACTTGCTTGATGGACATGTTCTGTTAATAGAACCTGCCCCTATACCCACCAACCTGAGGACTCATCACCCCTTGTCTGCTCAATGCAAAGATCTTTTATTTATAGACATACGAAGTACTGCGACAATATACCCCGGTACTTAACTCTTTCTTTGTTCAAGCAAATTCCGTTTGCATGACTGTGAGTACCTACAAGTTGTTGACGTGGGATATCCTCCCATGACCAGTCTGACCTATAGTTTTCTTGGAAAAACAAGGGATTTCAAAGAAATATTTCTGTAATAATATTGAAGCATGTAACTTTTGATCTCCAAGCAGTTTTGGCTTTTTTTAAGTGGAAAAGCTCCGAAGATGGAAAAATACAGCAACACTGCAACTGAAAGATAGAAGAATATCCTACTGGGACACAATGCATAACGTTCAGCTCAATTTGCTGTGACTGGCTGGCACAGATCTGGCCCAGCAGAACTTGCCATGAACATAATCACTGTAAATTCTCCAATTGAACCCCTGCCTGTATTACAATATTTTTTTTTTATTTTCCAAATTGAAGATGATGAAGTCAGGGTGCATCTTCTAAAAGAGAGTTTTCCCTGTGCCATGACCTGATGAACTATTATGGTAGCTTCATGAGCAGACATACCAAGAACACATAACATTTTGAGGTCAAGTAATAATAGAAGGGTTGCATTTTAACATACATACTTTCTATTGATAAAAATACCACAGACAGAAAAAAAAGGTAATAACATTGCTTCTGTGATATTGAAAAAAAAAACGAAGTAAAAAAAAACATGACAACGAAGGAAAAGAAAAACATACAATGGGGAATAGAACTTGTGCAAAATTTGCACAAGTTCTATACACATGAAACTCAGGCAGGAACTTTTCATTTTGAATACTGTAACTTAGCAGCCTGAAGTCGGGGTGCGTCTTCCATTAGGAGTTTTCTGCTGAGCAAAATGATGGGATTACAACCGTGTAGATGCCCAAACGTCGTGGTGTGTCTTCTAATAGAGAATTTACGGTAACCAGCATTACAATAAAAATTTACAGGTGTGTTTTCTATATTTAGAACAAGGGTTATTTCTGGATCAATCTGTGTCTTATTAAATGTCAGCTTCCTCACAATACAATGTAGCAAGTTAATTGAAAACCACTGCACTGCATGCTGTCATTAATGTCTGTTGACATGGAAGAATCGTGGGTCTTTGGAGACAGCAAACGACTCAATTACTGAACTCTCTAATCTTTGACTATTCTCCCCGGGACTGACGCTGACTCAACAACAACAACTTCCCTTGGCATGGGAAGGGTACGTGCTTTAAGCATCCAATACATGCCAAGGAAAGTTTTTGACCAAGAACATTCTACCAGGTCTCATCTACACATCCCATTCAAGGGTGTGTGTCAACACACTTTTATGTTTTTCCTGAAGTTATTTCTTTCTTCTTCACCAGTGACATTGTCCCACACTTTTCTCTGACACTTGTATACATGTACATAGAAACTCCAAGCTTGGCATGATTGTACCTCCATACAAGGAGTCTGGTCTCTTTATGCAGAGGAATGAAGATGTTTGGTTTAAACATATTTTATTCCACGATTAGAGGAAAGGGCTATGTCCATGTAATAGAAATGAAGATGTTTAAAATTATGCAAATTAGGGGCATTTGAAATTTTAAAATCTTGAATATCTTCAAAAGTATAATAGATAGAGATGTCATTCCAGCTTCTACTAAAGGGTTATTGACCATTGACATCTAATGAATTTAAAACAAAAGTTGTAGCAATTCAAATTATGTTAATTAGCAGCATTTGAAATAATAAATCTTGAATATCTTCAAAACTATTCTAGATAGTGATGTTATTTCAACTTCTACTAGGGGGTTATTGACTACATGTACTGCGCATGTAATGAATCTAAAACAAAAGTTGTAGTCATTTAAATTATGCTAATTAGCAGTATTCAAAATGTTAAATCTTTAATATCTTCAAAAGTATAACAGATGACACTTTGAAAACATCAATTTCATCCTTAAAAATTTTCTCTGACTATCAGCCAAAGATATTTCTCATTGGACTCCTGAATTCTTAATTCTGACCAACACACAAAATAAGCAAAAATAAATAAAAGCTACCACTCTACATCTGGTATCCTTCCTCATTTGCAAAATAATGTCAATCAACATTTTTCCATTTGAGGCACTATGAAACCAAAATTAGTATTTTTGGCTCATTTTTGCATATTGAGGCATTGGTTAGGTGAATCTAATTATCTATCCATTCTTAACATTTGGATTAGCTAGCTAAGTTGTGTAGTAATGGCAAGGAAGAAAATAGAAGTCAACTGTACAGTCAGCATGCATTTATTTATAAATGGTGCTGAGCAATTGAAACGAAGCCTGCCAATCTGTTAGTCATGTGGTCTGATTTTTGGCAAGCAGCACTGCTGGCCATCTAATGGAGATCCACTCATTGGGATCAGTGTCACTTTTGATGATGAACAGTAAAGTATATTGGGACAGACATATTAAGACAACTCATCTCTGAAATGCTATTATGGAACTAGGACCCCCAGGCAGTCCGTATCAAAATGATCGTGCGTGTAAGATGGAAGAAACGCAGTCTGGCTCAAATGAAAGTTGGATTTGTCTACACCTCGTCTCATATGCGAACAGATGAAGATAAGCGAGGCTAAACGAAGCCTAAGCATAACCCAGCTGGAGCTCATAGCAGCTGTGCTCCCAGCTAGTGTCTCACACACGCAGACTACATACGCCAGACTAGCGATGCTACAGCCCTGCATTAGAAATGTAATTGAAAGCCAGCCGAGTGATGCTCCTATTACAAACATTAATGACAAGACAACAGCACAAAGAGGAGACGTAGGTCACCTCATCTCCGTAAGACACTTGCAAGAACTGAACATACTGCTTGAAGCGGTTTCAAGACACTAAAACCAAAAACACAATGACTTTCTGCAGATGTGGAACAGTTTTGTCAATGAAAGTTAGTTATAATCTGCACTGACCCCTTTCTATCTGCATGTGCAGCTCTGCCTTAGAGTGTATATGTCCCTTTGCTCAAAGATGGTTATGAAAAGTAATGAATGGCTACAAACATTTACCCCAAAAGTCTTGATGTTCATACAGAAATTTAACAAGATTTCAAACCCCTGTCAGTTTTCCTTTGAAAAAAAAAATCTGGCTGCAACTTACAAATTTTACATTTTACCTTGTCTAGTCAGTCAAGCTTTTTTCTTGTCTGTTTAGTGAAACTTATTCTAATTATTCAATATTTTGATTGCAAGTCTAACAAGACAAAAATGGTCTGGCAGCCAGAGAATCGGGCACGACAAACTCCGTCCTCTCGACTTCCTACATGCACATCATTGGGTGTCAAAGGGCAAGTTCTCCCTCCCCCACTAAAGCAAACGAACAAAAACAATCTCGCTCTCTCTCTCTTGCATGCATGCATATATATATATATATATATATACATATATATATATATATACACATGTATTATCAATATTAATCTATGATTATTATGATGTGACAAAGAAAAAGAAGCAAGACCCCCCTCATCATGCCACAACAGAGATCGCCTTGGGAAAGAGGCTCTTGTCCTATTTTTTGTGGACAAAATCACTGACATCATCAGGAGGGACAAGCTTGACCGCACAACCATCCCAGCTGCATGGTGGCGATACATTTCATGTGCACATTGTAGTGCTGGTATTTTTGCTTTTGCTTTTGCTTTTGCTTTTGCTTTTGCTTTTGCTTTTGCTTTTGCTTTTGCTTTTGCTTTTGCTTTTGCTTTTGCTTTTGCTTTTGCTTTTGCTTTTGCTTTTGCTTTTGCTTTTGCTTTTGCTTTTGCTTTTGCTTTTGCTTTTGCTTTTGCTTTTGCTTTTGCTTTTGCTTTTGCTTTTGCTTTTGCTTTTGCTTTTGCTTTTGCTTTTGCTTTTGCTTTTGCTTTTGCTTTTGCTTTTGCTTTTGCTTTTGCTTTACCAATTTTACTGTCAAACTGACTTCGCACTGTTGGGGCATCAGCTTAAAATAAGGTTGAAGTAAACTAAAAGAGTCGACAGCATCTTTATCATTAAACTTTATGGGTCTTAAAGTTGACAAACCAATCTCAACATGCCATTAATATACCTTCAGAGATTTGGTAATCCTTAAATTTTAAGTGGAAAATATAAAAAAAAAGTGTTGCTGCGCATTCTTGTCATGTGTAAGACAACATTAGCAACTTGTACTGTATACGAATGCGCTGATATGCCTAAATAAAGGTTTTGACCTCTGTCTGCAAATTAAAGGGACATATTCTTGCATACCAAAGCAATGACCCAATCAGCAAGTTTACATGATCACCTTGGCCACTGATGGTATGTGTGCCTTCTTGCACTATAGTCTGTTGCCATGGCAACCAAAGTAGACCAATCAGAAACTGTCGAGTCACCTTTTAGAGCCAAAACAGTGATCATGCAGCTAAAGGGCAGACCAAATGGGGCAAAGGAAACACAGAGATTGGTCTTTTTCACAGGCAAGAACTGGATAAGTTTCGTAGAAAAGTATGCACGAAGAATTCACTTCAAAAGTCATAATTTTTTGTCGTTTTTGAAATCTTCACAAATACTGTCATTTTTTTTAATGGGTTGTAATTCTCAGGTTTGAAGAGCATGTAAAATAAACAGTAAACACAAATGTACAACAACTGGACCATTTGCATACAAAAGCTGCAAATGTCATTACCTGTTGCAGGAAATTTTGTTTTGAATACCTCCAAGAGGAGCTGTGGTTCAAGTCCCTCCATTTTTAGATTTGGATTTTTGTTTCTCTCTCTTTTGGTCATGCTCTGGATGTTCCATTTGGTATCGCAGTGTGCTCAAGGCAGTCAAGAGCACAGTTAGGTGCTCATAACTTTCAATCAGTCAAGCATTCATGCTAACACACACATGGTGGGGGGCTGGCAGAGAGGGTGAACCTGGAACATCTGTACCTGCAATGGCCCACATGGGGCCTTATCTGCAATACAGTATTTTGTATTAATCGGTGCAGTCAATCATTCGGGGTAATAAGACGAGAGATGGTGGGCCTATATAAAACCACTACATCATCAGAAGGAGCTCCTACAGAGAAAGGTTTGAAACAAAGCTCACATCTGGACCACCATCCCGCTTCACGTTTGACATGATTTTTCTGTCTCTGTACATACCAACAAGCTGCAACTCACCAGTCTTTTCCAAAACTATTTTTTACAGGTATATCACACTGATAATCCATTGAAATCCACATATATCCATGGCAAAATGCCAAGAATTGTCGCAAATGTCCCACAAAAACCATTTCGGGCAAAAAGTCTGACATACCAGCGCCAAATTCAAATGGGTATCCCAACCTTATAGGATCTTTTTTAAAACCATCATCACCATTGCTGACATGAGCATTATCCTCTTACCGATTTTTCCATATCTTAATAATTTGTTAAAAATCAGAAAATTACAGCACCACCATGTAGTGAACAAATCTGGTAGAGATTAAGTCCATGCACATACATGTACACAATTCTCAATAAGTCTGAACAGGATCCAACTTATGCTTTGGGAAGAAAAGTCAAGAAAGCTGAAACCACAAAAATTCTTTAAAAAGCAGAAAATAACCACAGCACCACCTGTTGAACAAATTAAGGTCTAGAGGTGTCCAGAAATGCAAAAATTCTTATGCAAACTCAAAGCAATTGGCTTGGTGGTTTTGGAGAAGAGTTTTTAAAGATTTTGCCCAAAAAAAATTAACACAAAAATTCAAAGGAGCATGACCATTTGAACAAAATCCAAAAAGACCCACCCAAGGTACAGGCCCACCAACTTTGAAGTGAATCTGGTTGACGGTTTTGGAGAAGAAATAAAAAATGTGACTTGCATTGCAATCTCCATAAGTTTGCACTGTAATCAATATGAATGTATGCATCAAACTACATGCAGGCCTTTCAAAATTTGGAGCAAAATCCCAAAATAAAACAGTAATCAGTGCAGAATTTGACCTAGCTCTTATATAATTCATGTTAAAATGAATTAACAATTTGCAAATTTCTTTAGCCAAATGCTTGAAACATTAGCATTTGCCTAATTGGCTAATGGCACCAGTGGTTCCTGTATGATATGTGGCCAAATTAAAAAATTTGCTGAAAATCAAGGATACAGAATATCATCACATAGTGAACATCTTTGTTTGACACTTTCACAAGCTACATTTCAACCAAGTTTGACAAGAATCAAGAGACAGTTTCAGAGAAGTTGAAAATATCTTTAACACAAAAATTCATCAAAAAATTAATTAAAAAAAAAAAAAAAAAAAATGCAGCTCCACATGGTGAACAAATTAAGGTCTAGGGATCCCCAGAAGTGTTCCAATGTAATTTTGAAGCAATTGGCCTAGCGGTTTTGGAAAAGATTTTTTAAGATTTTGAAAAAAAAAATCATTAAAAATCCTTAAATCATTGGACCATGACTGTTAGAGTAAAGCTATCAGAGATCCATTCAAGTACATCCTCATCACGTGAACAGAATATGCCTGTGGTTTTGGAGAAGTCAAAAATGTTAAATATGTGACTGGACAGATGACATATCACCAGCCATCCTATAAGCTCAGCTGACTGACAAGTCACCTGAGCTAACAAAAGCTCTACATCATTGCTCATTTTTTAAATTTAAAATATGTATGAACATGTTCCCTCCAAAGGGAATCCTGCCCTTTTTTCACGCAATATTAGATCAGGTATTTACTACGAGGGTGGGAGCACTCACCTTTTTATCTCCTTTAATCATTTACAGAGATCGATAACTATTTTTGTGATATAAGGAAATTCTGTCTCCATGTTAAAACAGCTTGCCAGATTCATGTTTTTTTTTCTCAGAATGGATGAATTTTGCTGGCATAGACCCAGGCTGGGTGCATGATGCATCACCTGCATAGGGACCTTATGGACATTAATAAATACAAAGGAACAATACAGCTCTATATCTGGACTGTCAAACTCCACACCATCATAAATGTAGAATTGATGGAAGAATGCTTAATGGAAAATACACACTGCTAGATCTGACCCAGTTACCTGTCTACATGTCATTAGTTGCTAATACAGCATTTACTTCATTTCTGACTGTGACCCTTGACAATTAGGACCACAGACAGGGTGACAATAACAGATAGTTTATATTTTAACCCTTTCCTGACAGATTTAGACTCGGTTGCTTTCTTTGGTGCAGGTTGGACACATTGCACCCAACCCTGCCAAGCAAGCTTTTGACCTGCCAAATGCCACCATGATAAGATCTTATGTACAATTTGCATCAAAAACGTTTTTTTTTTTCTTCATGTATTGCAACCAAATTTAAGTAAAAACATTTAAGTAGATGACATTCTACATCTGGACACTTGAGCCCCATGTTTGACATATATGACTTTAAGAGAAAACATAGTGAGTCAAAACTTTATGTTTTGCCAAAATTACTGACGGACAAAAACTGTACTTTCTTATAAAAAAATTGATAATTTTTTTTTCACATACACCAAGAAAATTGATGGCAAATCACGCTAATCATAATGGTCATTTCTAAGCCTTCACACATATTAAAAATCTGTATTTGTTCTCACTTAAAAAAAAATAGGTCAACATTTGATCTGCGATAATGAAATAAGAAGTGTATGCTCTACACGAGGTGGAAAATAGGAGGGGATTGGAAGGAGGGCAAATCATTCTGGCAGAGTGTGTATTTTGAATGTTATGGAAAAGTACCCTCTATCCCCAAGGAGTAAATTCTGGGAGACGGTTGAAAATTGGTAAAAATATGCCACTGTAATTTACATTTAAAGGCAATTAGCAATTGCCGGATCCATCATGCCCCCCTGCCTCATTTATAACCTTGCTAATCACAGGTCTCATTTTAAAATGACTGTAGTCAATAAAAATAGGCTATCAGCATGACCCAGATACTTGCCCTAGTGACCTACTTTTATGCATGCCACACTCACCTGATACACAGGTGTGTAAAGTTTCATGATTCTATGTCAAAGGACAACAGAATTACAGCCTGGGCATGAAGTGTAATGTAGTTTTACATATATGTAAATGTATCACCATGACATATCTTTATGTCAAAATATATGTGTGGGTTAAGTTGACGGCCCAGTTCCTAGTTTATAGGAATTATAGCCCGGACACGATTTTACAAGAATATGTCACTGTAACCCAGATACTTGACCTAGCGACCTACTTTTGGTACATGACATACCCTTATGTCCAGATGCATCTGTGTGTAAAGTTTCATCTATCTAAGTTGAACGACAAGCAAATTATAGCCTGGACACAAAAAGCAGGCAGACGGATGCACGAAAAATGTGATTACTATATGCCGCTCCATCGGTAGGAGGGGGGGGGGGCACAATAATTTTTACTTTACTTAACCGTAAGAATAAAAGCTACATCAAAAAGTAAGCGAACAGTAAAAAACTCAAAACTGCAGCCATCCAAAATTCCAAATAAGCAGCTTCAGTAAATATGCAATAGCTTTGAAAATATTTACACTTGAAAATTTTTACATTTGGTGTTTTCTTTGGCATTAAAAGAACATAAAAAGTCCTCACATTCATCTTCCATGAATGCAATAGCCTCAGGCACAAGTGATGTATTGTTTTCCTATGCAGCCAAGACATAGCCCACCTAATTGGCTTCTCCCACTAACAAATAGAACCGAGAGGTGTCTTGTAAATAATGAGCCAAAAACTTCTGCAAATCAAATAACAACTACAATTTTACCTTTAATATTGATAGAAATTCATGTTTAATATAAATGTAAGAATCATTGCACTTTTTGACAGGAATTTTTTTTTCATGTCGCGTTAGCAACGTCATGAAAAAGATGCATGTCAAAAAGTGCAAACACTCGGCAATGAATGCAATAGAAAGAATGTTCAATTCTTAAATAGATGCATAATACACGGAATCAACTTTTAACACATATTTCTAACAGCAAACAGAGTCTCCCATTATAGCAACACCAATAACAATCAAAGGTTAGACCCAAAGCTCATTCATGCTGCCAAATGAACATTTGCAATATATTTAGCAACACCTAGAGTGAAACCTGGATTCAAAGATGCCCATAGGGATCCGTAAATTGTGGTCTTTCAAAACAGGGGGCCTTTAGGACGTATGAAGAATATGGAAAACTATCCAATGTGTCTGAAAAATGTGACAGGTGGTCACTCACAAGGGCAGTCTTTCAACAGACTTACTGACGCAGCGTCAGCACTGGGAATCTGACACCATTCTAATCAATACACTGTATTCAGCAAAAAACATGGAGTACATCCACTGTAATATATTGCACGCAATTTGCTGTCATCAGTGTGACCAGGATGCAACACTATGTTTTAACTCATTCGCTCATTTTTCAACATATTCATTATAAATGAAATAGATTTTGTGACACCGGCTTTTTATATACAATTTTGTTCCTTTTTACTGCTTTGGACTCAGACTCTGACAATATTTTGTGTGCATTTTAGTGTGCGTGTGTTTTAATGTACATAATATCAACATGCTGAACTCCTGACCAGGTTTTCTCTGTCCCTAGCAGCCTTCACTATTACAGTGGTACCTCTCTTGAGAGACCCCACTTATGAGAGACCGCATATCTTTTTAAGACCGCTCTCTCAGAACACTGCGCTATCTTTTCCATGTTGTTGTACCTCTAATGAAAGACCACCTGTTTTGAGAGACCACATTTTGACCCGCTGTAGAGGTGGTCTCTCAAAAGAGGTACCATTGTATTGTGGCTGTTCTTTATAATGCCCACTCATGTGCTAAGTTGCTGACACTGAGATTGTTATCTTTTCACACCAATTAGCTCCTTTCACTTCAATCAGTCAGACTTCCTCCCTGCTGTGGTACCATGCCAGTATCAAAGTGATTAGACTTCCAGGTAAGAAAAAATCTTGAAATTGAGAGTCTAATTGCATATCACAGGAAATGTTCTGCTGTTTGAGGACCTGTGTACCTTATGGTTTAAAAATACGGTAAATGTATTTAATTTTGCAACATACTACATTTTGTGAGTGTCTTACAGATGACAAATTAAATACATTGAAACCTCATTATAACGACACTCAAATATCCCACATATTCAATATGATAACACAAATTTTCACGGGAAAACGTTCTTTTTTTCTTTGTAATTTGATTCATTTATCTGACATACTCAGTTATCCGACACATTTCTTAGTGAACAGATGGTGTCATTATAACAAGTTTTCACTGTATAAGAGGTTAACAGAAACCAAACAGCTGAAATCATATGTATCAAATCGTTGTGTGTGGGTGCAGTAATTCACAAGCTGAGGCGTTCGGATTTGGTAATTTTTATCTTGAATTAATATCATTCAGGCAGTTCCCATTGAAAGTTCACTGAAATGACTGAGTTTCTGTTAAAAAAAATACCAATGGCATATGTCCAGATGCATGAAGTGGCAGACGATGGCACGGGTCAAGAGGTATCACATGACATACAGTGATTACGGTATAGCATTGGTCAGAAAAGGTCAGGTGACCTCTTTTTTCACCAGTGCTGCCCTCTACCCCTTGTCTCTTGGCTTATGCCATTGCTAGTTCATTCCCCCATAGGTTCATGAAGGTGCTCTGCTCATCATATCTAATTAATTATGCAGGAGGTAATTGGTTCAACTCAACTGGCCAATATGTTCATTGGCCAGACCAGCCCATACTTATGCTATTTTACTGAAATAAAGGTCATTCAACTTTATAAAGTTAATTGACTTTTTTTTCATGCTCTAATCCTTGACATTTGGCATGCGTGCATGGTTCTAAACATATATACTTTTAGCCAGTTAACAATTACATAGAATACATGTAAGTTCAGCGACTATCTGATGTTGTTTCAATGTATAGATTTTGGCAGTACTGAATACACACTTACTTGATATACTCATAATGTATCATATTCGAGCGCTTTTCTTTTGAACTTATAGATGTAATTAGTTATAGCATTAAGTTTGCAATGAAAAATTCTACACATGAAGCTAGAGTTCATATTGTGTTTGGAAAATTTTTTCATGGAACAGCCAGGTCTCCAATCAGTGTCAGTACCAGCCACCCAGCAGAAAATGGCAAATGCACATGATCCACAGGTCAAAAAGATCATGTGTAGCTGATCATTAAGAAATGGTGTTGAGGCTTTGGTCAGAAAAGCCAAAAAGATTATTTTGCAAAGATAACTGATATACTGACAAACAAAACAACTGACACTGGTGGTCGTGGTCAACAAATGGCGGCAGACGCTGAAAAATGTGTGTGGGCGGAGTAATTGTTTGCCTTTACCCTTCATTATTGACAATGGTACAGTTTTATTAAACCCCAATAAAAACGGAAATTCACTTAAAAATCTTTTTGCTTTAATGTGTAATTGATGACTTGTCTGCTGAATAGCCTGACCTAAGGCTAAAGAATGACTAAAATCTTGGTAATATCGTACTTAACGAGGGAGAGGTTTATTATGTCTTAACAAAATACACAGTATGCATATTAATTTCCTGCCACAAAGCATGGGTTTGACGCCCGGCGATCACGGGGAACGTGCAGGTCACATCACTGTCACAGACAGGCCATATGCTCATTTTCTTGCAAAATTAGCATTTTTTGAGAAATTTAAGTTCACAAATGCCAAACTGGTATTCTTCTAGTACTTCCTGGGCCATATATAAGAAAAATTTCCATATGCCTTTAATAAGTAGTCTGTATTTCCAAAATATTAGTAATATCTTGCTTATCTCCACAGGTACCGACCCGTATCTTGCCATATCTCACCAAGCGATACTAGGCAATCAGGTATGCAGTTGGGGCAGGAACTTAATATGCACATCTCCTATTGAAAATATGCAAAATGGGTGGTCAAGACAGACTCCCCCAAAAAGTGCTGTATTTGTTTGCTCAATATACCTTCATTCTGTTCACCAGACTCAACTTGTCTCTGAAAACTTCAACTTTTCTCAGTACTGGAAAGAAGCCAATGTGGCTGCTTTATTTAGAAACGAAGATCACGTTGTACAAGTAATCATCGACCAGTTTCTTTGAGGTCTGCCTTGTCTA
This sequence comes from Hermodice carunculata, assembly GCA_964020975.1. Lineage (NCBI taxonomy): Eukaryota > Metazoa > Annelida > Polychaeta > Eunicida > Amphinomidae > Hermodice > Hermodice carunculata. The sequence continues at coordinate 511,771 of OZ026618.1, forward strand.
AAGTATTTGGAATTTACATATTTAAAAGATTATATACTTGTTTGAATTTTAACAGACTACCCACTGATTTCAACTCGGCTTTAGAAAACTGGATTCAATTGTGTATCAGCTAATTGATATAGTCAGGGACGTGCTATAGATGGACTGCCAACGGCAGGGCCCCCTTTGTACCATCTATGTTGCCGCTGCTCAAGTGATCGGGTGTTTGAGCGAGCACCTTCAGTGCTGAACAAACACAACTCCACGGTCCGCGCTGTTTACACGCTACTTGTACTTGGCGACCATGATATAAACACGGCCAGGTCACACGATGAAAGGCGAGAATAATCGCATCACCGACTGAAATGTGCAAAATTTTTCACCGTGTTCCACATTTTAAAGTCAAAATTTAGCGTTACGTCGGACTCAGCTACAAGAAATGAAACCACCATCATAATCCTACCGGCATACACTATCCATCTAAAACTACATTTTTATTGCTGATTACGGCATAAGGAGTTATTATGCCCGCAAGTAGTCTAACTTTGCATCATTTTGGACAGAAAAAATGCAAAAACTTGCCCTTTTATCTGCCGATTTCAACGAAAAACACATCGATGGACTCGCACGGTTCTGAGTCAAACGATGAGACTGGTTGCGCACGCATAAAACTCTTCATTTTTGAACTTGGTACAATAGCACACCCGATGTAAGCCTGATGTAAGTAACCCGATACAACCGAACGCGGAAACATAGATGGAACAACTATCAGACTGAGCAGGGGGGGTTAACTTGAGCGGCGCTACTGAACACGCTTTGTAGTCGTCGCGCCCAGTTGACCACTAAAGGGATTAGCGCTCCCGTTGGCAGTCCATCTATAGCACGTCCCTGATATTGTCTACCACATACTTCAAGCAACTGATAATGGTAAAGAGGTAAAAATGGTCTTTTTAGACATATCTAAAGCATTTGACCAAGTCTGGCATCAAGGTCTTCTTCATAAATCAAACGAATTTGGCATTTGTGAGCCACTACTTTCTTGGATTAGGTCATATCTACTAATTGTAAACAAAGAGTTGTGTTACAAGGTACATCATGTGACTGGGTGCAAATTGAGTCTAGTGTGCCTCAAGGGAACATGCTTGGACTCCTTTAGTTTCTTGATTTCATAAATGATTTATTAGAGGATGTAACCTGCAAAGCATATCTTTTGGCTGACAATACCTCACTGTTTGAGGTAGTTAATACACTGGATGAAACTACCATTATATTAAGTGAAAATTTAGCTATTGTTCAAGAGTGGGGAAGGAGATGGAAGGTTGATTTCAACCCTACTAAAACAGAAGAAATGATTGTATCTCTGAAAAGAAATATGCCAGTTCACCTCCCTCTAATCATTATGAATGAACCTGTTAAATGTGTTCATGAACATAAGCATTTTGTCAGATAATCTTATAATCAGTCATATTAATCACCTATCTACCAAAGCTGTGTCACACATTTGGGTCATTTTAAATATATTTCAGCTTTATTACCTATAAATGCCTTAGAAACTATCTATGCATCATGCATAAGACCAGTTTTGGAATAAGGTTCTCCTGTTTTCAGTGACTGATCACTCAGATGTAGTAAAATGTTGGAGTCAATTCAGCATAATGCAGTGTCATGCTGAATACCATTCCTAATAAGTTAAGATACACACAGAGTGTATCATATTATTGTGCTTGTGATACACTGATTACTTTTTTTTCAATTCAATTCAATTCATTTATTTGACCAATACAATGAGAACAGTTTGAAATGATACACTTTGCCATTGTTCAACATAATCTAAATTTTGTGTATTAACGTAATTTTTATAGATTAAAATGCTCAGCTTTGGTTCTTGGTTCTAGGGATGTGGCCATGTCCCAAACTTATAAAGTGAAGTTTGAATGAAACTACTATCTATAATAGTTTTGAAGCTATTCAACATCTTAATTTTGTGTATTTGCCTAATTTGCATGAATCATAAGCCTAGAAGAACTTTGGTTTATTGTTCAATGGATGGGGCTATGCCACAAACCCATAAATTGAAGTAGGAATGGCACCTATATAATAGTTTTAAAGCTATTAAAGATTTACATTTTGCATATTCACCTAATTTGCATAAATTAAAATCCTACAACTTTGGTTCATGGTTCATTGGATGCAGCTTTGCCACAAACCTACAAATTGAAGTTGGAATGGCATCTCTATGTACAATAGTTTTGGAGATATTAAACTTTTAGATTTTTCGATGCCCCTTATAAGTATAATTTGGAATTCTACAACTGTACTGTCCATTATAGTGGCAAGTGTCACAAAGGTATATATGCACATTGAAATTTTGAGTTCATCTGCAATAGTTTGGAAGATATGGAGCTTTTAAAATTTGTGTTGCCTCTGAAAATTTGCATAATTTTAAACATCATGACTGTTCCAAATGAGATGCACAACTTCACTGGTTATGTCATCACCATGGCAAGTTTGGTGGTTTTTGAAAAAATAGTATCTGAATAAAACTGTGGACCAACTTGGTCATAAAGAAAGAAAGAAAGAAAGAAAGAAAGAAAGAAAGAAAGAAAGAAAGAATGATAGAAAGAAAGAAAGAAAGAAAGAAAGAAAGAAAGAAAGAAAGAAAGAAAGAAAGAAAGAAAGAAAGAAAGAAAGAAAGAAACAAAGAAAGAAATTGGCCTTTTATTTCTTTGTTAATTTATCTGAGATGAAAGACCACCTGTCCTATGTGACCACTTTTGTCTGGTATTCATTGATTAGGGGTGGTCTTAAATTGCAAGTACCACAGTGACTGTACAGTGAAACCTCTCTGCAGTGAGCACCCTCGCGACCACAGAAAAGTGCCCACTCCTGAGAGGGTCAGCTCTTCTTGGCAATATTGATGAGTATATGTGCATGTACAGTGTACACATATTATAATTTAGAGGGATGTGTATACATGAAATACAAAACTGTCTTTTTTCCTTTATTACATAAACAAATTTTAACAGAAACTGTCAAAAACTACATAAACATGTACCTGTGAACCAAGACAAAACTATACTTTCTCAGTATTGGCTATGAAGAACAGGCTTCATTTCACTGGTTACAAGAAAACAAAGACATGAAAGTGTCCAGTGAGATGACACAAATCCACACACTTTTTCAAAATTCACCAAAATGTGAAAACAGTCATTGAGGACTGTAAGCTTTGTATGTAGTCTGTTTTTAACAAGGGTACACTCTGCCAGGCTTGTTCTGCCTAGAGTTCCAGTCTGTCTGATCCCTTGGGACTGATGGAACTGATAAGCCCAGCACACTCCTAGCCTCAGGCAAAAACAGACCAGCTACCAGGACACTCTGACTGGTCAGTCTCAGTCATGGTGTACTTACAGGTCTGTCCAGCATTAGCGTGAACATGCAGGAGATATGTTTCTGGCATGAACAGAAAGAGATCCTCTGCATTTTATTAAGAGCCTCATTACACAGTTGCTGGGAGTCCCTCCCACCCCATCCCACAATTTGCTACAAGACCCAAACCTTCCAGAGCGTACACTCAGCATGCATGGACAGAAAGCTGTGAGACAGGTTCAAGCTAATTAATTATGAATGCAAAATGGTTGCGTGGCACCATAGAGGTCAAGCAATAGGTCATACAGGAGGCAGTTGAAAGCCTGCTTGTGGATTGGGGAGAAATTTGGTGAATTTATCGTACATTAAAATTCCCCAAGTTTTGTTTGTGTGCCATTGGATTTGCCAGTTGTCTCAAACCTATATGTGTAAGTTAGAACTTTGTGTCTATCTGCAATAGTTCGGAAGATATGGAGCTTTTAAAATTTTAAGGGCCCCTAATTTGCATAATTTTAAACATCATGACTATTCCAAGTCAAGTGCCTAATTTCACTGGTAGGTCAGTCACCATGGCAAGTTTGGTGGTTTTCGGAATGGTAGGGTCCGAGAAAACCTACGGACAAATCTGGTCTTAAAGAAAGAAAGAAAGAAAGAAAGAAAGAAAGAAAGAAAGAAAGAAAGAAAGAAAGATAGAAAGAGAGAAAGAAAGAGAGAAAGAAAGAGAGATAGAGAGAAAGAAAGAGAGAGAGAAAGAGAGAGAGAAAGAAAGAAAGAAAGAAAGAAAGAAAGAAAGAAAGAAAGAAAGAAAGAAAGAAAGAAAGAAAGAAAGAAAGAAAGAAAGAAAGAAAGAAAGAAAGAAAGAAAGAAAGAAAGAAAGAATTCTTGGAAAAACTAAATGTCTGGGTTGGCACCCACATATAATTTATTCCCAAAGGTATCAATGAAGTGCGGTGTGTGTGACTGAACATACTTTCTCTTTTGGTAGTTTTGGACACTCTCAGTGCCACCTGTGGTGTTATCTGATCTGTGAGGGGGCATGCATCAAACAGAACACTATTACCCTGGGTTTGACTGCAAACCCCGGGTGAAACCTGGATTATGGTATTAGCATGGTGAAATCATCATGGTTACACATTCCTGAAGCCATAAAAACATCTTTTCAGATCAAAGTATGGAATTGGTTGGGTTGGGCAAATTTGGAAGACAGGTGAAAATATCTTAATTTGGTTACTTATGATAGTATAGTCAAAGGTCTGTGCTCTTTGCATTTGAGTGAATTGTTGCCGAGGGTTGATAAGGACAGAGCCAGTTATAACCTATGGCATGTAAATGATCATACTACTGTAAATAGGACACATTCATATCTAACTGCGATCCTGCTCACTTCCTGTGTTGCCGGGGCAACAGACTGATGCTTCCACCATGATCAGGGCAAATTTGTATTATATACTACATAAACATCCATAAATAACACCTTTTCAACCAAAAGAGAGCCCTTTTATTATTTATTATTTTAGGCATCCTTTATGTTTCAAATATATGTTAATACATTTTCTTAAGATTATTGTGTGTTTGTGTTGCTCATTTTGTTGAGAAAGTACTTTGACAATGCTAAATACATGGATCTGTCCTGATGCAGGTAGTTCCCTCTTTCGCTCAATAGGTGCCAGAGTAGGACCGCATTTAGATATGAATACCTCCTATTGTCACACACCGATCTTTGCCGACTCATTTACTCCATCTACAATTAAGCTTTGGAACACGCTACCATTAACAGTACGTAATGCTCCTTCAGTTAACAGTTTCAAAAAGCCTGCAAAACTTGTATTTTACCCTTCTATATTTTCACATTTAAGGCATGGGCCCCAAAAAATTGTGATACATGTACTCTTAAATTCTTTGCAAGTCAGCTTTAGCTCTCTGAATGCTCATCTGTTTTTTTCCAGAAACTCATGCAACTCCAGGTCCAAAAATTTGATTCATTCAATGCTGCATAGCATATAACGATATTAGACAAGCAGCCTGGACAAGTGTGAAAGACATTCTAACTGATAATACAGATATTTTCTTTGATAGCTTATCATTGACTGAGAAGGTGAACTTGCTTTCGTTTGGTGTCTCTTCGGCTCCATATGATGCAAATTGTGACATTATGGATAAGACATGGAGTTACACTGTTAAGACCTCAAGGTTTAAAAAGCGTATAAGAGATAACGATACAGATGAAATGCTTTCAACTTGATTTTCCTGTTTGATTTTGATTTAAATACCCTGTGTAGTTCTCGTTTTTGGTATTTTTTCTATATGATGTTTTTAGTGTTCTATTACAGTAATATGTATGAATGTTCACATGATTTTTCTTATAATCATGTATATGGCATGATTTTGATCGGGTTGAACTCACACTTCACATTATACCTACATCACCTTGTTTGTTTTTAAATCTACGCATGGTTATTATGATCTCCTATTTTGCAATTATGTATTTGGTTTGATTTCCTAATTATTTGGGATCGCATACTTTATTCAGTCATAAGATTTCTTTTGTTATAATTATGTATTTGTTTGAACAAGTAATAGTTTGTATTTTTTCTCCTTCTGCTTAGGCATGTACGGTATGTATGCATGACCAAATTGTTCTGTCACACTTTATATTGTAAACGTGTATTTTCTCCTTTTTTTCTTTATTTGCAGTCTGAAGTATTGATGATTAATATACTTGTGTTTACTTGAGAAGAATTAATATTAGCCAAAGGCTATTTTTCTAATTCTCTGGAAACAAATAAAATGTATTAACAACATTAATATATCCACCGTACCAAATGTGAGTACCCCATAAAAGTCAACAATAAAATTAGATACTGCAGCAACCTGTTTCTGTTTTTGCTTTTGTTTGTTTATGTATTTTTGGTTTGTTTGCTTGTTTTTTTTTTTTTTTTTTCTTTTCTCCCATTTAATGTGTGATACAGAACCCACAATGGATACAACATAGCATTCTATTTCAGACTACCAAATCTGAACTATATTCGGATCCAGTTTTGGTAAAAATGCAACATTCGGGGATTCAGGTTTGGAACAAAAAAATATGGGTTTGATCACACTCTAATAATTATGTCTGGAAATAAAGTACATGTACCCCCAAAATTTGTGGTATGCTCAAAGCCATGTTATAACATGTTTACACATTCTATTCTGATCACATAATCCATCAATAAAAATGCCCAGACTTTATGCAGAGGCAAATTTGCAAAATTAAATACATGTACACACCATGTATGGCATCACATTCAGTACTTTTCCAACTGGGTCTGTGAGTCTGCAATGTCAGTGCTAAAAGTGACTGTCATTAATTAGTACCAGGTTGTCATGGCAACCAGATAGCACTGCCCATAAGAAAACTAAAACAGGGAGTTACACTATGGAGCAGCTGCATGCCATATATACAAACAACAGAGTGGCTATACAGCAGCATGGCAGCCGCTTGGTAACCACTCTCTATTGAGCTACATAGTAGTGATACAACAGATTTACAAACAACTTTCCTAGGCATGGGCTGTGTGCTAAGCACCTAACCCATATGAAGGAAAGCTGCTGACCTGGGTCATGTTATCTTGATAGGTCTTATCTACAATTCTCATTCAAATTGCTTTTCATTATTGCTGAAGTTAGTCAAAAGCATTGAAGCAAACAACATTTGATCATATGCCAGTTTTGGCCGGTTTAATTCATTCTACCCATATAGAAGACCGAGTCAACAGCTTTCCTTGGCCTGCTCTGGGCGCAATGTACCCACAGCATGCTAAGGAAAACTGTTGACCATGGGCATATAATTTGGAATGATTTTCCATGCAAGTTTCATCCAAAATTTTGAAAAATAATCCTTAAATTAATAAATTACAATTAGCAGACGACATTTAGATATTAGTGGGAAAAAGCGTCATCGGGTAGAATGAGTTAAGGTAGAAGGGTTGAACGCTAGTCTCGATCCAGTCCTACCTTACAATGGAAGATGGCCTGGCCATGCTGACTGGCAGCTATGTCTGCTGGCACTGAGGGCTCTACATGCCACACACACATGTTCTCCTTTCGCATTGACTCTGGAAGCAAACAGTCACAGATGTCAAACCTCCCATGCCGTCATACTATGACCAGTCAACAATCTCCCTCTGTATCATTTAAGCAAATGAGTGCCACAAAGCTGTTGACTTTATTGTTTTGTGATCTTCTGACCAACTTTCAGTAAAATATACTTCATCAAAAGCTGGATAAAAAATACAAAAGTAGAGCATACATGTTCAGCACAATGGTATATGGTATTTGTGTTGCCTACTGCTCAGACCAAGCTCCAATTGTTTCAATGCTTCAAGTGGAGAAGTGAATACATTGAGCTCAGTCTGCTTTGCAGCAAAGTATGTAACACAAATATCCCTTTCAAGAAAAACAGGCACAATACAGCACTCCTAGTGTACAAATTAGGAAGTAAGGGTCCAAAGATGGGTCTGTGTGTGGTTTTAAAGCAATGGGCCATGCAATTGAAAATTCAAAAGCAAGATACTTAGAATTTTAAAAAAAGGGCAGAGCATCATCTTCTGGCCATATTTGGTACAACGCGTATATAGCTACATATACATCAGGTTTGAATAGGATTCTGCTGCTGTTTTTTTTTTTTTTTTTTTGTTTTTAATATTTTGTTGGTGTTTATTTAGGTGGAAAAATGTAAATGTGATCATGCATGGAAAGCATGACCCATCCCACACACTAACAGCTGATTGACAAGTTAGCCTAAAGCCCGACATACATGGTATGATTTTCCTCATCCAATTCCCACCAATTTAATTGTACACTGTATAAAATTATAATTATAAGTAGCTTAAGTTGGATCATGTAAGCCCCCTTCCAACATGACTGATAAGCGTTCCCACCCCATCTGAGTAGATGGACCAAAATAGGACCAAACCCTATTTTCATACAAGATTATGTGAAATTGTACCCCATTAAATTTTGTTGTGCCCATCCTCAAGAAATTTGTAGCTAGTTGGAAGCTCCATGCAGTTCTTTAAGCAGCTTTGGTGAATTTCCGCGGATAGTTTTATTTCTAGAACAGGACTGCAGGGATCATGGAAATTTAAGAAATATGGTGACCTATGCAGTGTCTTCTCAAACTGGAATTGGAGGAAATTGGATAGACAAATTGGTGGGGAAGTGATCATGTGAGTACCTATGTTGTGTTCATCAAAAGTTGGTACTAACTGCAGGGGGCAGCTGGGTCCAGCTTAATTAATCGTACCCTCTATGTTGGGCTTAAGAAAACTGCAAACATTCATGTATGATACATGCAATTCTATAGCTCTTTTTCAACTTTTTTTCCCCACCGAGACAGAAATTTTAAGTGTGAGTGCATGCTTATAGGACATGGACTCTACTGAGGAATTACTTGGTATTTTTAGCAGACCCATCAGTTTACCTGCCAGATACTCCACCAGCTCATAGTCACATGGTTTGTAGCATATCATGACATCACAATTCTCCATGATGTCAGTTATTGTCTTGGCTCCTTCTCCTGTGGATGTATCAAGATAGATCTCTGCCTCTGCTGTGGGATCAAAACATCTTTTGTCCACCTCTTCTGCTACCACTGTTTCATTCTGCTCTTTAATATTACTGGATCTTGAGATCTTTCCCGATGAAAAACTGACTCTTGAGTGAGTGATGTACTCGGTGGGATCAAAGTAACTGGTCGTTGGTTCAATGACTGAAACATACATACACAAAAATGAAACAGGGATTGAAATATGAATTTTTAGGATATCATTTTCTTTGTATCAATCAGTTTGGGAGATTAGCATATTGATGTGAATGTTGTGTCTTTCCCAATCATGTGCTTAACCATTGCATCCTTGAATTAACCCTTTCAAAGCCAGATTTTGGATTGAATCAACACCTTTTCTCAGCGCGCACTGAGCGCAATGCATCCAATGTGCAGTGAGAAAAGCTGTTAACCTGGAGTATTCTCTCTGGAACTAAAGGCATACTGGTACTGGAATGAAAGGTCTTTTTATGAGGAATATGAATCTGGGATCCTAATGATAATTCAGACTTGTCTGACCCAAGTAGATTGGCTCTAGACGTGATTGGCACTGAAAGAGTTAATATAAGTCAACAGCCTCCCTTAAGGCACACCATTCTGATAGGGCCCACTCAAATATGAGACATGTATATAAATTCCCTACTAAGATCTTTGACCTTGTCATTAGGTAATGGTGATGAATATATATCGTGATTCGTGATACAGACATATTGATGGGTACACTGGCACACAAAGAATATCAATACAGTGGTCCCCCTCTTATAAGGCCACCCCAAATGCAGCCAGAAAGGGGCCTTATAAGAGTGGTTGCCTCTCTTGAGGGGAGAATATAATGGAAAAAACCATACTTTCTGCACAAGAATGCTGGCCTTTGAAGAGGGGTGGCCTCTGGTGAGAGGGGTCTTATAAGGGAAACCACTGTATTGCTAACACTTTGTACTTATGGGGAATACTTATTTCAAACAGATTTATGACAATTCCTTCTTTTATTGCTCTCGATATAAGTGTTTGCAGAATACAACTTTGACTTTCTAAACAGTTAATTTTTTCCAAGTTGATACTTTTTGCAACAGCAACACAATTTGTGCTGCTTGCTATCAAACAGGGTCTGCCTGTACACACAGGTATGTTTTCTTGTTGACTGTTATAGACAAGGACTGTACCGCAGTAAATAGGAATGTCTCATGCTCTCCTTCAAATTGTTTTCCATTAATCCTATAGTGATCATTAAAGCAGACATTATATGTCAGCTGGTTTTAATTGGTTTAATACATTTTAAACCATGAAACAAATCCAAATATAATTTTGTAGTACAATTTACAAGTCTAAAATTACTAATTAAATTAACAGTCTGTGTGTTAGAGCTACATGTATTTTCTCTTAAAAACAGAGATTATACAACCTGTACAGGCAGACCCCTTTGATGACAAATGTCGTCATGTATTCCTGTTTAGCTAATACAGTGGTACCAACTGTAAAGACCACCTCCAATTTAAGACTGCATGTCTTTTTAAGACCACTCTTTCAAGACCCTCTGCTGTAATTACATGTTAAATATACCTTCAATTTAAGACCACCTGCAGTATGACACCACTTTTTGTTGGCTGTAGGGGTGACCTTAAATAGCAGGTACCACTGTAAAAGCTTTCTGGGCCCTGTTACTTGGTTTGGTGGTCCATATATACATGTAAACTGTCCTTTACTTGTACATATACCCATACAAGTATCATAGGTACAGTAAATATTCAGCATACAACTACTGTAGAGATGTAGAGTCAAGAGCAATGATACCAAATGTATCTACACAAATATAAACAGTTCTTAACTATAGTTGCCACTGTACATGTATATGCAGCATTTTCCTTTCCACCCCACCCCCCAATTGGTGTTGTTTCTACACATGGAAAAAAAACACTCAAAATATAGCACTCTTAAGCTCATAGATGCTGCAGGGGTTTAGTCACTTATATCACTGTTAATTGTAGGTACAGTGGTACCTGCTGTATGTGGCCAACCCTTCTGCCATGAAAAAGTGGCCACATACAGCAAGCAGGTGACCTGTCACTACAGGGAAATGTTACAAAGAAATTGACTCCTACATCCCAGCCTAGTGACCACAAGCAAAATGGTTGCTCACGGCAGTGGTTGCATACAGCAGGTACCACTGTATTCAAATTATAATTACATTAGCTGCAGAGCTGCTCTGGTCACCTCAATTGCTAGGCAACAGAACAGCGCCCCCAACCATGATGAGGGCACTTGTACCAGCTATGTCACTTAAGCATCTGAAAATGCCACTTTTTCTCCTAAACAAACAAATTTTTGGATATATATTTAGCATAATGTATACTTCAAAACCAAGTGATTGATTTTTGTTCAGCTTTTTGCTTCCTCCAGCTTTTACTTTTATCATAGAATCTCATTTGACCTTGCTGTGGCCTAGGAGGCAGAACAGGATCCAAGTTAACATTAATACATCCTATTCTCTGCAGATTGAAGTTTTCATCTAAGGCTTAGAGAGTATCTGTTTTCCTCTTCGATATGTTTGTATAGCCTGTCCCTTTAATATTCCCAAATTCCACAACAACATGCCTTTGAGATTTTCTCTCAATGTTTCATAAAACATCAATTTTCTCGACAAAAAGATACGCTTTATTGTACACAAACCTATATTACAGGGGTACAACATATACAAGCAGATGAGATAAACTGATAAAAACAAACAAAACACACTATATCATGCTAAAAGGTGGAACAACCTGTATAGGGAGACACAGAAATGCAATGTGCATATTAATGACATGAGTATTTTGGGGGGGGGGGGCGGGGAGGGGGCTTGGAGGTCATTCAATTGGTCACTCAAAATGAGATGATGTCACTTGCAAGTCACTCAAGCATATGCTGACGCTGGTAAGTTGTAGAATATACTAACCAGAATGTTTACATTGTTTCAGGATTTAACTTGTTCTCTCTAAGCTACCTCTAGGAATTTTACAACTGTGCTGATTATGTTACCAAAAACCCTCAACAGAATGTACATATACTGGATAAATCTAAATAATAAGGTAAAATACCATGAATATATGCTTCCAAAGTCAAATAAATTTTAAAATATCAGATGCCAATTTAGCTCAAGCTGACAAAATGTTGTAAGCTAAACCTTTTTTTTTATAGCCACTGGCTATATGGCTAATGAGTAGTGCTACCCTAGTCTTTTTGCTCTGCTGTCATTGCATTGAGACAACTGACAAGTGCACTTGTCCCCTTGCAGTTTTTCTCAGCCAACAAGGGGCTTCTCCTGGTGATGTTGCCGTGAGGAGTTGGGAACTCAATCAGTATATGCTGGTACTGATGGGATTGTTGATTCTTTGCAGCCAGTATTTAATAATCCATGACAATGGGAGGTCTCCCCTTGCCCTCTTTCTTGGTCATCAAGGCACTTGTCCTTGTAGCTTTGCTATTGGGAGACGGTCACACCCTCAATATGCTTGAGGACTCATGGCCTGCAGGGGCAGTTGATCGATTCTTTGCAGCATATAATAGTTCTCTAGAATTTCCAAAGACCACGGTTGTATTTCACACCCAGGAGACTCTGCTAACCAGGGCCTTTTAGTGCCAGATTTAAGACAAAGCAGTTCGTTTTACATATTTGATACTCAGTATTCATTTGATACTCAGTATTCATTTGATACTCAGTATTCATTTGATACTCAGTATTCACTTGGCATCATTTGTGTTCTGCATGCATTCTTTCTTTGCTTTTTAACCCTTTTCCCCTTAAACTGGCCAAAAACCGGCTGGTGGTCAAATGTCCTCTGCTTGTGTGTTTTAAACAGTAATGAAAAACAATTTTGACTTAGAATTGTAGATGAGCCCTATTAAGATCACATGCCCCAGGTCAACAACTTTCCTTGGCATGAATTACCAACCCATAATATTAATTTAATATTCTTAATTTTGGATTGGAAGTTCATAAAAATCTCAGTTGTTTAAAACAAAACTTGACTCCAGAGGTGAAATTCTTCAAATTAACTTTTTCACTGAACTTGAACTCTATCACAATAGAATATTCACTTTAACGTAATGCGATGCATACATTTGATTATATAAGGAACCATTATCGTCAATTTTTTTTAGGGCTATACAATAATGATGATGATGATGATGATGATGATGATGATGATGATGATGATGATGATGATGATGATAATAATAATAATAAAAATAATCAACTCAATGCTTTAATAACCTTTAATACATCAATCTGACGAGAACATGACCCCATGAATGATGAACACCAGAATAAGCTGTTTGAAAATTAGCAATGACTTGTTTATTCATTGACCTTAAGTTTATATATCATCATGATGTCTGATCCAGTAGCACTACCGGAAATATTGTACCTCCTCTTTTACCAATATATGTACCCAATTTTAATAAATATACACTCCTTGCCCTGAAGAAGGTGAACATATCACCAAAACTAGTCGGGATTTAAGGGAGCCTTATATATATAAAAAAAAACATATCCTGTGGTCATAGTGGTTTTATTTTCAGTACATACATGTACATGTATGATAGAATTGTTGTTATTGTCGTCTACACCATCTACCTTAATTTCGATGTATATACTTCTATACAGTGGTCCCCTTCTTGTAAGGCCACCCCAAATGCAGCCAAAAAGTGGCCTTATAAAAGGGGTGGCCTCTCTTGAGAGGGGAGAATATAATGGAAATGCCATACTTTCTGCACTAGAATGCTGGCCTCAAGAGGGGTGGCCTATGGTAAGAGGGGCCTTATAAGAGGGGGACCACTGTCATTGGATCAGGTACATTGTGACATATAAGTAAATTTACTGCTGATGTAAATGTTGTAGCTGTTCTGTCAGTTACAGTTTCCAACCAAAGTTCATTTACAGACCAATTAATAACAAATATGTAAATTATAATGCTAAGATACACAAGACGGGGTTTAAACGTCAAAAGTCAATTGATCTTGGATACAAACTAAATTGTTTGAAGGAGATCAATGGGAAGGCTGACACTTTTGACAGGGGTACCTAGGCTGTGCTTTCTGCATGTGACTTAAAACATTACAACATATTTTTGCAAAATTTGTGAAAGGATTTTTCACAAAAAAAAGCAAATTACAATGCTCACTATGAAAAATGTTTGGTACACAAAATCCCTTTAATATAGGGTGTCCACTGTCCACATAAGAAAGTTGCCCGCTTAACACAGGTCCAGTAGCATTGGTAGCACAAAGCTATCAGGCAAACATGCCAACTTAAGAAAGGTGCCCCCTTGGTGGAGGTGTGTGGTAGGACAGGTTGTGCCACACACAATGGAAGTTACTGCTCATGTGGCTAAGCTGGTACCATATGTGGATCATTGAATCTGTTGCTCATGTGGCTGGGCTGATGCCATATGTGGATCATTGAATCTGTTGCTCATGTGGCTGGGCTGATGCCATATGTGGATCATTGGGTCTGCTGCTCATGTGGCTAGGCTGGTACTATATATGGATCATTGAATCTGCTGCTCATGAGGGTAGGCTGATACAATGTGTGGATCATTGGGTCTGCTGCTCATGTGGCTAGGCTGGTACCATATGTGGATCATTGAATCTGTTGCTCATGTGGCTGGGCTGATGCCATATGTGGATCATTGAATCTGTTGCTCATGTGGCTGGGCTGATGCCATATGTGGATCATTGGGTCTGCTGCTCATGTGGCTAGGCTGGTACTATATATGGATCATTGAATCTGCTGCTCATGAGGGTAGGCTGATACAATGTGTGGATCATTGGGTCTGCTGCTCATGTGGCTAGGCTGATGTCATATGTGGATCATTGGGTCTGCTGCTCATGTGGCTAGGCTGATGTCATATGTGGATCACTGGGTCTGCTGCTCATGTGGCTAGGCTGATGTCATATGTGGATCATTGGGTCTGCTGCTCATGTGGCTAGGCTGATGTCATATGTGGATCATTGGGTCTGCTGCTCAGCTGGCTAGGTTGATGCAATGTGTGGATTATTGGATCTGCTACTCATGTGGCGAGCCTGACACCATGTGGATAATAAGGCCGGTTGCTCATGCGGCTAGGCTGACACCATGTGGATAATAAGGCCGGTTGCTCATGTGGCGAGGCTGACACCATATTTGGATCATTAGGTCTGCTCCTCGTGTGGTTAAGCTGATGCCATATGTGGCCAAATGGGTGTGCTGTTCATGTGGTTAAGCTGATGCCATATGTAGATCATTGGTTTTGCTGCCTTTGAGTTGAGTCCACCTCAACTGTCCAGTGATATATTATAAGTGAAAAAAAAAAAGTGCAATGCCAAATTACTTTATTTTGGCAATCAATTTCCAAATATGTCACACACAGTTATGCTATAATGCTCACTGTCAACTTTCCATCTCCATAGATTCAATGATGTTCTCCAAGCTGCAGTCACACATTCAGATCCATGCAATGATCCATGTCCACCATTTGTTTTAAAAATGCCCCCATTATGTAACTCACAGAAACGACGTTTTGAACACTGTATGTCAAATGCTCATGCCCGCTGTAAATCCCCTATTGATTACTTATATATACTTGGTTAGCTAGTGGTATCCTGATTGAGTACCTTATTTGTGGTATCAGACATACCTGATGACTACATGTTGTGATATTTGTGGGTGTAAAAAATACAAAAAACAAAACAAAACAAAACTACAGGATTTCATTTCAAACTTATGTGAATGTTCAGGTACATACTACCTACATGTACTTTTTGTCAACATGGTGTCAAATAGAGTCCAGATATAGAACACCATTTTTATGAGGCAGTCAGGATTCCTTATTTTTAAGGAATTGTTTTTCAGCTCATTGTGAGTGGATGCTTGGGCTACCTGCTTGTTGTTGATACAGAAGTTCCACACAATATCTAGTGTAACGCATGGATATCTGACAATTATCCTATATGCTACTTAATTGCTGGTTGGGACTCTATTTTTACTTACTTGTGCAGACAGGTTATATCATGCTCAAGCCTACAAAGTCGTGTGTACAAGATCTGCTTTGTCAGTTTGACATTGCTAGCTGTGCTTATACAGTGGGCCTTGACGTACGTATATTCCAATGACAACACAACCTCTGTCAAAGACAACATGAAAGCCCCGTCCTTGCAGGTTTCTGCACTGGATCCATGGCTGAGGATACTCATGTCTGGGTTAACTTGTAACTCAAGCCTGTCATTCAATTTGCAGCAGTGGTCAAGACAGTTGACTGACTTTGTAAAACAACCCTGTGTCAGAAACCTGCAAACAGCTTATATGGACAACACCAATTTGCACTTGAGAAAAGATAACCTCCATCTACCGGTACTGATAAAGATATTTTAGCAGAAAAGGTTCCTCGCAGACTAAAATTGCTCTGCCTTTGGGCCTATTTACTCAACGTGCTGAGCATTGCTGAACCAACCCTCTTTGAAAATAGTGTATCTAGTAATACATCTGTCAGTGGGGGTCCGATCTTGTCAAATGACCCAAACAAGCTAAATGTGGACAGAGGAAAAGTTGACTCAGTTAATGCTGCACTCTGAAGCATGAACAAATTTTAGTCAGAACAGTATGTGAATGACATGAGAACAGGAACAGGCAACCACGGGAGAGACAGTAGGCCTACCAGTTCTAAGGATCTAGAAATCGTAACACTAAATGTATGTGGCCTACATAGTAAACCTAAACGTCTTGACCTTTTTAGAATTTATAGAACTATGTGAGATTACAGGTATCAGTGAATCTAAACTCGATAAATATGACGATATTAAGTTATCCAGTTTTCAAGTATTTATAGTTCTTGCTGAACCATATAAAGCATCCATCTGGAGGTATTGTATTTTGTTAGAGACTCCTTAAATGCCCATGTCATCATCATATGAAATATACATTGCAAGGATACAATATGGTTAGCATTGGATGAGAAAAATTTTAACTTCAAACTAGCACTAGAGTGTGTGTATATTCCACCTGAAAAGTCTGTACACATACATTTATATGCAGATATCAGTACTTTTGACGATCTGGAAATCGATATCTTAAATATAAAAATACTTTTGCAATTATGCCTGTATGGCAATCTCAATGCTAGGTCTGCCACTCTTTCTGATTTTATTGTCATTGACAAAACTATAATGGAGGGTAACAAGATAGATGATAGTTCAGCAAGAGTTATGAGGTAGTAATAATCAGGATACTGGTGGTATACCCTCAAAGAGATTTTCAAAAGATAAGTTTGGCAATAATTTTGGTCACTGACTAGATTCCTTATGCAAATATATTATGATGATTATTATCACTGGTCGTGTTGGGGAAAATTTTGGCATTAATTGGTGCATATACATGCAAGAATGCCAGTGTGGTTGAGTGTTTCATTGTCTCATCAAAACTTTTTTCCAATGCAGAATGAAATAGAAATTACTGAATTTAATGAGATGCTGTTTGATGTACATTGTCCAGTTTTTCTAAGTATCTCCTATGGCCATATTGAAACTGTAAATAACAAAACAGTAATTGACAATGACAATTTCAGCGTCGAGCAACCAAAACAAAATGGGAAAAATTAAACTTATCTGATTTTGTACAGAGTTTGAAATAGGAAGATAAATCAGAACTAGGAAAGATGATTTGCTATGTAGCAAATCAGTGTGTGTGTCTTCAAAGCATATTGGTATGGCAATGTGCAACTATTCCATAACACAGGAGTAGAAGTCGGAATGGCATCTCTACCTATTATAGTGTTGAAGATATTCAAGATTGAAAATTTCGAATACTGCTAATTAGCATAATTTAAATTGCTACAACTTTTGTTTTAGATTCATTAGATGCGCAATGGTCAACAACCCCCTAGTAGAAGTTGAAATGACATCTCTATCTATAATAGTTTTGAAGATATTCAAGTTTAACATCTTTAAATACTGCTAATTAGCATAATTTGAATTGCTACAACTTTTGCTTTAGATTCATTACATGCGCAATGGTCAATGACCCCCTAGTAGAAGTTAAAATGACGTCTCTGTCTATAATAGTTTTGAAGATATTCAAGTTTTAAAATTGCAAATGCTGTTAATTAGCATAATTTAAATTGCTACAACTCTTGTTTAAAATTCATTACATGCACAATGGTCAATAACCCCCTAGGAGAAGTTGGAATGACATCTCTATCTATTGAAGATATCCAAGATTTAAAATTTCAAATGCCCCTAATTTGCATAATTTTAAACATCTTCATGCCTTTGTATAAAACAGTCAAACTCCTTGTATTGAGTTACAATCATGCCAAGTTTGGAGTTTCTATGTATAATAGTGTTCGAGAAAAGTGTCGGACAAATTTGCTGGTAAGAAAAAAAGAAAGAAAGAAAGAAAGAAAGAAAGAAAGAAAGATAGAAAGAATTTCAGGAAAAACAAAAAAGTGTGTGTTGACACACACACTTTAATTAAAAGATGACATTGATAATATGCATGTTCGCAGAGCCTGCACAAAGGATAATGCGAATCCTATCACAGATAACATCACAAATCTGCTGCTCAAAAGTGCTAAACCTGCTGTAGCTTTCACAGGTTATAATGTGAATGGAGACATCAGTGAAAGAAACAACCTTGGTTCAATAGGGAATGTGAGACAAAAATTTGTTCTTTATTGCCAAAGCCCATGACAACATGCTAAATTCCTCAACCAGGACTTGAGAGAGAGGCAGCCAGTAAAACATACAAAAGGGAAAAACAGTGCAAACTAGAAAAGAAGATTTGCTTCAAAGTAAATCTGTCTGTGTGCCTTCAAAAGTTGTAAATATTAAATGCTACAGATTTTATCCTGTGGTACTTGGAATTATATTAAGCTTATGGCTGCATGCAAAATAAAGAGTCCAAATGACCTTGACCTTTGACCTTTACAGGTCACATGCAAATTGCAGTGTTACAAGACCCACAATTTAAGCCCAACTTGAACCAAATCAGATGCAAATTGACCAAGTTATGGCAAGATGAAACTTTCAAAGGGTCTAATGACATTGACCTTTGCCCTTTTGAGGTTATAGGTTCTTATAAAAATGTGCAGTGTTGCAATACATACAATTTGAGTGCAAACATGATTAAAATTGGCTGGAAATTAGCCAAATTGTTCCTGGATGAAACTTTCAAAGGTCCAAGTGACCTTGACCTTTGAACTTTAGAGGTCACATGTGTTTCGAAATATGCAGTTTTACAATAGCTACAATTTGAGCCCAACATGATCAAAATTGAATAAATATTGACCAAGTTATGGCTAGAAGAAAGTCACCATAGAAAGTGGCCTTTGACCTTTGACCTTGAGATGACCTCAAAAATGACATTTTGGCCTCAAATTGACCTTTGACCTTGACATTTGAGATGACCTTTACCTTGATATGATCGAACTCCTATACACTCAGAACCACATCTACTATAGTACATAAGATATTGAAGATTTAAAACTTTAATTAGCCCTCATTTGCATAATTTTGAAAAGCATGACCTCTCTTCATAAAAAGGCCAGACTTCATCCATAGAAGTAAAATTGCACCAAGTTTGGAGTTTCTACGTGCAATACTTTTCAAATGAAACGTCGGACAAATTTGCCTGGAAAGAAAGAAAGAAAGAAAGAAAGAAAGAAAGAAAGAAAGAAAGAAAGAAAGAAAGAAAGAAAGATAGAAAGAAAAAAAAATCTAAGAAAAACAGAATGTCTGTGTTGGCACACAGACATAATTCCTTGTTAGAAACAAAAGGCCCATGGGTGTTATGCTTTGCTGGCATCGTGGCTATATTGCACCTGTTCGTTTCAAAGTTGTGAGTCCTCAAGTGGCTTCTGAACATATAAAGCTTATATACATTTAGTGTATAAAATGTCCACCAAATGGCACTTTGCTCAACATGTAATCATAGCTTATTTGTGCAATTCCTGCGATGGATATTGTTGCAAGACAACAATGAGTGAGTCCTTAACTTTATGTCCTCGGTGACCTTGGGACAGAAGATCAAGGTCACCCACATTATATAACATAAAAGGCCCATTGGCCTGGTGCTGTGTTGACATTGCCATTGATGCCCAAGCTACACCCTGTCATTACAAAATCACCTCTTTCAACTTTACAGGCATGGTGACCTCACAAAAATATGTCTAGGTCACTGATATTACATCAAATTCTAGATTTGGACATTGTCTGTACATGTATATCTTACACATTTGGCAAGTCTAATCCAATTACTTTTCAAGATATGGAATTTAATATCTTAAAACACATTTTGGCTCATAATTTCTGTCAAACTATAGGTGGTGCCACTAGTATCATTAGCAACGTAGACTTTGACCTTCCTCACAATGCCACTAAATAACGTGAAGATCTGCCAAAAATTAAAGATGCAAGAGTGTTCATATTTTGACCCTATATTGCATATTGTAGGTGGTGCCACCAATATCGAAAGGAACCTAGATTTTTATGCACCCTATAAGTCCTGAAAGTTATAATTAGGCTAACTTGAAAACTGTGGACGGCATTGCAGATACAAGATTTTCACATTTTGACCTGTATGTTATATAATACCATAGGTGGCGCCACCATCATTGATGTTGCCAAAGATTTTTATACACTGAATAACTCCTAAACGTTATATGGGCCAATCTCAAAAATTGTTCGGTGCAGAGCATTCACAAGATGACCCCTATATTCAAACTGGCCATTTGACCTTAACCTTAAACTCGGATTAAAAAAATATGTGCCCCACATTAAGCTTTTTATATATAGTCTGTCTGTTCAAATCGGGTAATTACTTTTTGAGCTATACATGAAAAACAACAAACTTGTACAAGCACCAAACTCCACAATTACTGGGTCACAGTGACCCAAAAAGTAGGTCACCAAGTACAGCTTTATGCATTATATTATCAAGGGCAATTTTGATCTGGAGGCTCAATTCTCTTTGCCATTGATGTCCAAGCTACACCCTGCCACTACAAAATCACCTTTTCAACTGAACATGCATGGTGACCTCACAAAAATAAGTCCAGGTCTCTTATATTGCATAACATTCTACCTTTGGCCATGGTATAAACATCCTATAAATTCATCTAGTTTAATCCAATTACTTTATTAAATATGGAATTTATATCCGAAAATACATTTTGGCTCATAATTTCCATCAAATTATAGGTGGGGCCACTAGTATCATCAGCAACTTAGACTTCGACCTCCTCCACAATCCCACCAAATTCAGTGAAGATCCGCCAAAAATTAAAGATGCTAGAATATTCACAAGATTTTAACATTTTGACCCCTATATTACATAATAATGTAGGTGGCACCACCAATATCGAAAGGGTCTAGATCTTCATACCCCCTATAAGACCTGAAAATTATAACTTTGGACTAATTTGAAAACTGTGGATGGTATCGAGCTAACAAGCAAAAGTTTACCGATGGACGGACGTCTCTAGTATGATACACTTATGTGGAAAAACATGACCCATATTCATAAATACCAAACCTAACAATGACAGCAAACAGATTAAAGAGTCACCAAAGCATCAACAGTCACCCTCCAACACCAATGCGAAGAAACAAATTTCACTCCTGATTTGAGACAGGCAGTCACCCACAAAAGGCAACTGGTGGTTTTAAACCAGTCCTCTCAACCTTTGAAATATTCTTCATTAAATACAGACTATAGTGTTTCCAATATGTATAGGCCCAACCACTCAAAATCCATATTTTATTACTTCTGCAAAAAAAATTTTAAAAATAAAAAGAGAATTTGTATGCCTACATGTATCACTATTTTCGTTCTTCTGATTAGTTCGTCAGCTGAGTTTATAGCAAAAGTAGAAAGAAGGCCTATACCATTTTTGTGATAGCTATGAATCTGGAACATTATGTAATTAATAAGTTTTAAAAGTGACTGAATCACTGTTATAGAGTATCAAATGCAAGGAGCAGACTTCTACAAGTCCCTCACTATACAATTGAAGTTCTACAGACGGACGTCTCCAGTATGATACGGTTATGTAGAAAAACATGACCCATATTCATAAATATCAAACCCAACAATGACAGCAAAGAGATTCCAGAGTTACCAAACCATCAACATTCATCTTCCAATACCAATGTCAAGAAACAAATTTCACTCCTGACTTGAGACAGGCAGTCACCCACAAAAGGCAACTGGTGGTTTTAAACGGACGGACAGACATGAGCAATCACATAAACTCTGTGACCTTTGGTCATCAGAGCTAAAAACCACATTTGAATTTTTTTTAATTGATCCTTCATGTCAAAAAATCTACACCAAAGTGTATGGTAAATGTGTCATTTTTGCAGTGCATTTAGCAATCAATAATAAGCTACTTGGCTTCTGGAGTAGACCACAGGTATCCAGTAACATACACCAAAGAAAAAAAATTCTGGAATTTAATATCGCTTTTTACACGTGTTAATGCTGGATGCAACTGGAATTTATACTTCAAACTGGTTGTTGAAAATAAAAAGTCTGCTTGACTCCTTGGGCATGTCACAAATGTGGACCAATGGTAATTTTAACATAGTATGGTTTAAATCTGCAGTCAAAATGCGACTGAAAGACCAATATATTCAAAATTAGTGGAGCAACACAAGCACCAAGGACATCGGTTTCAATTATAGACTCTTTACGCATAGATTTGGGATGGAAAAATACCTGCTTAGACTGCCATTAAAGGAAAGAATACAATTGGCCAAATTCAGAACCTGTAACTCTACAAGCCCAGTTAATATTCGAAGGCTTGTAAATGTGGAGAGAGGAGAGAAAGTGTGAGCTGTGTACCTCCATGAGGTAGGGGATGAGTTTCATTACATGCTCTTTTATCACTTCTTTCAAGCGCAGAGAAAACTTTATCTAAAGAAGTATTTCTATTGCTTGCCTAACATTTTGAAATTTTCCAAACTGAATGCTACAAATGATTCATTAACCACGAGTAAAGTTGTTAAGTTTATCCAAGTTCTGAGTAGTGTTCTCCAATGAGGTACAAATTTCAGTATCTGTACATGTTGAAATGAGTTATAAATCACCACAGATGGTAATCTGTTTCAACAAGTCATTTTTAACTAAGATATAGAGTATATTCATTATCTCTGTTAATGTGGCCAATAATTATTTCATAACTGATACATGAGGTACAAATCTCTTTCTGTGCATGTAGTAATTTAGGTGCTACATTACATATTGAAATGAGTCCAATATAATGTATGGCAAGCCATTTTAATATTTAATCAGATTTATGGACACCCAAAATTCGATTTTGCATATGAAAAATTGAATTCTCGATATCAATAATTGTTTATGGATGTCCAAAAATAATTTTTGATATCAATAAATGATTTTTGGATATCAAAAAATCTTTCATTGATATCCAAAATTAAATTATGGATATCTAAATTTTGGATACAAAATTGAATTTTGGATATCCATAAATCTGATTAAATGTTGAAACGTCTTGGCATAATAATGTATATTTCTAAACTCAGTTTTAAAATCTGTGCAATAATTATTTCATAACTGATACCGGAGTTTACTCTGTGCAGGAGTGGTTTTGTTTGTTCACTATGGTACTATTACTTAGACATTGCTATTCTAGTCATGTTGTCTGAAGTGTAGTACTATCTTACATCTCTAGTATTAAATGACACAACCCCATACTGTGTTAGTGTTACATGTATATAGACATTCCTTTATCTGGTCACACTGTATGTACTTTTTTTATGTATAATTGCTTATTTCTCAAATATCCTTGGAGGTGCTATATCACCATTTTTTGTCTTATTATAATACTCTGTCATGATTACTGAGCTACTGTTGTAGCCCTTCACGGGTTTTGGAGTCAATAAACTTGAACTTGAACTTGAACTTGTGGATGGCTGGTGATATCCAATTTACTCCAGCACCAATCAAGTGTCCATGTAAAATCTGCGATAAGCCAGTTAAGTGCAACTATTATGGGACTACACTGTGCCACCTGGTTTCTGGTTCCATGCCAGATGTCTGAACACAATAGCTGTCATGACCATCTTACCATGGCTAATGACTCAAATCCCTGCATGGTTTTGTTCTTCATGCACTTTATCTGATTTACTTTTCTTGGACTGTTCTCATTAATCATCTGCTTTGGATAGTCATTCTGATCTTTCATTTTTGGCCAGCAAAAACCCAACATGTTTACATGGCAAAATCCAGCATAGCTAGCATAAACCCAACATAAAACAAACTGGGATCTCAGAGATGAGGTTAAGGTCACCCATGTATTGTCTAAACATGACCTCCGCAGAGAAAACATTAACCTGAGCATTATAAAGGCCCAAACTCAGAATACATGTAGATCTCAAGTGATTAAGCAAAGAGTAAATTCCATGTCAGTTGTCCCGTGACCTTGGGAAAGAGGTCAAGGTCACTCATGTCCTGTCTGAGTGTGGCTCTTAAAGAAAATCATAACCATGTAAAATATCAAATCCCAGGCTGAAATAGTTCTCACGTTATCATCTGAAGAGTTAAATACACCCAAGTGACCCTGTGACCTTGAGAATGAGGTCAAGGTCACCCAAGTACTGTGTAACTCCACCTGTTATGCTCTCAAGTGTTGCTATGCAATTTTGAATAATTGGCCAGGTGGTTTTGGAGAAGACTTTTTAAGATTTTGCCAAAAAATGAGCAAATTTTTATGTTCATAAAAATAAAAAAATCACTGGAGTATGACCATTTGAACAAACTTAGTAGAGACCTACCTAAGATACATCCTCACCAAGTTTGAAGTGAATATGGTTTTTGGTTTTGGAGAAGTCAAAATTGTGAAGTACCATGCACTCCCCATTCACTTACATAGTAATATAATCAATATGACTACATGTATATGCATTAACCAATAAGTACCCAAATTGAAAAAATCATTAAAATCAGGGTTTAAAAGCAATGACACCTTGTGAACAACTTTGTTTGGCTCTTCTACACGCAACATTTCCACCAAGTTTCAGCATAATCTGAGTGACCGTTTTGGTCACTTTTTTTTTTTAAACCAGCAAGGACCAACATGTTCTAACATACTGGACAGAATTATGGCAAAAACCAGCATAATTCCAACGTTTCTAATTTGTAAGGGCAGCTGCTATACAGCTGCTCCATCACAGCATATATTTTACAGCCACTTGATTTTGGGGATGAATCTACTGCTCTACAGCATCATATGAACCAATTCTAGATGCTGCAACTTGGAATACTATGACTTCAACAAGTGGGCCATAGTTCAGCCAGCCTAGCCTTTAGCCTGTAACAGTTTTTACTTCCATGTTGAAAACATGAAATGCAGAACTATGGAGGCAAGGTTTGTGTTTCCTATGGTTTAGGTGGCACTTCACCTGCATTCAGCCTCCAGTGGCTCCTGCTTCAAGCCAAGTTTTTACTTGAAATCAGAACTTTTTTAACTGTAAATTTTTGTTCAAGTGCTTTATGAAGCTTCATGGAATCTGGTGATCAGTTCTCATGAGCAGATATTGTGTAGTTTTCAACTGATGAAACTTGGAACATTGATGCTACTGCAAGCCAAGAGCCTCAGCACAGAGGAAAGATGGAGGAAATAATGGAAAATATATCTGGGACAAAGTCATGGTCTGAGCTGCTCGAAATGCCTAACAAGTTTATAAACTCTACTATGGAGAGTATCTTCAATGGACTTGGCCTTGAAAGAACCTCAGAAATCCACAGCTTTTCTGGGTTTGCTGAACATTCAACAGAAGACATGGCTGTAAGCCTGAGACAGTTTTCTGATGGATTGATGTTGGTGTTGGTGTCAGTTTGTGGACTTATATGGATGATGATCATTGTTGAGATGGTGGTTGCAAGTAGTGCCTTTTTAAATACTGAATTTTATAGACATTTTCAACAAGTTAAGAACCTCCGCTTACAAATTCTCTGATGTGATGCAAATTTTGGTCCCTTTTCATAAATTGTATGGTCCTGTATGTGCATTAATGATACAACTGTTCAAGCCAATTTACTGAAATAGGCCTATAATTTCAAACAAAACTTTTTGCATTCTGTCATGTGAAAACTAGATAAGGTTTTTTCCCCCCTATGGACCTTTGCACTTACGTTTTGGTCTCTTTTGGGTAAATACGAACTATATATGTTTCAGCTATACATACCAAGGAACATTGCCTTTGGTCGGAATTGACTTGGATTTGTTTCGTTAGGACTACGGTTTGATATGGTTATCACACTGTCTAATCAGTCAGCGACCCAGTTTTACACTCCACCCCAGTGACTAAGCAGGTTGGCCATGATTGCAGCGCCAGTGCTATCTTAACACCTAAGAGCCAGGCCCAGCAGCACCATCCAGCTCCAGACCCTGTTACACCCACAGCTAGCACAAGCCAGCAGGCGGGCACCACACACAGGTCAGACTTATCAGAGGTCAACCCACTGAACCATGACGCACACCCTTTGGATCAGTTAGCCTCAGGCCAGGCAGAACCTGCTACAGTAGTGGCTGACCACTGCAGCCAAGGGACCCTCAAGATCCAGGACCAGCATGTGTTACACTCTACCCCAGTGTACAGGCAGGGCACAACCATTGATACCCCTGACAAACAGATCACCAATCCACAGCTAATCCCTTCATACACACCAATCAAACAGAAGCTTCCAGACATGTTAACAATCATACAGAAAGCCAAGCACCACACACCCCAGCTTGGCTCACCAGATGAGCAGAGCATAGTCTCATGCATGTTTGGGGCCTTACAGGCAGAGATCATGCACCTGAGGGAGCAGCTGGCCGAGGCACTGGCAAAAATAAAGTCACATGAGGATGGGCCAGTAATGCAAAATGAAATAACCACCAGTGACCTTTGTGTGCAGGCTGATGAAACAGTCATTCTGACTGAAATCTTGACAAATATTCAACCAGTCACCCATGAGCCCGCTGGGAAAGAGGCCAATCTCCAATCTGATGATGTAACCATGGCTACAAAGCAAACACACCTGCCTCTCCAACCACCTAACCCTGCTCTAGCATCCTCTGCAATACACCAGTTGTTGATCGGAGACTCCTTGCTAAAACATATATCCCAAGAAAAACTGGTTACAACTGATGTAAAATGCTTCCCAGGAGCCACTACACAAAGGCTAATGGCTGAGGTCCACACAATGGATCTCTTTAAGTACCACACTGTCACTATCCATGTGGGCACAAACCAGTTAGACATGGACCCCTCGGTATTCAAAGAATGTTACGAACGTCTCATTGACAAAGTGCGGGAGAAATTTAGAGGCCTTATTGTGATCTCTGGTATATGTCCAAGAGGAGACCGCTTCCAAGACAAGGTGGAAATGCACAACCTCCATTTGCGTTGGCTCTGCCTTGAAAGAATTATGGATCTCTTGTATTGTGAAAACATGACACAACTGTGTTCCTATTATGAAGATGAAGCGACCATACCATTGTACCAACCAGACACATCCCTCTTCCACAAGGATGGGTATCACCTAAATATCAAGGGTACGGATGCTCTTCTGACCAGTCTAAATAGGATGACTGGCTTCTTGCCCCTGCAACACAAACCCTCGAGGTCCAGGCCAAGCAAGGCTGACCCCAATCAAGCCAGCCTTGGGGCTGCTGACCAACGCGACAACACTCTCCATGGTGCGACGACACAACTGCCAACCTCACATGGAGATCTTGAGACTAGATCTGTACTCCTCATTGGAGGATCACAGCTAAAGTATGTGCCAGAGCTTGGCATAGGTAGCCATGTGGACCTACAGTGCATCAGAGGGGCTACCACCTACAAACTGCAGTCATATTTCGAGGAATCAAGCCTTGACAGCTACAGGTCCATCATAATACACATAGGGACCTCACAGCTCAGGGATGACCCAGCCAAGTTGCAGGGAAAACTATAAGTTATGTTGGATACCCTTGCCATGAAATTCAGTGGAGATATATACATCTCTGAAATATGCCCAAGGGCAGACAAATATGGAGTGAAGGTGCCAGCTTTCAATCATCAACTGCAGGAGCTAGCCCTGTCCTCCCCAAGATGTAAATATATACAGAACATGCCTGTTTTGAGTGAAGATGGTGTTGCTCTTGATACATTCCTGCATCGTGACAACTATCATCTGAACAAAGATGGCTCACGGGAACTCCTGTCCAGAACCAAGATTTGCAGCCTGTGCTGAGCAACAAAATTGTAGTGATAACAGGTCATCGGCCCACTGTGAGCACTTCTCCAAGAAAGAGATCCTACTTGCCTATGCCAAATCACTACCAGAGAAAGGCATGCTTGTACTGTGGTGAAAGTAATCACCTGAAAGCCACGTGCAGCCATAAACAGCCACTACGGTGCAAGGGCTGTCATGCAGTAGGACACAAACAGAAGCTATGCCACAAATTCTGTACAAACACTGCATAGGTAAGTGGCAAAGAAGGCTGTGCCGGATTTACAGACACTTGTAACAAATACGAAACATTATCCTCTTTATGCCCTGAATGTAACAATCCACTATATCTCAATTGTATATGTGTAAGTGACCCACAGGATGCACACAATGTGAGCCTGTGTGGAACTGAACAATTCATGGGCCAAGCTGTTTGGCAGGATAACCACAAATCAAATTCATCTGCAACTAATGCCATGGTTGCAAACTGCAGAAGCCCCAGTAGCTACGTACTATCCATGGTCTCTTCAGGTACTGGATATAACCCTACAATGACAATGGGTGCAAAGTCACAATCAAACAAAAAAAATAATTTAGGAAAAAAGATGAATATGAACTTTTATGTATCAAATGGTATGCTAAATTGCCTGGACATTAGATCTTATTTGCATGCAAGTATTCAAGAGGAAGGCTACTTTGATAGTGCTGGTAATGGTAAGAGTATGGCTGATACACAAACTAAAGGTCTAAGTGATCAGATGTTAAAAATTCTGAGCCTTAATTGCTGTGGGCTCTCAAGTAAACTGCGTTGCCCAGAATTTGTTTGTAAAATCTCCTGTTATGATATCATCTGCCTGAGTGAAACCAAACTAGATAGATATGACACTGTCACAGTTAATGGTTACTCGTGGTTTGGAAAAAATCGCAAAAAATGCAAAAGACGCTCAGGGGGTGTAGGCTTTTTAATCAAGGATGAGCTTGCTAAATACTTCAACGTCACTAAGAATACATGTGAAAATGCTCTGTTCATGAAGATTGATGGTCTGTTCACAGAAAGTATGTTTTTGGTGGGTGTATATTTGCCACCTGAAGGCACAACATACACAAATGTTAATATGTTTGATGAACTAGAGAATGACTTGGTCAACCTTGGAGATGGGTCTACTGTTTGTCTACTTGGGGATTTTAATGCCAGGACTGGCAGACAATCTGATCTTGTAGTCTTTGATAAAAATATGATAGACCAGCTGGAGCTTAGTATACCTACACTAGACAATGCAAACCTAAAAGAGCTGAGGACAGATCCCGTTTGATACTCCCAAGACCCCCATATTAACAACTATGGTACTAAACTTTTGAACATGTGTAGAAACTTGGATCTGTACATCATGAACGGTCGTGTAGGTGCAGACAAACAAATAGGTAAACCAACATGCAAAGGGGTTAGTCTAGTCGACTATGCCATCTGTTCATCCCACATGTTTTCCTTTGCTAAAGAATTCGAAATTTTAGATTTTGATGAACTGTTGTCAGATGTGCACTGCGGTGTGCACACTGCCTTGTGCTTGAAACCTATGGTACAGAGTAACATTGAGGAATGTAATGATGACACTCAGAGTGAAGATCAGTTCAGGAGACCACTTTGGAAAAATGAGTTTGCTGATACTTTTGTAAATTTTCTTGATAAACCTAAAATAAATATCCTCTCAGATGAATTAGATGCACTGCTGCAGAAGGACAGTGAGGTACAAAAAGGAGCAGTAAACAGAGTCATTAGTGATATCTGTACAATTCTGAAGACAAGTGCTGAGAAAGTTGGTTGTTTCCCCCCATCAAAATTACACAAGCCATGGAGGCCCAAGAAACGAAACAAAAAGCATCAAGTATGGTTCAATCAAGCATGTGAAGCTAAAAGGAAAGATTTCTTCAAAAAGAAAAATATCAATAAAAAAAAACAGATAATGAGGTAGCCAGGGCAGCTAGAAAAGAGGCAAGCAAATCTTATAAGAGGGAGTTAAACAAGCAGTTTCGGTTATACCAGAAATCATTTATCCATAAATTGAAAATAATGAAAAACAAAGATCCTAAGTCTTACTGGAAAATTCTGAATGGCCCCAATTCTGCAAGGGAAAAAGAAAGTACAAAATGTAAAGTGGAAATATTCAAGGAGCATTTCAAAAAATTAAACAACAGAAATAAAAACACTGAACACAATGTACCAATAAACACTACTGAGGTTTCGAAAGAAAGGGAGAATGATATGATAAATACCCTGTTTACAGTGGATGAAGTTAAAAAAGTAATGAAAAAACTAAAAAATAATAAATGCAGTGGATCAGATCAAATATTAAATGAGTTTCTTAAATACTCAGGGGACATCATGGTCCCCATATACACAAAGATCTTTAATGTTATATTAAACAGTGGAACTATACCAGAGAGTGGGGCTATAGGTTTCATTAGGCCAATATATAAAGGCAAAGGTCAAGTTGACAATCCAGATAACTATCGAGGGATAACACTGGTAAGTTGTTTTGCCAAATTATTCACAGCAGTCATCGATGACAGACTCATGGGGTATTTGGAAGAAAACAATTTACTGGGAGAAGAGCAAGCAGGTTTCAGGCCAGGATATAGTACTGTTGATCATGTATTTACACTGCAAACACTGGTGGACCTGTACCTCATGAAGAAAAAAAGATTATACTGTGCTTTTGTTGATTATCAAAAAGCATTTGACTCTGTAAATAGAACTTATCTATGGCAGAAATTGCTTGCTAGTGGCATAACTGGAAAAATTATGAATGTGGTATATAACTTGTATTCTATGGCAAAATCATGCGTTAAGATAGGTCCTGTAGTTTCATACTTCTTTCAATGTAAGAATGGAGTTCGTCAAGGAGACAACTTGTCCCCTCTGCTGTTTTCAATCTTCCTGAATGACCTCCAAAGTTATATAAGTGCTGAATATGATGGCCTCTGTGAAATTACTCAACAGATTGGTACTTTTATGGAAGACTGTGGTATATATTTAAAGTTATGCCTTCTCTTATATGCTGATGATGCAGTCATTATGTCAGAGACACCCGAAGATTTACAAAAGGCCCTTGATGCAATGTATACCTACTGCAAGAAATGGGACCTACAAGTCAATGTTAAAAAAACAAAAGTAATGATTTTCTCGAGAGGCAAAATACGAAAATTCCCAGTGTTTATGTTTAATGGTTCCACTTTAGAAGTAGTTTATGATTTCTCCTACTTAGGTATTAAATTCAATTATAATGGTAAGAGTAACAAGACACAAAAACACCTGGTGGAACAAGCATCTAAAGCCATGTTCTCTCTGTTGAAAAGAAGTCGATCCCTAGGTCTACCAATTGACATGCAGCTAGAGCTCTTTAATAAAATGGTTGTGCCTATTTTGCTGTATGGCACTGAGGTATGGGGTCCAAGTGCCACTGATGTAATTGAACGTCTACAACTGAAGTTCTGTAAAATGTTGTTAAAAGTCAAACCATCTACACCTTCATGCATGGTATATGGAGAACTTGGAGTTTTTCCTCTCCACATTCTTGTCAAGAGTAGAGTCCTCAATTACTGGTACAGAGTCACTAACTGCAACAATGACAACAAACTTTCCTTCATTATGTATAAGTTACTATACAAGCTTGATGCAGAAGGCATCTATGTATCCCCCTGGATCCAATATGTAAAGTCAAATCTACAGGACCTTGGGATGGCATTTATGTGGTATAATCAAATTACCTCTCATCACTCATTAAATTGGTTTACCTGTGCTATAGCACAGCGAGCAAAGGACCAGTATCTGCAAGTATGGAATAACAAAATGTATAATAATGCAACCTGCATAAACTATACAGTATTTAAAAAGGATTTTGGGCTTGAAAAATATTTACTCCTCTTACCAGAGAACTTGAGAATGTATCTTACACGTTTCCGTTTGTCAAATCACCACTTACCTATAGAAAGGCAGAGATATGAAAATATACCAAGAGCAGAAAGAATATGTAACAAGTGTAACCTTAAAGAGCTTGGTGATGAATTTCATTACATTTTTGATTGTACATATTTTCAAGAAGCACGCAAGTCTCTCATTAAAAAGTACTATTGCGTGCACCCCAACACTATTAAGTTTGCCAAACTATTTGGGTCAAATGAGAGGAAAGCTTTGCTAAAACTCAGCAAACTAGTCAAACTGATAATGGTGGAGAGTACTGGTGTGCCTTAGATAACCTTAGCTTCCTCTTCTGCATGGAGCACTGATGTGAACACCTAAAAACTATTTTTTATGTGACAGTTCAACTTGATCTTATAATTGTGTATGGCTTTGTTAATTGTTGTATGTCACTCTGTATATTTTGACTTGCATGTACTCATGTACCCCAAAGGGGTTTTTGAGAAATAAACAAACTTGAAACTTGTTTACAAGTCAAAACGTGTCTATCGTTGCATGCATTCAGGAGACTCAGGGAGAAAGTATCCTGGAACAACTACCTATACAATATACTGCCTATCACCTGGTCATATTCACTAAAGGGGATATTTATTACAAGGTACCCAATCCATGCAGAATATCGGTGTACATATTGACTGAATTCATGCAGTAGGCCAGCCAATGTACCCTATTATATGTAAGAAGTTTATACATAATACCATTATTATAGTCAGCTTCAAGTGGTAATCATAACTTTCAGCAGAATGAAATGGCTGTATATGCACAGAATCTGGTTACAGAAAAGAATACCAGGTATACTGAGTAAAACATTGCTATATTCAACTATCACTCACAGTAACATTATTAGCAAACCAATTAAGTTCTGAGTTACACAATTGTTGCAGTCTTCTGGCAGTAAAAGGTAATTTTAAAACATGAGGGTTTCCAGCACTGTCATCATACAGCAGGTTTAAAGCAGCTCTCTATGAGTGGCTGTCTAGTGGCAGTAAAAGGCAATTTTAAAACAGGACAGTTCCAGCACTGTCACATGCAGTGGCTGTACAGCGCCTCTATCATGTCCGAGTGGCTCTCTAGTCGAAGCTGGTAAATGCATTGAGTTGCTGCACCATTGCAGTACTGCCACTCCATAGTGGCTCTATAAATGGCTGCACAGATGCTCTGTCATTTGCATATATACAAAGAACTTAATCGAAGGGAAACTTTTGGCAGGGGCTTGTAACATGTCAAAAGCATGTCCTTTGAAAAGACCAATCACAGTGGGTGTTTTGGAGCAGTTGGTGGAACAGATTTCCAAGTAATCAAGAGCCATTATAAAAGATAATGCTGAAAGCTGCATTCAGTTTTGCCTTTCATGCTTTCTTGCATATAGGGGAAATGTTACCAAACTCCAGTCATGAAATACATGTAAATCGAGTAATTCAATTTTCTGATGTGCATTGGCAGGATAAAAAGAGACAGTTGATAGTTACCCCTATAAATTGAAGAACAGCAAAAATCAAGGTGCCCAAAATATTGTTTTGACTCATGCTACAAAAGAGCATTCTGGGATCTGTGTAGTGAGAGCACTGAAGAAATTATGCTCGGTTCATAACACAAAAGCAGAAGGTACAGATCCATTTTGAAGAAGGCAATTTGACAGCTATCTGTTACTAGTAGTGTCATACTATGGTTTGAGCAAAGACTCTCAGGGTCATAGCTTTGGGATAGGAGCAGCCCCTGAAGCAGCAGTGCAAGCCTTATTGGATTCACAAATCCACAACTTGGGTCATTGGCCCTAAGACATCTTTAAGAAATATATTTGCCCGTCTGGCCTGCACAGATGATAGGTTTCACTTTTTGATGGACATGACTTGTACATAAAGGCTTCACTTCAAGCTGGGGTAGTCGGCCAAGGACCGCTTCCCTAAATTTCCATTGGGGGGGGGGGGAACACTTAAAAGTCAGCTGTCAAGTGTCCAGTGGTGTTCTTGTCTCCCCCCCCCTCCCCCCCCATCGGTATTTTTTTTTTAAAGGCCCATGAATCCCGGGCCAACCTCACTGTATAGTATTGGCTGCAACATCCAAGTCAGTTGGCATTAAATAAAATGCCCCAGCACCCCCTAGGTGGGCGCTTGCCAAACCCTCATGATTTGCTACTCAATTCTCAGATTTGCTACCAAAAATTAAACTTGGTTGCAAACCCTTGCTACTGGTTAGTAACAATGGAGGCCATTAATGGCTCTTTGTTGGACTCCCCTGGTACCAAAATGTGGGGTGCCACAGGGAGCCATCCCTGGTGCACTCTTTTTCATTCTGTATATTAATGATCTTCTGAAGTCAGTGAATTTATCCAATGTATTGTTATATGTGGACAACAAAGCATTTTAGTACTCCCATGGTGATATACGTAAAATAGAGTGTTGAATCTTGAGCTCCTCGACATTTCAAATTCTTTCAGTCCATTTGACTTACCCTTAATGGTAGGAAAACTAAAGCGATGCTATTTGGTTCTTTGACTTGACTGAACAATTCTAAATCACTTGTCATTAAAATTCATGAAGAAGATATTGAAGGTATTGAAAAGATGAATATGATCAAGTATGTGGGTGTTCACCTGGATGATATTCTATCTTTTTGCCAATCATTTTGATTATATTATCCGTAAAATTAAATCCCAACTAGTAGTAATAGAAAGGGCATCCAGATACTTAAGACTTTAACCCTTTCCCCCTCAAACCGGCCAAAAACCGGCTGGTGGTCAAATGTCGTCTGCTTCAGTGTATTCTACTAATTTCAACAGTTATGAAAAACAATTTGACTGTGAAATGTACATGAGACTTATCAAGATCACATGCCCCAGGTCAACAGCTTTCCTTGGCATGGGTTGGGCACTTAACCAATGCCAAGGAAAGCTGTTGACTCAGTCTTAATTCAAGGGGGAAAGGGTTAAACAATTACTATCATACAAACCATTGATCCTCATGTTTTGACTGAGCCCTTCTCATATTCATTACAGGACCTGGTTGCTGCTTGGACCTGTTGGCCTTATAGGTAAACCAACCAATTGTATGTGTATTATTATGTATTATTATTTAGCCAAGTTAATCTATACCATATATGTGTGTGTGTGTGTGTGTGTGTATGTGTGTGTGTTCTGTTCGATATTATATGTTTTAAAATGTTATTTGTGCAAGTACATATATATTGGTATTTACTGGTGTTATATAAATTTGTATTAATGTCTATTTTTTTTTGCATAGGTATATGTGTTTTATATGACCTGTTATCATTTTCATTTTACCATGGATCATCCAAGGCCTGGTAGATCAGTAATGTTTCACTGAGCCAGTGACCCTGATAATGGAGAAAAATCAATCTGGCAATTTTGTCTAGTATATGTTCTGGAAGATATATTTGCCCTCTTGCCCTCACAAGAAAAGATGCAGAAAACTAAAGCATCGCTTTAGTTTTCTGCATCTTTTTTTTTGTAATGGTGATACAAAAATTGCCAAAGAAAGGCTGATTTTGTCAAAATTTATCAAGTTGGTGACTTTTTGTTTTAGACACACATTTAAAGGAGAACTGTTCATTTCTAAGAAAATCTGATAGGGAATACATACATGATATGTCTCCACAATGTCCCAGTGAACAAAATTATACAAAACTTGTTGGACCTTACCTAAAACCAAAATACTTAGAACTACCATTTTATGGCATTTATTTGCAAGGGATCCCTTTGGAAGTAAACTGCAGGCAAAGGTTTTAAGGGATACCTCCATTTACATATGGCTTTAGGATATATGATGTTACAAGGTCACAAATTTACTTTTTGACAATATGTCTATATACTATGCTAAAATCATTCAA
Source organism: Hermodice carunculata (assembly GCA_964020975.1). NCBI lineage: Eukaryota > Metazoa > Annelida > Polychaeta > Eunicida > Amphinomidae > Hermodice > Hermodice carunculata. Next base: position 547,759 of record OZ026618.1, read on the forward strand.
TTTACATGTGCAACATTCAAATTTTCTGAAGTATGAATGCAAAGAGTGAATTTTTGGGAAATGTTAGACTCTGCCTTGGTTGCTCTGCATGGTTTCTTGGCATCACTGAATCTTTTAAGCCTCACTCATGAAGGTTCAGTAAAACCTCAGCAAGTGAGCTACTAACAAGTGTGACTAGCAGTCTAAGCTGTTGACATGTCAGTCACAATTCCTTTTGACCAATCATGACCCGGCAGGGAAGCTGCACCCAGACACAGGTGTGACTGTAAAAGCAAAGACAGCTAGGGTCAAGATAAATGTCATGATTTGAGGACAAGAAATGATCAGACATGTTCACTATTTTAGAGAACACTACAGTTTGTCATATGGCTGGTAGGAATTAGCCAATCATAAGGCTCAAAAAGTGTTGATTATATCCCATAACCATCGATTATGAAAAAGAATGTATTATGAAACTTGATAATGCATCTTTTTGGGGCTGACCTTCACCCTCAAATTTTAATCGCAAAAAGGGCCCGCAAAAAGAGTGAATTAAGTGAAACCTATAACTCACTCTTTCCGAATTAACCCTTTCAATGTCTAACAATAAAATTTGAAATGATTTACCTGAATTTCCATGATAAAAACTTTCCATTCAAGTACCAGCACGCATTATACCATCAGCCACAAAACTTCTCCGGGTCAGTAGTCTTGATGCAGTAGCATATCATGAACGCAAAGCAAACTTTGATTGTGAAATTGTAAAAACACTACAAATAAAAACCAACATACCTCCCAGTACTGCCGGTGCCGTCACTTCTTTGGAAAAATAATTGCTGAGTTGCAATATTATCAAGTTCAATTAGAGGCACGTCATCCTTCATTTTGTGGCAGCTAGCAGATTCACGAACTACCTGAACGCCTGAGCGAAATCACGAATGAAGTGACTCAGAAGTGAAATGACACTGTCACGCGTGTGTGTAAGAATTTGATTACGTAACTGACAGATAATACGCTTTCAATCATGAAATCACTAATCCGACCTAAACACAAATGACCATTCCTACCAGCCAATGACAAATATGTTATAACATGAAAGGAGACGATTATGGCTTATAACTGTCGAGTGGTGAAGCTTATCTCACTTATCTTTGTGTTCACAAAAGTAATAACTGAGCGTTGTTTTTGCCTTTGTTTCATAGACAAAATAACCTAAGTTGTTGATCTGTCAAACCAAATCCTCCAAGTTGTTTGCCTGGCTGCACGCCTGACCACCCAAGCAATGAAGCCCATGGGTGATCAGGTGCTCAGGCAGGCAAACAACGAGGGGGATTTGGTGTCGACAGATTTATGACAAGGGCTATTTATTATTTATCCCCTGTGGTCCATTAAGAAAGAAAAAAGACAATTTATAACACTTGTAACATTTTATTTCACTACATTTTATCACTTTGCAACAGTCATCGGCGCATATGAAAATGAAATTTAAACAACAAAGAATAGAGGTCGACCATAGGCCTAATGGCAAAGTTTTTTTGAATGGCCATCACTTCAGCCAAAAGTCACTTTTTTCATATTTCTACATGGAATTGATTTGGTGGAAATGAGAATTGGAAGGTCATATTGCCTTGGAATATTGTATCAGCAAACATCCCAAAGTATGCACACATGGAGGTCAATTGGCCGAGAGTCACCAGACTGGCTTCATCACTGATGGTAGCTGCAGTATGAGTATAATCCCATGTTCACTAAAGGCAAATATAATGCAGGAGAGAAATATGAAAAAATGTAGTGGATGGTGCATTTTGGCAAAATTTCATAAACAAAACTAAAAGTATAGTAAACAGGGACATTTAGAACATTTTTGAAGACAAATATAATATAAAAGGGCATGAAATTCATAAGATGTAGTGAATAAAGGTTTTGCTAATTCTTTAAAGACAAGTATAATAAAGACAATACCTGTAGTGAATAGTGAATTCTGGCAAACATTCAGACACAAAACTAATAAGGGACAGAGCGTGTCAAAGTGAAGAGGGGAGTTTTGCTAATTTTAAGGGCAAAAAATTATAAAATAAACAAAAAAATGTTGTGAACAGTCCAATTTGGGAAAAACGTATTATTTGAGTCATGATTTAAGGACAAGAAATTCTTAGACATGTTCATTATTTTAGTGAACACTGCAGTAAATCTTTGTGTTCACAAAGGTAACAACTCAGTGTTGTTTTCTCCTTTGTTTCAATGTAAAATCCCCTAAAAGACTACAGTTTTTATATGCAATTTTTGTCAAAGTAATTTTAAACTTTAGGATCGAAGTACATCATTTTTGGCCCAAAACTACTTCTAAAAAGACAATATCCTACCAAGTTTAAAATAAAAGACCAATCAGAATAATCAACTGGTAAGGGACACTCTGGATTTGCTAAGTATTACATTAAACAACCATTACACGAACCCTGCAAATCCCACCATTTCCTTTGAAGGCCCTTTTCGTCACATCAATACTAGAGGGACCAAAAATAAACTTTAAATCACCAGTACTTTCTCAGTTTTGCTCATAAAAACTTGATATTTGTTACAATCTCATTGTTATAAGGTCAACTAAAAATTCACTTCTCAGATGTTTGTTATTTTGAGTAAATTTTGTTGGGAGGGCCATAATAAATGTCACAACCATTCAATTCATGTTTGCATGGGAGGCTACCTTCTCAGTTTCCAAGGCTCGTAGCTGAAAGAACAATACAACGAAAAGAAAAAAGTAAAACCTGTTTTTGAGACAAACATATTCAATATTTCTCAAAGTTTTTCTTTTAATGAAGTCATAAATAGAAAAGAGATGATTTCTGTGAAATTGAAGGCAATTTTGCGGTACTGTATGAACGCACAAAAATGCATATCGTTGGCTGCGCAAAATACAGAGTTCTTTGTATGAATTTTACAAGAAATACAATTTTTGCATTATTGCTGAAAAAATACGCTCCCCCCCCCGCCAAATCGATAGAGTTCAAAATACTTCCTCCATGTTCCCTCCAACTGACCGTTAAACGTCAATATATCTGTCAATAACTTGAATAAGAACAACAAAGGGCATGCACACAACAAAAACTTCCACGTGCACGTGCTAACAGGACACCAAAAGACAACAGGTGGCAACTCCACAGGCACGGAAACACCGCCCACTTTTTGACAGGCACTGCATATGCCATATTATCTACCACCGCTTACTGTTGATCCTGATGTGGTTTCCGCGACGCTTGCCGTTGTCTCCACCCCCGGCCGAGGATGCACACCCCATGCTGCCCTGCATTGACAAGTCATGTACGAATCTTTTCCCCCAACAAGTTGTAATAATATAATACGCTGCCGCTAAAATATTCACATCTATTCTTCAGCCTGCAGGTTTATTTCTCTTCGTCACCACACAGCCGATCTGAGGCTATAGCTTTGCGAAAGAATAAAATCATGCAGACAGATGATGGGAAATGCCCCGGGAATATGCCCGGAAACATTCACACCTACCTACTTCTTACCACTTCAACGCTTTGAGTGTTGCTCACCTGTGCCGCCTTCTTTGCGCGTCAAGCGTCACGTGGCAGTTGCTTGGACACGAAAAAATGTCAACAATCGACCTACCATGCGTGAAGCCATAGAAAAGCCTTCAAAAGGGGAAAATCAAACACGAGACTGTCACCATAAAAGTATTGCACTCACTGCAGCTAAGCATCAATACTGTATTATTATGGCGCACTCGGGACAAGCCAACTCACCATTGACAGGGCTTGCCTGACTCAAATTTTGCAGCGAAAAGAAGCACTTGATCCGAAGCTATTTTGAACCACACGCGTGAACCTAAAGAAGTTTAAAGGCTTGTGTCGTTCAAAGTGATTGGTCAAATTTGAGACCCCAGGTCAGGTCACGTTAACGAACCAATCACAAACCATTTTAGAAAGTAAGGCTATGTTACTGAATACAAACAACATGGCACCTGTCAACAGTGAAAGGTGACCGGTCACTATTTTTGCAAATTTTGGTGCTGCTCATGCAGGTAAGTCTCGCTCTTGTGTTGATTTTTTCCATTGTATTTTCTCTGTATGTCACAAAATTATAAGTGAGAATAATAAGCAGGTTCATGTCCAATCCAGGCCGAGTATATCGGTGTGCCTTGATAAGCTTTGCGACTCCCTCCCCCTGTCATGCTGTCACTCACGGTCACACTTCCAGTGCCCTGGTGTCAGCAGTACTAGAAGTAAGACCACATGTATTTAAACTAACAAAATCATCAACCAATGCCATGGTTGCAGTTGGAAAAGTCAGACAGGTCTTGGACTCAGTCTCTTTTACGAATATTTCGTTTAATATTTTAATCGGAGTGACTATTAGTGTTTTGTCTATTTTCACCGAACGGTGATGATACAGTTTGGTCTGTATTCAACGTATTGTGAGAATAGGGGCTGATCTAGCTCCAGGGAACTAACCCCCGCGGACTGTTGGCTGGCGGGGGACAGTCCGCGGGGGTTAGTTCCCTGGAGCTAGGGCTGATCCATTTCTACCGTACGGCGATGGTAGAGAAGTAAACCAGGGAAGAATATTTTGGAAAAGCATTGTGTCATGATATAGCACACAAAGAGAATTGGAACAACATTTGCTGAAATAATAAAGGCCTAACATCCCAGTTAATTTAATTTAAACATATTTATTTATTCTGGATCACCTAATAGTATACATCGAGATACTAAAAAACAGGCTCTCCAGACATAGAGAGACACACAGAATATATACAATACACACAGGACAATACAATTCACGAAATGCTTTGTATGTACCACTCATTGTTACAATAATATTGAAAAATACACTTTCCTGAATGCTATGAAGTAAATACTCACAAGCAGAGACATGTCGATTAAAGAATGAGTACAAGTTATTGATCCAAAAAAATCCACTATGTCACTAGCTCGGTAACCAAAAAAAGAAAAAATGACGACAGTCTTAGCCATAAACCGTATATTGACAGGATCAACATGTTAATCAAAATATGAATCGTCTGGAGTCAGAAATGAATTTTTGGACAGCATCAAATAATTTAATGTTAAGGTTTGCAGAAAGGTCATTGTTACCATGTATAAGATACCGGATAAGTATATCACTTGCTAGATAGACTACAAGACTAGGATTCACACCTGGAGCTAGAATGTAACAAACCGTTTTTAAAAGGGATTTCCTGGGAACTGAATAATAGGGACATTCTAGGAAAAAGTGAAGAATACTTTCGTCAGGATTTAGACATTTACAAGCTGGGGACAGTATTATATTAAATCTGTGTAGGTGGGAATTTAGTCCGGAGAAGCCCAAGCGCAAACGAGTATGTATGATATTAGAAAATCGACTACCGTGTGAGTAATAAACAGGAACAGGATCTACAGACAATAAAGTATTTTTCAAAGTAGATTTAAATTTGGATAAAGTTGCTGAACGTCTTATGTCGTCGGGGAGATCATTCCATAGTTCAATAGAGGAAGGAATGAACGAATTTCCGAACCGTAAGGAGTTAAGCCTGATTTGTCTTTGGCTGCGTCGGTTTCTTAACTGGACAGTGGGCTGACCATTGTTATTCGGAACGAGATCCGAAAGATAAGCGGGAGTTTGACCATTAACAATTTTATAAAACATGATTAATTTGAAATATTGGCGTCTTTTAGCTAGAGTAGGCCAGCCTAATTCCTTAAGCATAAGATGACGGGGAGTGCGTTTCAGGGCTCCTAAACAAATGCGAGCTGCTTCATACTGAACACACTCGAGGGAATCAGAGAGAGTCTGTGAGCAATTGTCAAAAATTATACATCCATACTCTAAGATGGGTCGTACCATGGATTTGTAAAGCCGAATCAGAGTATTGCGGGATAACCTAAATTTAAGTCTGTGGAGGAGAGACAGACGTTTCCTCGCTTTTTCCACGATTCTGGTAATATGGGCATCCCACTTTAGATTACTAGAAAGTGTAACGCCCAAATGTGTATGGCTAGTACCTTCTGGTATAACAGCATTGCCAAGGAGTAAAGGTGGGTGATCTGGCTTGTTATGTTTAGTGGAAAACAAAACAGCTAGAGACTTAATAGCATTGAAAGACATTTTCCACTGTTTGCCCCATGTAGAGATATGAACAAGATCTGCGTTCATTCGACCTGCAGAGGTAACGGGATCATGGATTATCTCCAGAATGCTAGTGTCATCAGCAAAAAGCTTAATATCACACACAATATTATCAGTTATGTCATTAATATAAACTAGGAAAAGAAGAGGCCCCAGAATAGAGCCCTGGGGTACCCCTGCCTGTACAGGAAGCAAGGAGGACGACTGACCACCAATCGTAACTCTCTGAAAGCGATTTGATAAGTAACTACCGATAAACTGGAGTAAAGCACCTTCAATACCCAGCTGTCTTAATTTGAAAAGAAGACCCTCATGCCACACGCGGTCAAAAGCCTTACTGATGTCGAGAAAAACCATCCTGGCTTCTTTTTGTAGTTCCAGGCCATTATATATGTCATGAACGATTTTGATAAGCTGGTTGATGGTAGAGTCGTTTTTCTTAAACCCAGAGTTTTTGTGCGTCAGTAGATCGTGACGAATAAAGTACTCGTACAGAATATTAAATATTAAACGTTCGTAAACTTTGGAAACATTACACAGTAATGAAATAGGGCGATAGTTGCTTTTTACCTGCTTATCGTTCTTTTTGAATACAGGGCACATATTAGATTTTTTCCAAGAATCTGGAAAGCACGAAGCAGCAAGAGAGAGATTAAAGAGTTTGGTAAGTGATGGGGAGAGGCCAGAAGCCGTATTCTTTAGGATGAGGTTACCTATACCATCGGGTCCCGTAGCAGAGCTGGACTTAAGATATTGTAAAATCTTTTTAACGTCGTTTTCGTCAATTTGGAATTCACTGAGCCTCGCATCGGTGCGATATGAGAAGTCAGGCAGGGGCATAGGATCGTCTTCATGAGGAAGTTTACATTGATTGGCAAAGTAATTATTGAAAACTTCACACTTTTCAACGTTACTGGATATTACAGTGCCGTTTTCGAGAAGGGGAGGTATGGAATGATTGAGCTTGGAACCTAGAAAACTCTTGCTGAGGTTCCACCATTTCTTTGGATTAATGATATTAGAATCCATTTCACTGCGAATTTTTGAAAAATATGACCTCATGGAACTATGAAGGGCGCTGACTGCAGTGTTGCGCTTCCGTTTATAGAACATGTAGAGTCTTTCAAGAGTAATAAACTCGATATAAGTAAAGGGACGAATTTTGTTGCTAAAACGTTTGAAACGTTTCCAAGCACGATTTCTCTGTCTAAGTAACTGTTTAATTTTACAAGTGACCCATGGCTTATCTTTGGGTCGTACAAGGATGTCACGACAAGGGATGAAGTCCTTGCATAAGCCGCTAAAAAGATCTGTCCAGAAAGATACCACATCGTTGATATCATCAAAGACTTCAAATCCTGTGTTAAAAGGAGCGTCAAGGGCAGCTTTGTTTAAATCTTCAAAATTAGCTTTCTTGAAGTCCCAAATTTTCCTTTTGAAGGGGTGGTCTACGCGGCGGGAAATCGAAAAAGTACAAAATACAACTGAGTGATCGGATGTAGAAATGGGTGGTAAGATACCTGAATTTAGAACATAACCTGGTGAATCTGTGATAATGAGATCAAGGATACTTTCAGATACATCGTTTACTCTGGTCGGTTCATTTATTAATTGGAATAAGTTATTTTGGGATAAAACATTGACTAGGCGCAGTCCTAAGTCGCTATCTGAATGATCAGTATTCCATAACTGGCACCTATCATTAAAGTCACCGGTTATGATTAGAGTTTTAGGATTACACTCGAGGGCTGAAGTAATAGAAAGATCGAGCTCCTCAATAAACAAATCTCTGTCTGCGGCATATTGCCCTGGTGGTCGGTAGTACACACCTAAGAGAACTAAACCGTATTTGAGTCGAAATTCGACCCATAAGCATTCACTGTTGGCAGATCCGAGGTCCGCTCGGTGAGTGCAGGGTAAGTTGTCCCTTACATAGATCGCCACCCCTCCCCCAGTACCCACAGTCCTATCCTTGCGTATGGGCATACCAAAACCATCAATGCATAATAATTCACTGAACAGATCTCATTATAAACCATGCCCAGTTTGAGCATGGTTTATAATGAGATCTGTTCAGGTGTTATTTCAGCTTTTATTATCAATAACTTTTATAGAGCCAACACTCTGTATTTTTTATGTGAAAAGGCAAAAATTCAGGGGACAAGACAAAGTAGGAACTAGTTTAATATTGTCACAGGTGGAAGTAACAGAACTTAAGGGTAATATAGATCTATCTCGTTATGACTTTAGTTAAGGATCGCATTTAAAAAAACAAACCACAAAGCAACGAAAACGAAAGACTGATGGGTGGGTAGAGTAAATTTATACACATTAATTTGAGATGTTAAAAGGCCAAACATTTAATGCTGTCACAGTGCCAAGGAAATTGCCTTACAGCAACCCCTTCATAAGTGGGTACTTTGCTTTGTGCTGTGGTCCCATTTCCTATTTACTATACTATAAAGCTAGCTATCTCCCTGAAGTATAAGCATTTTTCTCCAATCTTAATGTGCCTCAGTTCTATGTGACAAGCCATAACCATAAATTTCTGAAAAGGCTCTTAATTTCAATTTCCAGATGGTGAAAATAGAGCCACCTCTATCCTCACTGTATAAATATACCAAACTGTATCATCATCTCCATACGGTGAAAATAGACCAAGCCCTATTCTCACCGTATGGTGAAAATACACAAAACTCGATCCTCACCTTATGGTGAAAATAGACAAACCTCCTTCTAAACGCTATTCTCACCGCACAGTGAAAAAAGCATCGTCGTATTTTAATAGTCTCCAGTTACAGGCATAAAACTCAGTTGAATGGAACTTCATAATTATGATTACATGTATGTCCAGGACCAGGTTCACTACCTCCTTATCTTCAAATGCCATAGAGTCCTGCCGGCTGTATTCAAACGGTTCATTTTAACTTACTCTACTTGTACAGCGGTGCTTGACATCATCCCAGCATTAAACAGAACACATGATCTAATTTTGGTTTTCAGTATACAGTTTCTGACTGGCCAAAATCTTATTTCTATTGGCAGTAAAACACCATTTTTTTTTTTTTTTTCCAGTTTTTATAGAAAGCACCACAGGGGCAACAAGGAGAATGGTTGTCATCATATTCTGGTCGATACGAACCCATTCATACTGACTGCTAAAGTCACTGTCCACTGAATTAGGGTGCACGGTTGGCCGAGCTGCAACACGCTCGCCTTCCACCTCTGCGTCCCGGGTTCGATTCACGGCCGGGGAAGCATGTGGAAAGAGTTCCTACCACTCTGACTGTACACGGTGGTTTTCTCCGAGTCCTTCGGTTTCCTCCACCAAACATGCAGGTAGGAAGTATACGCCACGATCTGTGCCATGGAGAGTGATTAATATAGGCTTGGCCTGCTTCGCGGTCCATGTAAAAGATATGGGTCTATACTATACTGTCCACCGAAAATAATGATTAGGGTTTTGGTGGACAGTGACTTTATAGCAGTTAGTATGAATGGGTTTGTATCAACCAGAATATTATGACGACCATTCTGCTGGTTGCAAAGCACTGCGTGAGCTCAATGTTATATGCATGTTTAAACCACAGGGGCAACCAGCAGAATGATTGTCCTCATATTCTGGTGGATATGCACCCATAGATAATGACCACCAATGACACTTTTTGCTGAAAATAATCAGTGTCACACTCCATAGTCAGCTGATGGATATACATGTATGTACATGTATAATACTGTATTATACATCCATATTATTGCTGTGGTTCAGCTGAGTATTGAACGCGGGACCTCTCGCATATCACAAGATAATGCTAAAATGCGGGACATCGAGCATAAGGGCTCAACACTGCCTGGCTCTCATTACACTCCTTCTCCTTTCCTCCAGCAATGAAGAGCACAATGTACCCCATCAGCTGTTGTCCCTCCGACTCCCAGCCAGCAGAGCCCAATAGGGAACCACCCTCAGCCACTGTGGCCTGTTTGCATGCGTTCATGATCACCTTGGCACCAATGTTGTGGTTCACCTATATATCGAACCAGGGACCTCTCGCACCCCAAGCCAGCATTTTACCTTTACGCTTAAAGTCAGGACATTGAGCGCAAGGGCTCCACACTACCTGGCTGTCACAACAATTAATATATATATATATATATATATATTCCATTTCCAGGACTGCCTACAATGCACATGTAGAAAAAGTCACTTTATTACATGTACCTCTTTTTGGTAAGATATGCATTGCATTGAATGTATGTCTAGTTTTCCCCTGCTACAAGGTTAATAAATTTTTTAAAATAGAAACAATGGCTGGTATGAAGTATAGGAACTAAAGGTGTATTTTGCAATGTAAGAGAAAGAAGCAAAGTCATAAGACAAATTTCCAGTTTTTAGATTTGCTGATGTAAGGTCGCAGAGCTTATGCAACCGCTCATGTCTGTCTGTCCATCTATCAACTTTTACTTGTTAGTACAAAATTGTCCACACTTTTCAAGTTAACCCAGTATAACTCTCAGGATCTTTAATCTTTGGTGGATCTTCATGAAATATGTTAGGATTATGGGAAAGGTCACAATTTCGATCGAGGGTGATACTAGTGGTGCCACCTATAGTTGTACAGAAATTATTAGTCAAAAGGTGTTCAAACTTATATAAATTTAAAGCAAAGAATGCAGCTGGTCTTACCAAATTTATACAGTAGGATATATGTATCATGGCTAAAACTAGAATGTTACAGATTATGGATGACCTTGATCCACTTGTTCAAGGTCACCAGGACTATAAAGTTGATAGAGGTGGGTTTAAGAGCTACCTGTATCACATGATACAGAACTGTGGCAAACAAGGAGAGAGCTGCAGCAATATTATTGTGAATAATATACATTAATATATCATAAAAGGGGCTTACAGTATGGAAAGTATAGGGGTATAAGAATGCCCAGTGTGCCAGTATGGGAAACCCCTTTACCCCTTGCAACATGGTTTTGATGTTTTTCTCATTATATGTGTGTGTGTGTGTGTGTGTGTGTGTGTGTGTGTGTGTTTGTGTGTGTGTGTGTGTGTGTGTGTGTGTGTGTGTGTGTGTGTGTGTGGCATTGAATCTCCAACCATACAAATAATCACTAATAGGTTAGCTGTTTTTGTTGTACAAAAATTCATAAAAAATAATACCCACCACCGTGCAGTGCTATTCTAAGTGCAAATGAGAGCCCTACGGAAAGAATCTCAGGTTTTGAAGATTTCTTTCTGCAACCAATGGTATTACGAATTGCTAGCTATATCAAGGACACGAATGATTTTATTAACAAGATAGAACACTTCCTCAGCAACCAGCAAACATATTGCTGGTAACCCTTGATGTCAACTCTTTATATACAAATATACCTATCGCTGAAGGGCTTAGAACCATAGCCAAAACCCTATTACACAATAGGGATCATACAGAGGGACCAAGAGTCAGTGAAATTATTTCACTGTTGAGATTGGTTCTGCACTGTAATAACTTTGAATTCAATGGTGAGCACTACAGGTACCTGCAAATCAGCAGAACTGCAATGGGGAATCGAGTAGCCCCATCATATGCCAACCTTTTCATGGCTTCTTTGGAGGAGGATCTACTCTCCAAATACTCCATTAAACCTGCAGTATGGTTCAGGTTTATTGATGACATTTTATTTGCATATGGGATCATGGAGAACCAAAACTCAAAGAATTTGTTGAGTATCTAAATTCCAGTCACCCAACCATTAAATTCACTGTCACATACAATGACAGAGAAATTAATTTCCTAGACACCCTAGTAAGGCGGGATGACTCAGGCAAACTGTACACAACACTGTACACCAAAGTAACAGATACACACACCTATCTGCACTTTCGATCAGCACATCCAAAACATTGCAAAACAGCTGGACCATATGGCAATTCCTTAGGGTAAAGAGAATAATATTATGTACCCATCCATTTGATTTTGAGGTTAATGCAGAAAAAAATCTTAAACTATTATACAGCAAGGGGCTACCCAATGCCCCAATTACAGGAAGCATTAACCAAGGTGAGGGCTCTCAACAGAGCCCCCCTGCTGGAACACAGATCTGACCACCAGATCTTAACTCGAGACAGAGAAAAACTGTTTCTGATCACAACTTATAACCCTGCATTGCCACCAGTGAGAGATATCATATCTCACGAAATTGGGGCACAGTCCAAGCCTCAAAATATGCAAGTGTACTGGGGAACAAACGAGTTGTAGTTGGTTTCAGAAGAGCCGAAAATTTGAAAGATATTTTGGTGCAGTCCCGCACTAGATATCCATCTACCAACCCCCATGCTTCTGTAGCAGGGGTGACAGAACAGAACCCCTGCCCCACTGTGGATTGTAGATACTGTAACAAAATGAACACAACAGGTAAAGTTACCAGCACATCCACGGGGCGTACTTACAACACCCCCACAGGTGGTTCATGCAAACACAATAATTTGGTGTATTTGCTAACCTGTGGTGTCTGTCAGAAACAATATGTGGGACAAACCTGTTGCCCACTAATGAACCGTCTTAGAGAACACTTCTATTACATATTAAATAGGAGGGACATAACCCAACCTTTAGGCAGACATTTTGCCACAAATGACCATCAGAATCTGGACCTTCAAGTCCAGATACTAGAGCACATCCCTATCCCCCCCCCCCCCCCCCAGGCTGAAAAAGACTACTTCACTCCGGCTACACAGAGAATATGTTTGGATCCACCAACTGTGCACCATGGAACCCTTTGGTTTGAATGTCATGGGAAAGTAAGCATACTTGCTAAGTATTATGCTAAATTTCTCAGTTCCCATGCTTGCTTTCCCCTGACATGGTTTGACAAATATCTCACAGGTAAAACCTACCTGTATGTATACGGACCACACTTTTATTGGGATTTTCTTCTCAATCAAACGTTACATCAACTAGCATGTAACTATCTCATGCACACCCATTAATCATATCAATTTGTCCATGTATCTTGTGGACATTCCGTCTCCATGGGACATTCCTTCCATGGAGAAAGAAGGGGAGAGCATGGGCTTCCCCCGCATGAATTACGTCACAACCCAGATCAGTGCTGCTTCTAGTAAACACAGGCCTCTAAGTTACCTAGAGCAACTTTTGATTTTGCAAACCAGCACATTCGCCTCCTTGGCACTTGCAGAGTATTTCATTGTTTTTGTTGTACACCATATTCTTTATGAATTATAAAGGTACATGTAACAACTTGCAAAATTTTACTTACTGATTGGTATGTGTTGTGTCAATTTTTGTATAGATACATGTATCGTATCCAAACTATATGGAGCTCAGTTCTAGTGTACAAGTGTCACTATATTTTTCAAAGTGATTTTCCATACCCATAAGACCAAAGATATTTTTATCCTTACTCTTAGGGCTTTTATGTTATAACTTCCTTTTGAAAAAAAATTCTGGTAATCATTTAGTACTTTACATTTCACGCAAAGAGGATGATGGTTCATCTAATTTCCATTTATACATTAAGCAATACAATGTGTTATTCTGATAACTTAAAGTGAAACTGCATCATTTAACTTTTCATAAATATATATTCAGATAGTTTCTTTATATTTCACCAATTCACATTTGTATTATCCAAAGAACTGTTTCCTAGAGTCCATGAATACATATTTATGGGTTTTCAAATTAGACAAAAACTAAGACACTACATAATTTTTCTTATCAAAACCTTTATAAACACATGACATCCTGTTGTGATAGATTATTCACAACAATTTTCAGGTATGTCAGGAAACAAAATGTACAGTTTACTTTTCACCATTTTATTTTCATATATTTATAATTACATTTGTGATTGTGAGTACAGTAATTCAATTTATTAAAATTAAGGAAATAGTCAATCTATGCACAAAATTTGACAGTGATGGGTGCTTGCATTAGCTTGAATGTTTCAATATATATAACACAGAAAAAATGTGAGAGAAAACATATTTTCTAACATATGATTCTGAAAACAGGTATTATTATTCATTTATAAGGCATTACCCGTACACGTCAGCACAAATACAAATGGCATAAAATGGCAAGGATGGGTTGTTAGTGATATTTGCTCCCATTTTGTGGGTTGCAAATGACAGGAAGCGATGTGTAGTATGTATATATACTACACATTTACATAAGTACATATACTACAAATGAATAATAATAGTAGTAATGTTTGTGTTTATGTCATTGGAATCAATGTATGGCCCATGGTATTACACTGGAGTGCCGCAAATCAAATACCGAAGGCTGCAAATGATCCCACTTTTCTGCCTGCAAAAACAAATATTATTGTAATAGTATTAAAATAAAACATAAATGTACTGACACTTGTGCAACAGAACTAAAATTCTAACAGTTTCAGACATGGGGCGTTATCATTTTGTCATGCTGATACATATGAAATGAACTTTCAGAAGAAATAAAAAGTAAAATAATAGTCAAATGACCCTTTGCCTGCTAATCATAACCACAGTTGTGCTCATCTGTGTGATTCTAATTGATATATGTTAATTTCTTGTGAAAAGACCTTTCCTTTAAGAAGCAACATGCCCTTACTTCCAGAAAAATGAAAGAATGGTCCGGCCAGCTCAGTATATGAAGCTTCTCAGTATGGTTTGGGAGCCTTGAAGGACAGCCAGTAACAAATACAGGCAGCACTGATAAAGTGAACATCTCTATAAAATAATTCATCCTGATAAATAGAGTCCCTGTGAACATTAAAGTACATCATCTGCCATCTACCTCTAATTTCCACTTTTGGTCTCATTATATGTATTTCATGGTTGTTATTAAGTAGACTTCACAACAGTCCAGTAGGAGATATTGTAACAGACTTTTTGCACTAATTAACTGTTGTGGGTCCAACAGGATACATTTTTCAGTGTTACAGGTCAACACTGTAGCAGTTTTAATCTTGTTCCCCTCAGACCAGTCTGAGCTGATTGGTGGTAAAATGTCATCACTTCATTGTAGCTTTATCATGAATAAAAAACAGTTTGAATGGGTACTCTGAATAAGACAAATCAATCTATCAACAACTTTTCTTAGCATTTAATCTGCGGCAAGGAAAGTTTGTGATTGTGTTTATACCTATCCAAGGGAGAGAGGGTCAATTTCAAGGCAGATATAATATAAGGGTCAAACAGTCAAGGGTTAATGCAGTAATGTGAAATTAATCTAATGGTCTGGATCATAGCATCATTGTTGCTTCTGTATCTTTTCATCCAGAACCACTTCCTGGTAGTCAATGCCAAATTCCTAGTCTGAACACACTACACTCCATAAGCTAACCTGTCACCTTCCAACCTGTATACACATGCATGGAAGTACTTTTGTCAAGTTCTTCTGTAGAATTTTGATATAGGCTGTATTAGCCCAAATAGATTTACAGGGTCTTCAGCGGGTCACTACTCAGAACATGTTTCGGAGCCTGTACTTGTACATGTCTCTCTGAGCAGCGGCTCCTTGTCCAAGTTAAATATTCAGCAAAGACAATCCACATAATAATGAATAAATATAAAATATATATTAAAAATGTCAGCAGCTGAACAGTAACATGACTTTTCTAATCTCTCTCTCTCTCTCTCTCTCTCTCTCTCTCTCTCTCTCTCTCTCTCTCTCTCTCTCTCTCTCTCTCTCTCTCACCCTCTCTTTCTGTTTTAAGCATGTTCAATCTTGGTACAATAATATCTGGCAGTCTTGACTGTCAGTATTGGTTTAAACCTTTGTTACTTTTTGAAAGCAATTGGGGAACAGAAAATGCTCATATTATCAATCAAGCTGCCAGTGAAATTGGCTATATACACTTTTTGATGGCCCTTGACAGGAAAGTGAGATTGTACCAACAAAGCTCTTGTTTCAGTCTTAACCTGAGGAGTGAAAGGGTTTAACCAGAGAAGGCTGATTCCCTGGACACACTTTCAAACCCCCCAAATTATGTTGTGTAGAACTTACGAAAAATTACTTGTTGGACGGGGCAGTCACCTTTATGCCTCCACCCAAAGGTTACTGGCCATTTGAAACTCAAACTGACCTCATTTTTTCCAGGACACCATTTCTTGACATGATTATATTTTCAGGCATGCGTACCACTGATAACAGATAACAGATTTATTTCACCTAGGTAGGCAAATAAAAAATTTCCACTGTAAGCTGCTCATTAATATACAGAAATCTGAGTTCTGTGTGGATGGTCCAATGCCCTGTAATCATACATAACAGGATGGTCTTTAAAATAATTGTCAATTCTTACTTTAAAACTATTTACACTTGGTACATTTACTACATTACTGGGGAGTAAGTTCCACCAGTCCACGACTCTATTGCTGAAAAAATACATCCTCATGTTTGGGTTTGATCGGGTCTTGGTTAATCTTAGGTTATGGCCTCTGGATATAGCATTCACATTGAAAGGAGGTAAACATTTGGCTGTTTCATAATAACCATGAACATATTTGTACACGTTAATAAGGTCTCCTCGTAATTTTGTATACAACAATGATGGCATTTTCAGTCGTTTCAGTCTTTCCACATAAGTCAAATTACTCATATTAGGGACTCTCTTGGTGGCCCTCCTTTGTACAGATTCAATTAAGTCAGCCATTTTCCAGAAATGTGGGGACCATATGGGAGCACCATATTCTAAATGTGGCCTGATATGGATGTATACAATAATTTAAAAACTTCCTTGTCAATATGTTCAAATGATCTCCACATAAGTCCAGTTATTCTGTTTGCTTTCTTCACCATTTCTGTAATATGTAGCTCAAAGTTCAAGTCCTTGTCTATCCAGATTCCTAGGTCTTTTTCGGAAGATTTTATGTCTAGAGGCACTTCTTGACCAGAATCAAACATTTTACTGGTACCATTAGCAAATTAGTCAAATGCTAATGTGCCATTCACATGACTAAAGAAATTTGCAAATGGTTATTTTTAAATGAAATATATTAGAGTTATGTCAAATTCTGCAGTCTTTACTATTTTATTTCCTGATTTGGCTACAAATTTTGAAGCCCTGTAGATCTGTGCCTGTATTTTGAAGCCCTGTAGATCTGTGCCTGTATTTTGAAGCCCTGTAGATCTGTGCCTGTATTTTGAAGCCCTGTAGATCTGTGCCTGTATTTTGCTGACCTTGCATGATCTTATTTTCAGTTACCAGAGCCATGTATGTGCAAAGGTGGATCAATCAGTCAAAGCTTTGCATTGAAGTGCCCTCTGGGTTTTTTTGTTTTTGTTTTTGTTTTTGTTTTTTTTTTTTTTTTTTTTTTTTTGTTTTTTTTTTTTTGGTTTTTCTTTCCCTAAAAAGCATACATTTCCGTGTGGATTGAATTTAATACTGAAGCAGCTTTCTTTAATTTTCAAGTGAGTTCTGGTGAGAATACCATCCAACAAACAGGATTCTTCATCAAACATCTATAATAACCAGTGGTTGTGATAACATCAACATATATGAAACCTGCCTCAAAGTTTCATTTTTGCATGTACATGATGTATAATTAACAGTCTCTTCCTGGAACGTGTTTTCAGAAAAATGACCACATGCAGCATTTAGTAATTAGTATAAATTGGTACTTTTATTATAACAGAGTAATGCAGGATTTGGTCAGTAGCAGAGGTTGACTGCATGGACAGATTGGGTGGTCACATTATAATATCAAAATCTATCAAATTCTGTTGGTGTTGTGAGCTCAGACTTGTAAAAAAAGATAAAGCAAAACAAATAAAAAACAAAACAAAAAAAATCCCTGATTGTAGAGTTAACCTGAAGACATACATGTATTTTATTTTATTGGTTGTTAAGGGGCTACCACAGTTTACTACTATAAAATTAGAAAATGCTAGTTTTTGTTGAATATTATATTGTGTATTATTCAATTTTCATTTGAACCCATAAAAATTATATATTATATGAAAGAAGACACCTTGATAAATGTAAAACCAGTAACATGTAGATCTTTTTTAACTGTTCAGCAATTAAACTTTGATTAGTTTTTAAATTAGAAAATGCTAGTTTTTGTTGAATATTATATTGTGTATTCTACAATTTTCATTTGAACCCATAAAAACTATATATTTTATGAAAGAAGACACCTTGATAAATGTAAAACCAGTAACATGTAGATCTTTTTTAACTGTTCAGCAATTAAACTTTGATTAGTTTTTAAATTAGAAAATGCTAGTTTTTGTTGAATATTATATTGTGTATTCTACAATTTTCATTTGAACCCATAAAAACTATATATTTTATGAAAGAAGACACCTTGATAAATGTAAAACCAGTAACATGTAGATCTTTTTTAACTGTTCAGCAATTAAACTTTGATTAGTTTTTAAATTACAATTCAATTTTTCATATTTTGAGTATAGACTAAAATAACAGATCAAACACATTTCCAGATAAACATTTGGTTTTGATGAAAATAGGCACAACATATTTTGTGGAGACCGTATATCAAATTTTTTTAATAAAGGCTTTAGTTCAAATTTTAAAGCTTTTTTAAATTTTATTCATTAACAGATCAAACACATTTGTAGATAAAAAATTTGGTTTAATGAAAATAGACACAGCATATTTTGTGGAGACCGTATCTCAAAATTTTTTAATAACGGCTTTATTTAAAATTTTAAAGCATTTTTAAAATTTTATTCATTTGATTTAAATTTCAATAATAGTTCAATGATCTATAAAAAATTACCTAAGCCCTTTTTTTTGATAAAGATGAGATACATTGTACTGTATTTTAGACATAGGTGCTAGCTTTAATTTGATATTATAAGCTAACTTGTATGTATATTGTTGAACATGCTATCTTTTATTTTATGTAAATTTTGCATTTTTAATTCAAATTAATTTGAAATAATTGAAATGGGTAAATCTGAAATTCAATGATAATTTGAAATAATTGAAATGGGTAAATCTGAAATTCAGTGATAAGTTTAAAATTTAGACAAATGTTTTCTTTCATAAAATATATATGCTTTTGATAGTCTTGCATGAAAAATGAATGTAATAGCTACATATTTCTACATGAAAGTCACAAAGTGTACCAGCCTAGGTTAGTGCTAGCAGTAGCCAAAATAGCCAATTGCTACTGAAACTTCAAAATGGCAAATAAAAGTAGCAAATAGCTACTAAAATTTCCAAAAAATTCTTTATTTTTGTGCAGAAAGTTAACAGATTTCAAGACTGTGTAGGTCTTTCCTAGAAAAACTCAAATTTTGGCTACTAATTTTAAAATCCTAGCACTAACCTAGCCAACCCCTTATGCCAAATGTGAGATAAACAAACTGTGTAAACAGCTGATCAAAGTGTGGGGACTCGTGGGAACAAGCAAATCAATGATGGACACTCTAGTGTCACTTTAACTCATTCCACCCCAATGACGCATTTTCCTGCCAATTTCTAAATGTCTGCAAATTGTATTTTTAAGATGTAGAGATTATTTTTCAAAATTTTGGATGAAACTTGCATGGAAGGTCATTCCAAATTATATGCCCATGGTCAACAACTTTCCTTGGCACACTCTGGGCGCATTGTGCCAAGGAAGCTGTTGAGTTGGTCTTCTATCAGTGTTGAATGAGTTAAGTGGTTGTTCTGCTAACATCATATCTGGACACTGGTTGGAACAGGTGACTGTTACCAAGATTACGTTGACATATTATATCCAGTAAACAAGTCTTGATCACATCCATTGAATTGAATATGTTTTATTTTGTTTACAAGGACTGCACAATATACCAGTAATCATGTATCGAAGCTGGCATAAAGATACTTTTGGCACTGATGCTGTGGGTCAGGTAAGATACACAATGTAGCTGTGCTTCCTGAAATAACTCACTGCAGTAGCCAGAGGTTCCAAGTCTCCTGAAAAATCGTCGATATCCTGATTTCCAGCACTTTTTTTTTGCAAAGTCTCTCGATTTTTTCAAAGTTTTAGAAAAAAAAAAACCAGAAAACAATGGTGCTGCATGCCTTTGGCGCTCGCATAAAAAATTTCCTATTTCCAGCAGTCTATGAAGGGGCATCTCCCTTTTTTGCATTACTCCTACTTGAAGCCTCTGAGTAACATGTAGCTGTGAAGCCCTGAAATAACTTGTGGCAGTAACATATGGCTGTGTTCCCCTGAAACAACTCATAGCAATAGCATAATAGCTGTGGTACCCTGAAATAACTCGTAGCAGTAACATATAGCTGTGGTGTCCAGAAAAAGCTCATAAGAGTGTGCTGAAACCTCAACATTACAGTCCATTCCATTATTATCAATACTCGCTCTCACTTTTTTCTTGTATTGAGGCAATAGGCCTCGTGTAGAAATTTGTTGCTATACTTTTTTGAGTAAAGGGTGCAAAATTATGTACAATAAAAGGAACAATTAAATATTGTAATACTTGATTTTGGGAATAATTTATTACTGAAATTTCATTCATTGGTCAATAATTTTTTTTTAAATCAAACCAAGGGATTGGTAAATTATACAGGAAACAATACTGGTGCCTTGATGGCTGATCATTAACCTGGTGTGCCTAAGGCTAATCAGTTACCTGGTGTGCCTTGATGGCTGATCAGGTACCTGGTGTGCCTTGATGGCTGATCGTTAACCTGGTGTGCCTTGATGGCTGATCAGTTACCTGGTGTGCCTTGATGGCTGATCAGTTACCTGGTGTGCCTTGATGGCAGATCAGGTACCTGGTGTGCCTTGATGGCTGATCAGGTACCTGGTGTGCCTTGATGGCTGATCAGGTACCTGGTGTGCCTTGATGACTGATCAGTCACCTGGTGTGCCTTGATTACAGATCAGTTACCTAGATTTGTGTGGTTAATATATTGACCATTCAAGTGTTTAAGATCGCTTATATTTAACCCACATAAAGCATATCAACCATGTGTGTTTGTGTGCACTCATTTGAGGTGTGGACACTATACAGTTATAGCAGATTTATGTGTGAAAAATATTGTGTGGATTCCATTCATGCATTGAACATGTGTGGGTGTGTGCAGAGCACGGCTGTGCCATGTGTGTTTAAGTTGATAGTGTGTATTTCTAGTTCAATATGTAGTGGTACATGTAGTATGTGGATCAACAAATATCACTAGCTATATAAGCATCAGTTTACTAACTTATAGTTGGTTTGTGTTTGTGTGTAGTCACAGTGAACTTGACTGTTACTAACAATATTTTAATATGTATTTGTCAAACTGGCCATCAAAGGATTTTCAGATCAGCTGACTTCTTAGTCCGCTGCTGAGTTTATCTTATGGTACCTATAATGTTGTTTGTCAGTACATCAATAAGTTACATTTTTTTTTACAAAAATTGGTGGCCAGGTCTTCGTCAAAGTCAATGGTAATGTTACTTTGCTGGGTCTCCACTGAAGTTGTTGAGTTGGCCACATCTTAATCATTTTTAGTGCAGCTGGCATGTCAGGCAACTAAGCAAGCTTATAGGATGGGGGTGACCAATCATCCATCTGTTTGTCTGTCCATTTGTTCGTATTTTATATTCTTGACTTCTCAAAAACCACCAGCTAGCTGCACTTCAAACTTGGTGGGGTAACAGTGGTAGCCAGGGGAGGGGTGCGATGGGGTGGTGGGGTGTCCATGGACATGCACCCAATTTCAAATTTGGACACCTTGATATCATGAAATGTGAACAAATTTGGCATTTTTGACCTACAGATTTCAACTTCTGGCTAACAGCCTGGGCGAGGATGTACCCTTGGTGGGCCTCTACTGATTTTCTTCAAATGATCACTCTCCAATGATTTTTAGATTTTTATCTCGGCTGACTTGTCAGTCAGCTGAGGTTATGTGGTGGTTAGGCATCTGTCGTCTGTCCATCCGTCAGACGGCGTTCACAATTCAGTTTTGACTTCTTCTCCAAAACCACTGGTCATATTTACCTCAAACGTGGTGGGAATGTACCTAAGTTGGGTCTCTACCAAATTTGTTCAAGTGATCTTTGTCCAGTGATTTTTGGATTTTTTTATGATTTTGGGGGTTTTTTTGTGGGGGTTTTGTTTTTGTTTTTGTTTTTGTATTTTTTTTTTGCCAAATATTAAAAAATCTTCTCAGAAACTGCTTTGTCAATCGCTTCGAAATTGCTTAGGAAGACTTCTCTGTACCCTTAGTAACAGGTGGCGCTATGATTTTTCAAATGTTTTTTTAGGTAAAAAAGTGTGTTTTCGACTTCTCCAAAACCATTGCTCAGATAATGCTGAAACTTTGTGGAAATGTTCCTTGCAGAAGGGCCAAACAAAGTTGTTCACAAGGTGGCGTTGCTGTGAATCCCTGATTTTAAATGAATTTTTTGATTCGGGTACGTATCATGCGTACAGCGCTATTGATTACAATGTTAGTGAATACAGATTGCAATGGTAATTCATATTTTCAACTTCTTCTCCCAAACCACTGTTCAGATTTACTTCAAACTTGCTGGCAATGTACCCTGGGTAGCTGTCTACCAAGTTTGACATTTTGAGTTTTGTATAAAAACATCTCTTTCAAAAGTAAGCCATGATTTAAAAAAAAAAAAAAAGGTCAAGGACGCATATGGGTATTGCACTGTCCAGAACTTCAATGTCCTTATATGTATTACTTTGCTGTCCTGGCATCCTGAAACACAGAAGAGTCTCAGAGATTCTTTGAGAATAGGAGTGGTGTAGTTAGCAATTAAAGAAAATTAACACTTATTAGCTCTGCTGACTTGTTAGTCAGTTGAGCTTATGGGGTGGAAAGTCTTAAGATGTTATCCTCAGGCTTGTCCACATCTGTTCACGTTTACAATTTTGACAACTTCTCTGTTCAAAACTGTTGGCCAGATCCTCTTTAATCTTTGTACCATGGTTCATTTCATTATAGGTGGTCTCTCCATGTATGTACATACTACTGTATGGGAACACAGATATTTTTTGTTCATTTTCTTTTGCTACTGGATTTATGTCACTTATTTCAAGCTGATAACCCATCTTGTCATAGCCTTCCAACAGTTCAAGGCAGAAATCTCTTGTCAGGAATAATGGTTTTGACTTATTACTGGCATTCACAGAACAGGTACTGTTCATTTTGTTTAAAACCTGGCGCACAGTACACCCACTTAATGGTGTCTGCATTGCAGCACCAAATTTCTCCAGTTTTTTTTTAGATGTCCTATTGCAAAGACTGTCCTGTTTGTCTGTGTTCCCATACAATAGTACATGCATGGAGAGACCACCTGTATTTTTAATCACATTTGTGCCCCTGCACAATAAATTCTATACAAGTCATGTAAATGTACATTACCCAATATAAAAACCACTTATTATATGACCACTTGAATCTGGTTGAAGGGTGCTCATAAATTAGGTGGTATTTCAATATACAATTGAAAAGGGCTACTTAGTTTAAATTAGTTTTTGCATCGGTCATAATTGAGGACTCTGATATAGTCTACAAGTACATGACATGTTTCTGTAACGTGCAATATGTACTGTGTGTATGAAGTAGGCTTGAAGTGAGTTGACCTTTGACCTTACAAAGGCAAGAATTGACAAAATAGGTTTGTTATTGCTGACCTTGGTGGTTATAGGTGCACCCCCCCCCCCCCCCGCCCCGTCCCCCAGCTCCCAAACATGCAATCACTTCATCTATGCTGACAATACAATTCAGACCTGCCAAGTCAAGTTCTTGGAAATTTAGAACTCTGTTCAAGCCAGTTGCATATCCCTGTAATGTCACATAACTGTGAATTGAAGGTTACCAAGAACTGTATGGAGACAGCACACAATTGTGTGTACAAGTATAACTCAGTCATGGTGTGCCAAGTTGTTAAAACCACACATATCTGTACATGTATTAACTCATTGTACACTACTAGCTGTTCAAACTCGAGTTTCGGTGGTTTTTCTTTTTCTTTGCATTGGCTGGCAAGTCAATTTAATCATAGTAAGAAGAGTGGGAGTACATTGAAGTAAAATTCATGTAGTTAAGTTAACCCTTTGCCAAGAGATAGAGAGCGTTTGCTATAAAAATTTCCATCTATCCCATAAATATTTACATTCTTAATTTATGTATATTGTCCCTCTTAACTCTATCATTATAACTTTCTATGAATGGTAAGCCGCAATGGTATAACTCTCTCTGAAGTTGGATAAATCACCATAGAATTAGTTGAGTAATGTAAAATAATGTATTGGCCTTTAGCTTCAGTGATTCTATTTTATTTGGCACAGAGAAGTGTTCCATAGTGAAAAGCATTTACATAAACATATTAGGTGGTGTTACATGTGCAATTGAAAACCGCTATTCAGTTTATGTTAGTTTTTGCATCGGTCATAGTTGAGGACTCTGATAAAGTTTACAAATACAGTGGTACCTGCAGTATGTGGCCACCCCTTTTGCCTTTTGCCTTTTGCCAAGAAAAAGTGGCCACATGCAGCAGGTGACCTGTCACCACAGTTAAATTTTACAAAGAAATTCACTCCAATGTCTGAGCCTAGTGAGTACAAAAAGCAATGCGGCTGCTTACGGCAGTGGTTGCATACAGCAGGAACCACGTACTGTATATTTCAAGTTTCTGTAAGATGATATATGTACCGCTTGTATAAACTATGGGCTTGAAGGGAGTTTACCTTTGACATTGCAAAGGCAGGAATTGACAAATACAGTTGCGTTATTGATGACCTTGGTGAATCACTTCAACTATGCTGACAATACAATTCAGACTTGCCAATTAAGTTAAGTTCTTGGGATTTAGAATACTGTTCAAGCCAGTTGCATTTCCCTGTAATGTCACATAACTGTGAATTGAAGGTTACCAAGAACTGTATGGAGACAGCACACAATTGTCTGTACAAGTAAAACTCAGTCATGGTGTGCCAAGTTGTTGAAACCACACATATCTGTACATGTATTAACTCATTTTACACTACTGGCTGTTCAAACTCTAGTTTCTGTGGTTTTTCTTTTTCTTTGCATTGGCTGGCAAGTCATGGTCAATTTAACCATATGAGGAGTGGGAGTAAGTTTAAGAAAACTACATACAGTTAAGTTAACCCTTTGCCGAGAGATAGAGAGCGTTTGCTTATTTCCATCCAGGGCTCGACAATTTTTTTAAAAATCACTTGTCCGCAGGGCAAGTAAATTTCAAAATCCACTTGCCCGCATACAAAATCCACTTGTCCTGATAAAACTTCTATAAACATCGTTTTTTTCAAACACAATGCTACGGCCTACGCAAACCATTTACCCTACAATATATTTGCCGCGAATTGTCGCTTGCAAATTCGCACAAAAATGTCAAATTTTACGATTCAAGCTGCAACTGTTCGACAGTGAAACTGGCAAAACATTAAAAATACAAATTAAAAAAGTAAGCTATTTGCATGGGGTGACTAACGATGAAAAATACATTGTAATTTCTGGGACGATACGAGTCCATATCCCGGTTAAACTTAAATAACGATTAAAATAGTTGAATTGGTTTCAGGATCCTTTCTCGCTGCCTCTGATGCCGTGATGAAATGCATATCGTTTGCGTACCTACCATGAACGCTATCGGTACATCGTAGTAAATTTGCGTATACAGTATTGGCAAGTTCCTCGCAATAAACGGTGTTCTTAAATCAAATTCAAACGAAAATTTTATTAATAGATATGTTGTCACCATAGTTATTGGTTTAAACATATTCTACTTCTTGTAGGTGAGTGTGTAAAAGAAACAACTAGAGAGAAGGCTTAGCCCATATGAACCCAGCTGGCTAAAAATATGTGTTAGAAGACAATAGAAGAATGAAAGCAAACATCAAAAGGATTTACATAAAATTTTGCAACACTGTAGTTAAGTCACGTTAGCATTTCATGGTGCCTGATCCATGGAAATTAAGATCAGTAGAATACTTGCTACCTGAATTGTTTTCTTCCTTGTATATATTTAATTACAGTCTGATAAATTGTAAATTTTATGGAAGCGTGGCAGTTTTGTTGTTCATGTAACAAGCTTTTAACAGTGAAACAAGCATGAGGTATTACTGCATTGTGTAAAGAATTCTGTTGCACAGTATATTGAGACATGAAATGAAAATAGTGAGGCACAACCTCAATGGCTGTACATAGTACAGACATGTCATTAGATTTGCCTAGGACACAAAAAAAAACTTATATTGAGTTGGAAATGGCTCCTGTATGTAGAAAGGTTTTGAAGATATGGCACATTTTAAATTTCAATTGCCTGTAATTTGCATGATTTCGAAAATATTAATTATTCCAAATCAGAGGGTCAATTTCAATTTTAAGGCTATTTCCATACACAAGTTGGATTTTTAGCTATAATGGTCTTTGAGTAAAATTCCAGATAAAATTTTTTTTGGAAGGAAAGAAAAAAAAATGAGAAAAAAGAATGGCTGTGTTTGCATGCACAAAAATATAAAAACAGACTAAAAACAAAAAGACTTTTTCACCAAATATCAACTAAATGCATCAACCAATAAAAGCATAATTGCTGGTAAATAATCCAGACACGATCAGATGAGTATGTTTCATACATGTTAAGTCATGTAGTCTCCAGGATGTCTTTGTGCATTCTGAATGGAGGAAACAGATGCACCAACACACAAGGGATTGATGTCAACAGAACAGGTCAAGCGTACTGTAAATCAAAGAAATGTAAATGTTTAAAGGTCATACCACCAAGAAAGAATACAAAATTAAACACATTATGTGCTGTCAATTTATAATATTATAAGGAAACACAGGCAAGGGGCTGACAGCAATTTATAACATTGACATGACAGAATGAGAAAAAAGGTGGCATTCAGTTTACATGTTTTTTTTTTTTTTTTTTGCTTGTACATGTATTCTAAGACATGTATTCTAAGAAATACAGACACGATCAGTCTGGGTGGTAGACAAGTACATTTAATACACACTAAATCTTGTAGTCTCCAGGATTTCTTACTACATTCTGAGAAAAGCTGCACCAGCACAAATGGAATTGAAGCCTACAGAACAGGTAAATTTTTCTGTAAATCCAAGAAATGTAAATGTTTAAAACCATACCACCAAGAAAGAATACAAAATTAAGTATACAATGTGCCGTAAATTTATAGAATTGACATGACTGAATGCAAAAAAAAAAAATTACAAAAAAAGGCATTCAATATTTAGGCCAAATTTCGAAGGCTCTCAATATGAGATCTCATGGACATAGAGATTTGACATGAGGAATTCATCTGCCAAAGGTGTTCCTTGCATATGGAACTAACATCAGGGAAGCAGTCATCACTGACCTGCCAAAAGGGATTGCAGTAAAAAGAACATCTATTGCAGTCTCCAGGGCTGTACAGAAAAGTACATTGACCAAGTCAGGCATGATGAAAATTTTTTTTTTTTTTTTTTTTTTTTTTTTTTTTGACGTGTATTTAAGCAAGTTTACGTTGGTAACGTAAACCGTGTTTCCCCTCACTATATAAACCAGCCCCAACGGCCGTTACTCTCATTCCCTGATGAGCTACGGTGTAGCGAAACCGGTCGGAATATATTTTAAGAACGGGTTTGCTCCTGGCCTCGCCCAGACAAAACCTTATTCTTTATGATGAAAATATTGCAACATAGTGTGCTGTTAAAATTTGACAGCCAATAGTATGGAGACTAACAACGCAAAAAATTACTAAAGAAAGAAACGAGATGATTTAAATAGTGGGCCTACTTGTAAGCTGAATGATTCACATTAAATAATAGTTACCAACATCATTCACTAATGAAATTGACGTTAAACCTAAACAATTTATATATCATGAACCACAAATATGTCAGAATTTCATGTCATAAGTACGAGGGAGGTATATTCCTCTATTTCGATCAAAATGAGACTGGGCACATAGACACAGATTGCGGGAGAATCAGTTGGGAGCCATACAAGTGATGATACCAAGGTAGAAACAGTGAGACTGATGTACCTGACAACCTCACAGGCTGATGTACAATATACCCTACCTGACAACCTCACAGGCTGATGTATAATATACCTTACCTGACAACCTCACAGGCTGATGTACAATATACCCTACCTGGTAACCTCATGGGCTGATGTACAGTATACCCTAGCTGACAACCTCAGAGGCTGATGTACAATACAGTGGTACCTGCTCTAAAGACCACCTCCAATTTAAGACTGCACGTCTTTTTAAGACCACTCTCTCAAGACCCTCTGTTGTATTTACATGTTAAATATACCTTCAATTTAAGACCACCTGCAGTATGAGACCACTTTTTGTCGGCTGTAGGGGTGGTCTTAAATAGCAGGTACCACTGTATACCCTACCTGACAACCTCATGGGCTGATGTACAATATACCCTACCTGGTAACCTCATGGGCTGATGTACAATATACCCTACCTGACAGCCTCACAGGCAGATGTACAATATACCCTACCTGACAACCTCTTGAGCTGATGTACAATATACCCTACCTGACAACCTCATGAGCTGATGTACAATATACCCTACCTGACAACTTCATGAGCTGATGTACAATATACCCTACCTGACAACCTCACCAGCTGATGTACAATACGCCCTACGTGACAACCTCGTGAGCTGATGTACAATATACCCAACCTGAGAACCTCACAGGCTGATGTACAATATACCCTACCTGACAACCTCATGGGCTGATTTTTTTTAACACTTAATTACAAATAATGCAATTTGCGATATTATCAATACACTGTACTGGACTTTATTGGGTTATTTTCAACTGGATATTTTTCAATGATGAAGGAATTACATTCAGAATGATCTTCCTGTGTGATTAGCATTACAGAGTAGTGGCTGAAATTTTTTCACCTTCGTCACTGTTACTGTGATATGTAAAATTGGGTCATTCTTTGATTTGTTATGTTAAAAGTTTAAATCACATATGAATTGTAATTATAGTCCAAAATGTAAGCTGAGAAAGAGCATTTATTTTTCCTTTGAAGTGTGATCACAACCCCTTTGGAGGCCTCATGTTGAGTATAGAACATCGTGGCTGCCATTTTTAGCTCTGCTGACCATAGGTCACAGAGCTTTGGTATTCCTTATGCATGGCATCATGCATGTCTGTCCTTCTGTAAAGGTTTTTTGATGTAGCCCTGTTAAACTTTCAGGACTTATCAAGTGTATGAAAATGTGCATGTAGGTGGAGTTCAATATTAGTGGTGGCACCTACATCATTATCAGATTATGAAACATATGGATCAAAATTGCGAAAATTTTGTGACCACTCTAGCACTCTTAATGTTAATTAAAATAGATCTTGATAAAATTAAATTATCAAGATTGTGGAGGTTGCATGAGATACTAGTAGTGCCACCTATAACATGACAGAAATTGTGAGCCAAAAATTGTTGAAAGATATAAAATTCCATATCACAAAAAGTAATTGAATTAGATATGCCAAATTTATATAGACCATGTCCAACGCAGTGGCCAGTTAGAATATACAGCTAGGTCATCTTGTGAATACTGTACACCCCACAGTTACTGAGTTAGGCGCATATTACTTTTAGAATTTATGAAAAGCATGAAAATCTACATTCATGTTGATGTCTATGGAAGTTGTACTAGCTTACTGTTCAATTATTCACAAAACCCTGAGTTTCGTTCACAAAACCCTGGGTTTTCTAGCAAAACCGTGAGTTTTGCTAACAAAACCATAGGTTTTATCACAAAACTCACTAGCAAAACCTAGGGTTTTGCTTTGTTATTGAATTTTTAAATGATTTTGGACAAAACCCTTGGTGTCACTATAAAACTCTGGGTTTTGTGTACAAAACTGTTTCTTTCATGAACAAAACTCAGGTTTTAGGTACAAAACGCTGGGTTTGGAGCATGAAACCCACAGTTTAAGAGCACAGTTTCATTATTTTTCTAACAAAACCCATGGCTTTGTTCACAAACCCTCGGTTTTGGCAGAAAACCCTGGGTTTTGAAACACTTTCAAATAACAGAAGAAAACCTTGGATTTTGTGAGATTGCAAAACAGGGTTTTGAAAAACTGCAATACCAAGGGGTTTGCAACCAGCCAATCATAACAGCTGTTACTTGGTAGGCCTTGCTAGGCCACTCAACTTAAAAGCAGTGCCAAACTACAAGTGGTTCAGTTTGTATGATCATTAACATCATTATGGGCATGTACCTGTATTATGTATTAGTGAAAAGAAGGAAAGGGTGTGCATTCAGTGTTCAAAATAATCCACATGGTGCATGGACTATTCACTAAATGCAAAGCCTCGAGTTCTTTAATTTGCTTAAAACATTCTATCTGTTGCAAATAATTAATTTATCACACATATATGATGAAGCCCTGGAAATTTTGATGATCTAAACAGCATTTATGGCCTGATTTTTCAGCCAGGTGTTTTGAAATTATGTAGGGACACTTCTGGGGACCTCTGGACCTATTGTCTAAATATTCAACAGTTATTGGTTGCGGTCATATTGTCCTTGACTGGCATGACCTAGATGTGAAAGAGCAAACAAAGCCGCATGGTCTGACCACCATGAAATATGAGACGGAACACAAACAGAATCACTATAAGCAAAGCCTGGCCAGAGGCAAAATCTTTTGAAAAAAATGTTCTCCAAAAGCATCAAACTAGTTGTTTTGAAATTATGTAGGAACACTTCTGGGGACCTCAAGACCTGTGCTTTTAATTTTCTTGACTTTTACTCTATAAGAGTAAGTTGGATCTTCTGCAGACTTATTGGGAATGTATGTGGACTGGATCTCCCCTAAATTTGTTCACTACATGGTAGTCCTGTTGTTTTCTGAATTTTTAATGATTTATCAAATTTGAAAAAGAAATTGGAAAGGGGATATGTTCATGTTAGCAACAGTGATGATGGTCTTACATGTAGACAAGGGGATCTTGATATCATTCTGAAGTTCACAGGACTACTTCAGTCTGTATATATGTAAGGTCAGCTGAATACAGGACTGTCACAGTCCTCTTGTTAGCTAGTTAATCAGCAGCTGACCATCCATGTTGCCATGTGAGTAATTGAATTGATCATTGTCATGTAAAGTGTACATTTTATTTAGATGACGTTGAACAGGTTCCGACTTTCCCATATAACATGATGTGTCAATACATGTATGTGTACATGTATATATACCACAGCAGAATAGCTTCTGGTTAAACAAATATTTTCTGCTTACATACAGTTGTATCTGCAAAGTTTGCCTGCATGGATACATGTTGAGCTACATGCACTATGAAACATTTCATTCACACATGTACTAGATCATGGCAAGCCAAATTAAAGCTGCATAATTATAAGGACAGTGAGATACAATGTACATGCACATCTGATTCTATAAACAGACATATCTGTATTTAGCAACAGGTATCTCTAATTGTGATAGAGATCTATTTCAAACAAACAAATGTCTGTTTTTAATTCAAATACGTGAACAGCCAACTCATCTGTACTTTCTCATAATTAGACACAAGTGTTTCTAAAACATGATGCTTTATGAAAATTGATACAGACGTACCTAATTCAACTAGAAATTAGCCCTGAGAGCTGTGTTTATTTTGGTAGTGGTATATGTATGTATATGCATATATATATATATATATATATATATATATATATATATATATATATATATATATATATATATATATATATATATATATAAATTACACACATCTATTCGTAATACATATACCAGCTTTGTGTATTCAGAATAGCAATACATGTATATTTTATATTCCTGACAAGCGGGACTCAAACCTGCAACCCCTGGCACCATTTGCCTAGCTGATATTGGGAAACACAAATATCCACTTGACCAAATCCACATTCTCAAAAAAGAATGGTTTAATGGAGACAGTTATGTGCAAGTGCCATTATCAACATGGTTATGCAGTATATGTACTGAGGCGGCATTTATTTCCAGATTGGGGACTTAAATCCACCAGCATTAAGGAAATGCTGAAAATATATATTTTATGTTCAGAACGAGCAGGAATTGATGCAACAACAACAATTGCAACAATTTTATTGAAAACCCACATATTTCTTAGTTTAAATTACCAGCTTGCTTTTTTGTCTAAAGACGGTAGTCAACTTGGTCACCTGTTGCAGCCCTGAGAGTAAATATGAACGTCAAGCATACTCAGTTGGTGTGGTGGTGTTAAACCTAATTAATTATAAGTCATTTCTTATAATACAGTGTAAAATGAATACACACATGTCCAAAGGTACCCAAGTTAAAGACTGCATGCCAGAAAACAGTGCACTGTTCAAAGACAATTTTGGTCAATATCTGCCAGGCTGCGTGTTTAAAGAAAAGTCTGTTTCAAAGAAGACCTCATGGCTTTTGTAAAAAGATCAATATCAAACATATTCATTTACTTGGAGTGTCACGGAGACATACATATACCTCATCATACCGTGTTGCATAATGATATATTTTCGGTTTTGTGGTCACATTTAGTTTGAACATTCTTGTAAATATGTATGAATGTGACATTGACATTCATGCCAAATGTCATTCTGTGCGAATAAAGTGGCACCTGTTGCATTTGGCCACCAACATGACCAAATGATGATGAATGGGTTTAAACATATTTTTTATTTCGCCATAATATAAATTGTTAAATGATCAGATGACTGGCTAATAACATTTAATGCCTTGAAAACCAACACAATGCTTGTGACATGGAAAATTAACTCTCCGAATTAAACACACTTCTATATCTTTCCAAGGCCACACCTTACAAGACCTGCAACAACATAAGCACCTTTGTGATACATGTACAGATTTAAGATTTAGTGACCATATTACTTATATACATGTAAGATTCAAGATTCAAAATTCATTTTATTTCAACAATATCTCATACATATCTCAAACATATGGAAAAAATACCATGTATCGTTTATACTAAAATATTGTTAGGGGAGACCTCCCATAAGGCCATTAAACCGCTGTCTGGGTGGCCACCGAATTCTAAAGGGCAGTTCCATGGAGATAAAGATTGATTTTATAGTCTAGTTTGAAAGTAAAACTAAGTTCAATTTTAATTGCGAAATTTCGTGACAGAGTCATCAAAAGCTTAATTAGTTTTTGAATGATAATTTCAAAATAAAATGTAATAAAGTGGT
Organism: Hermodice carunculata; assembly: GCA_964020975.1. NCBI lineage: Eukaryota > Metazoa > Annelida > Polychaeta > Eunicida > Amphinomidae > Hermodice > Hermodice carunculata. Next base: position 581,074 of record OZ026618.1, read on the forward strand.
ATCAGGATGATATAAGCTATTGGTACTTAATAATTTGTGTATCATTTTGTTGTGCATGTCTGTTGCGTGTGTGTGTGTGTATGAGTGTGTAGATGAGAATTTACATCATGAAAGCGTATTTGAGTAAAAATCAACTGTATGTACATGTACCACTAAGTACATACTGAAAAAGGAGTGGGAGACCTGAGGCAAGGCTGGGCTGGGAAAACCACTGATCCACCCAATGTTTTTATGTGGCGTGTTTTGGGGTACTTTGTGGCACCGAAGCTAAAGGTTACGCTGTGTTCTGCCACCACACAAGGTATACCGCCATTCCCCATTATATCCCCAGTGACCATGCATGTCAGTTTCAAATGGAGACATTCATGTTGAATGCAGACAGAGATATTTCTAATTAAAATATGGATGTATTGGTCTCCTTATAATAAAGCCAACCCTACTTCAGAAAAGTGTCCTCATTCCGGGGGTACGTTGCCTTTCTTGAGGGACAGAACAGAGCAAAGATTGACACTTAATTTCTCCACATTAATATTGTGGCTTTCAAGTGGGGGGGGGGATCTCTGTGAGAGGGGCTTTATTAGGGTAGGAGGTCTATGAGGGGCCTTTTAGGGTAGGACATCTGTGAGAGGGGTCTTATGAGGGGATGACCTCTGTGAGAGGACCTTATTATGGGAGCACCTCTGTGAGAATGCCTTATTACGGGAGGACATCTGCAAGAGGGCCTTATTAGGGGATGAGCTGTATGAGAGGGGCCTTATTAGGGGATGAGCTGTATGAGAGGGGCCTTATTAGGGGATAAGGTCTATGAGAGGGGCCTTATTAGATGAAGGCCTCTGTATATCTATATCTAATAGAGATACATAATTTTTATTTAGATACATATATCTGTATTCAAATGGAGATATTATTGCCTTCAATGTAGAGATGTATATTTGATGTATTTGAAATTTCTGTTTGCAAATGTTTGCAGACTTGGCTTGCCATAGTGGGTATTTTAGTTTACTGCTGTCAAAACAAAAAAGAGTAAGTGCTACCTGTAGCTGTGTCATTTAGTATGTGGAAGAAGGATGCTAATAATAAAACCCTTGTTTGATTATTTTGATGTACACGGGGGAGAAGGACAGAGAGAAAAAGGAAAAAGACTGCATGGCCAGACTGATAAGTGGACAAGAGGTCTAGAAGAGCATGTACGTGTATAGCTGTCTAATACCTGGTTGCCCAATCATATCAAGCATCAACAACTGGCAGTGATCCATGTATAGCCAAGTGTGCCATGTACCTGTCCATTTATGCATGAGCATGCTAGTGAGTGGCACCACCTAGTGGTTTTAGTGCTTGGCTGTGCACCCAGGTACATGTACCTCTATTGAGAATGAGTCCATCTTTTGGGTCAAAATATGTAGTTATCCCATGATCACAGTATTCCCCCACTCCACAGGGAATCCAGATGGGAACTGGTGCAAGCAGAGAGCCCAGAGGCAGCAGGGCAGGCCTTGAAGACAATGGCGCCCCCAAACAGGACCCTGAGAAGTCATCAGTACAAACAGAAAGCACAGTGTCCATGCCACGAGATGTCATGATCAGCTATAGCCATGCAGACAAAGAAATCATGATGAGACTTAAAGGTGGGTGTGCTTTGTTTGCAGTTAAAAAATATGCTTGTATTACTGACAGTTTGACAGTAATGTTGAACAAATAGGTTATGTTTGTGGTTTGCCCACTTAACAAACTCTAATGTAATTGGTCTTTTACCAATTTGATATTTTGTGTGGTACTTTTCAGCTCTGCTGACCACGTGTACAGGTCGCAAAGCTTATGTGATGGCTCATGTCTGTCTATCCATCTGTCCATAAACTTTTTGCTTGTGAGTGCAATACAGTCCACAGTTTTTAAGGTAGCCCCATATAACTTTTAGAACTTATCAAGTGTATAAAAATCTAAGTGAGTATGATATTGGTGGTGCCACCTGCAGTATTATGTAATATACTGGTCAAAATGTGGAAATCTTGTAGCCCCTCTGGCATCCTTAATGTGTAATAGATCTTCATGAAATTTTGCGAGATTGTGGAAGAGGTAAAAGTCTCACTTGCTTGTGATTTTAGTGGCGCCACCTATAATTTGACAGAAATTAAGAGCTGAAATGTGTTTAAAGACATGAATTCCATATCTTAGAATTTAATTGGATTAATCTTGCTAATATAACAGGATATATAGACCACGTCCAGTACTGTTATATAATACAAGTGACCTCGACGTTTTGTAAAGTTGAAAGAGGTTATTTTGTAATAGCAGGGCGTAGCTTGGACATCCATGGCAAAGAAAATTGAGCCTCCAGAATAAAATTGCACCTGATTACATTGTATGTAAAAACTACTTGGAGACCTATTTTTTGGGTCACTGTGACCCAATGATTATGGACTTAGGCACTTGTCCAAGTTTACTATTTTATTTCAATAACTCAAAAAAAAAAAAAAGCATTACCATGTATGGAAGGCTGGATGTGGGGGGACATTTTGAACGTAACAATTTTTTAATCCAAGTCGAAGACCAGTTGGAATATAAAGGTCATCTTGTGAGTGCTCTGCCCCCCCCCCCCCCCCCCCCCCCGTATGAAAATCTATGTCAATGTCAATGCTGGTGGTGCCACATATAGTGTTACGTAATATACATACAGGTCAAAATGATAAAATCCTTTGACCCTTCCAGCATCCTTAATGTTTAATAGGTCTTCATAAAATGTACTGGGGTTCTAGAAGAGGTCAAAATCTTGGTTGCCTTTGATACTAGTGGTGCCTCCTATAACATCACAAATTATGGGTTAATGTCTACAAAGATACAAAATTCCATATCTTGACAAATGATTGAATTAGACATACCAAATTTATAGGATAAAAGATCATGTCTAATGGTAATATGTGATATAACATCATTGACCTTGACCTATTTTTTCGAGGTCACCAGACCTGTTAAGTGGGAAGAGGTGATTTTGTAATGGTAGGGTGCAGTTTGGACATCAATAGCAAAGACAATTGAGCCTCCACATCAAAATTGCACTTAAGTACATTGTATGTAAAACTCTACTTGGTGACCTACTTTTGGGGTCAACATGACCCAATAACTGTGTGACCTTGACCTATTTTTCCAGATAATGAAGCACTTAAGAAAACGAAATTTAATTTAAAATCTTGATAAAGAATAAGGGAGTGATACCAAATGTACCACAAATGTGTATCATGTGGAATTTTGATATTGCATAATGGATGACCTTGATTAAGTTTTAAAAGTTGTGGAAATGATTTTTTGCTGATGGTGTTCAGCAGGGCATTAGGTCTGATGGCCTCTTGTTTGTGTTATTTATATTACATGTCCATGTACCTGTGAGAAACCACCTGTTCCAGGGAACCATGATTTGGTGACCATGTGGGAGGTTCTTCCTTGCCAAATTATACTGATTTTACCCCATTTATAGAGCTTCCACTCTCCCACTATGACTATTAAATGCAAAAGTGATCCACAGATTGTAGTGACAAAAATTAAAGCTCCGTGTGATTAAGAGGACAAAATTATCAACCCTTTGCCCCTTTCAATAGGCAAGGTCAAAGTCAACTGGTTCATTTGGGTCTTCCAGAGAAGGCTTACCAAGAAACACCAAATTTTTTGTGGTACATGGTTGTTACCAATTAATATTATCATATAAAAACCCATATATAGTTTCAGACCTACATCCAATTTCAGGGCAACCTTCTCCACTAAGCTCCATCATTGACCCAGCAGGCTGCCTGAGCTCCTCTGCCCAGTGCTGCTACTTAATTCATACCTTGAGGGTGACTTCAGTTTCAGATACAATATTCCTGTTCTGGGGCCAACCACCACCCACAACCGGTAACTCCAAGGCATTGTATTTACATTTTTAGGTAATGCTGTACACTGGAAAAGTCACATTATATATATTGTACATTACATTGATTTGACAAACTAACCTTCCCTTAACACTCGTCACACAATATATATGTTGGATACCCTCTCTTCAAAATATCCAATCGGGACTAACCCACACGAACTTGGCTGCCATTCTAAAAATTCTGGATTCTGCACCCAGTGGTTTGTAAATGAGGATAGTTATGGGATGATCTTGGGGGTTTATGATATATGAAACCAAAAGTATATATTTTGTAAATATTTCAAAGCATCAACAATGATATGATATATATGCTGTTTTATGGTGTTTATTATTTATTTGGCCTCTTACTATCTACCAGTCCTAGCCAACAAAAAATTCACAGGCCGGACCATGAATAAACAATGATTGTCCACAGACATTGTAAGACCATGTGCCAAGCATTTTGAGATCAAATATGTGTGATATTGCAATAATTGTGTGCAAAGTTGAGTACATTTGATTATGTTCAGTCCACCTCGTTCATTTTCATCCATGCTCATTGCAAACAGTGCAGAAAACACGTGGCCAGGATTCACTTATTATTTTCTTATTACAGTTGACATTTGAACACCAGCTGGTTTTGGCCAGTTTAAAGTGTAAAAGGTTAATATAAATACCATGTCCAGGGCTCATCAATTACTGTCCATTAGTCCCAGACAGACAATTGAAATTCCTATTAAGGCTAATTAACCGTGGCAGCAACCATAAAATATGCTTTTACAAGTCCATTTTTTCAAATAGATGGACAAGTAAGCCAGATGGGGGAGGGGGGAAATGTGAGCTATATTCTGTTACTGTGGGGTGCGTGTGTGTGTGGGGGGGGGGGGGGGCAGCTTGAAGTGCAAGTTGTTTTCATGGGGGCAAGTGATTTGCAAAATTCACTGATCTTGTGGAATTTTGAAAATAGACTTTACCCTAATATATCCTGATGCGTGTCGTTAGTTTCTGGCTGAAACCAGGCACCAGCATACGGAACACAGATGTTAATTACATGTCACATGCATGATCTCTCTTATTTTCTATCCTATTTTTTGAGATGCATACCCTGACATCAAGTATGGCTCACACAGTTGTTGCCATGGACTTATCCAAACTGCCCTCTGTTGACATTGATCATGTAGATGTTACTTCCATTGTCAGTGAAGTCAAGCGAGCATGAGCTGAGATCTCCGCTATGAAGGATCAGTTAAACCAAATAAGTCAAGTTTGCAGTGAGACTACAGAGGTGACAAACACATTGATGTTGTCAACACAAAGTTTAAAGGACAACATCCAAAGAGTGAATGCTGCTGTAATGACAAGTGCTGTAACACAACCAATGACTATGCATTATACTGTGACTTCTAGTAGTGTGAATAAGCCATGTTGCAGTATAGATGTAGAGGCCCTGCATGATACTGCACCTGCCCTGGGAAACACAAGGGGATGAGTGAGTGAGTCTGGTGCTAGCAGTGTCCCACCTGTCCATATGCATGATGCTACTGGGGATAATAATTGTGCTGTTCGTACACATGATAGCCTATGGCACCCTCTCAGACTACAGGAGCAGCAAGTGAATCTGGTGATAGTGTCACTACCCCTGCCTGCCAACAGGTGGTGCTGCCCCTGCCTGCCAACAGGGATGATACCACCATTATATTTACTGTATATTCTCATATTAGCATAAAGGCGTATAACTTTTGTTGCGTCACTTTTTAAAATAAAGTATGCAGTTGGTGTTGTGCAGACACCTTTCATTGAAAACATTCAAAATAAAAAAGGCAAGTCTATAGATAGAATCAAAAGTTATGCCAGTGTTTACCTGTCATAGCCAGGAAACACGTGCTCCGAGCACGGCTTGCCAGCATTACGTCACTGCGTATGAATATGTGATTTGCCCTCTGTTTATAAAACTCATCATGGAAAAAATATCTGTCAAACCATACAACACAAACATGCTGATAAGCTCATGTAATAGTCTAGCTGAAACAGTGGGTTAATTACAGGTAAATGGCCCCCAAAGGTGTCAGCACACGACAACTAAGAACTATTTAGTGCGGTAACCTGCACCTGATTGGGCCGCAATGGTGTATTCATACCTTCAGGAAGCTGATGAGTCTGACAATACTGGTGGTACCAAAGTAACCCCCGGTGTAAGGTCTTATGCGGAAGCCGCATCACCTGTGACTAGGACAGTGTCAGCTCGACTGGTACCTGTCACAAGACCTCTGTCCTACAGGGAAGCTGATAGCAGCACGGGTATGACTGCTAAGAAATCTGTTACTGGCACTGGTAAATGGAGTGGACTTAGTGCTGCAACAATGGGCCCTGAAGCCAGACTGTTTGTGAGGCGACTACAACCAGAAACAACTGTGAATGATGTGGTTAAGCATATAAAAACACTTACATGTACTGATGTGAATACCCCCTGTGAAAAATTAGTAACAAAGTATATGATACATATGAATCTTTATATATCACATTACCCATGAGTAAAGTAGAAATGCTTCTTAGTGCAGATAAATGGCCTGAAAATGTGTTGGTCAGGACATTTTATCAGCGAAAATGACTGGTACATGATTGTACACTTAAACAACTGAGAATTGTTTCATATAACTGTCATGGTATCAAAACATTACTGCCCACTGTCTACAACTTATGTACCCAACATGACATCATTTTTATTCAAGAACATAGTTAATGAACAATGAGTTAGACATACTGCACAATATTCATATTGATTTTTCTGCGTTTGGTATATCTTCTGTTGATTCATCCACAGTATCTTATGTGGTAGACCCTATGGGGGCTCGCTATGATGTGGCGTAAAAGTATATGTTCAAATATATCACCTAAAATGTTTGATGACAATAGAGTAACTGGTATACAGGTAAATGCTCTGAATACTTAACTCCTGATACTGAATGTTTATATGCCATACGAAAGTCAGGACAACCTAGAAGAATATAATCACTATTTTCAAAAACTAAATGCTATCATCCAAGATGCTGACACTGCAGATTTATTCGTTATGGGGGATTGGAATGCAAATTCCAATTGTGATACTCTATTTGTGCGGGAACTAAAAGATTTCTGTCAAGAAAACTCATATGTTTTCACAGATTGTTTGCATTTTATTAGTGAAAATGATGTATATATTCATTTGAATCTAGCTCACAACACCACTTCATGGCTTGACCGTTGTTTATCTACAAGTTCAGCCAACTCTAGTGTAGAAGATTGGTTAATTTCTCATGATTATATTACCTCCGATCACTCTCCTATTTCTGTCACTGTCAGTGTGGATCTTTTATTCCATAGCATAGATACCAGCAATGTAGGCAATGGGCCTAGTGCTCCAAGATTTAACTCGTCACCTATGAATGAAACTGATATATGTAACTACTGTATAATCAAGCCACAGAGGAATTTCTAGGCAAGGTTTCACTTCCAGTTGAAGTCATTCTGTGTACTGATGTTGATTGTAGGAATAGTGACCATATATGTGCTTTGTCTGTTTTCTATAATTATATTGTTAAAGCTGTGCAGAATGCCAGTGTTGCTACTGGAGTCAGTTAAGGCTTTTTCCCCTGGAGAATGCAGAAAGGTTCCTGACTGGAATGATTATGTTGGAGATGCCCATTCTGTTACACATAATACATGTTAAATGGCGAAGTTGTGGTAAACCTAGATTTGGTCCATTATTTGAGCAAATGTCAAGGACTAGAGCCCAATTTAAATATGCTCTTCGTTCATTCAAACGCAATTAAGAGACTACAAGGGCTGATGCCCTTGCTAAAAGTTTGGCTCATCATGGTATTCTTACTTTTTGGAAACAAGCGAAAAACACAAATAATAGGAAATTACCCTTGACTGCTAGTATTGATGGCTGTACAGGACCTGATAACATAGCTAAGTTGTGGTCTGAATACTATCAAAAGTTGTTTAATTCAGTTGAAAATAGCTCTGACAAAGAAATGACTCAGGCGCAGATTTAGGGGGGGAGCGCCGGGAGCGCGCGCTCCCCCCCCCCCCCGCCCCTAAAAAAAAAAAAAAAAAATCTGGCGCCTCCAAAAATTGTTGGTCATCTCCGGTCACACGAGAAAGCATAGGGGGGGTTACCCATTACATCTTTGGTCCGAGCTTTCCGAATCACCAAATTTCAAAGACACAGAGTCGATTAATCAACGTGGTATCAAGGATCCTCAGGCTGACAGGCACAAAAACAACAACAAATACTGCAGCGCCCTCCGTCGGGTGCAGGAAGACTGGTTCCCAACGTGAATGCATAAGCCAGAGTAGCGAATCGTAAGGAGCCAGGCTATTTTACTTCCCACCATGCATTGTAAATTTTCGGTTTGACGTCATAAGTTCGGGAAAGTTTGCCATTTAAACTTGGGAATTTACATGTGCGTCCAATAAATAGATAGAGAGACATTATTTCTTACGACTGTTTTGACTGTGTTTTTGGAGATAAGTAACTAAATGAAGCAGCAAACGAACTGCACGATGGATATACGAAATCCCAAATGAAGATAAACCAGACACCATATCTCTTACAGTGGTCCCCTGTATAAGGCCCCTCTCACCAGAGGCCACTCCTCTTGAAAAGTCACCATTCTTATGCAGAAAGTGTAACATTTTATTATACACTGTATATATTCCCCCTCTAGAAGGGGCCACCCCTCTTACAAAGCCACTTTTAGGCTGCATTTTGAGTGCCTTGTAAGAGGGGAGCCACTGTATTTTGTTGACAGAAAAAGCAGTTTAAGCCCCTTTAAATGCATTAAAACCCTGGAGCTTCGGGGGGACCCCCGGCCTTACTTGCAATGTTCAGCTCCCCCCCTTGACATATCCTGGATCCGCACCTGTGACTTGTAACATTTTTTATACTGATGGAATGTAGGTTACTGAGGAGGAGATTCACAATGCTATTGAGGAACTTTCATCGAACAAGGCATCAGCGAGAGACAACTTGTGCAGAGAAAATCTTAAGTTTTGTAGTAAACGTATACTGCATCTTTTATCTATGCTAATCACCAGTTTGCTAATACATGGCTATTTGCCTCAGCAACTGATGGATACTATTTTAATTCCAGTCATTAAGAGTAAAGGTGCTAATGTTTCTGATATCGGGAACTCAATAATAGGCCCATAGCTATTGCCAATGTTGTTTGTAAAGTATTAGAGTCCATATTGTTATCATGCTGTGACAAATTCCTTCTTACCATGGATAATCAGTTTGGTGTTAAACCTCATCACTCAACAGATATGTGTATCTATACCTTGAAGGAAGTTATTCATATCTATCGGTCTTGGGGCAGCCCAGTTTTTCTCTGCTCCCTTGATGCATCCAAAGCCTTTGACAGAGTTAATCATGATAAACTATTTGCTACTTGAGACATAGATGTGTACCTGAATATATTATACACATATTAGTCTTTTGGTACTCCACTCAACAGCTCTGTGTGAGACGGGGTCATGTTTTCTCAGATATGTTTACTGTCATGAATGGTGTGCCCCAAGGGGGTATATTGTCCCCTCATCTCTTCAATGTGTACATAGACAAACTCAGTCTTAATCTTAGGAATACTAAAATTGGATGCACTGTTGCCGGCTCTTTGATTAACCATTTAATGTATGCTGATGACCTCTTATTGCTTTGTCCTTCTGCGAAAGGTCTACCAAAAGTTAATAAAAGAATGTAGTGATTTTGCTATTGCTAATGACATCATCTTCAATGCTGATAAAACCTGTTGTATGATTTTCCAATCTCTTACATGTACTTTCAAATTACGTAAAATCCCCAAATTGTATATTTAAATAACAAGGTACTCAAATATGTTGATGCACGTAAGTACATGTATCTGGGTGTATTTCTTTGTAGTCACTGTAAAGATGATGATGACATTCAACGACAAACACGCAACTTCTATATGCAAGCCAATATTCTGCTTCGCAAGTTCTGTCATTGTTCTTAAGATGTTAAGCTCATGCTCTTTAACTCTTACTGTTCTTCTATATATTGTGCTTCTCTATGGACGCAGTACTGCAAAAGATCCAAATCTAAATTGTGTGCCAGTTATAATAATGCTTTCCGTAGACTTTTTGAGTATGCACTGGACTGCAGTGCTAGTAATATGCTTGTAGCTAACCATGTACATGCATATACGTTTGATTCCATGTGGAGAAAGCATATCTTCAATCTGTATACTAGGCTTGGACAGTGTAATAATGTTTTAATAGCTACAGTGTTATATAATTCTGACATATTTCATACCTCTGCTATTCATAGGCACGTACTGGCATAAGATGTTATACCTGTTGTAATCAGTAATGATACAGTTTGTGGATTATCAAATTGTTCTTGCTCTCATGGAAAAAGTGACTATTCTATTCTATCATGCTGGCATTTTCAACAGAACTTATACACATGTATGACTATATTGTAATCTTTTTCCTTTTTTCTTTCTTTATGTCATGTTAATTTCTACTATGGACCTGATTATGTATATACATTGTACATGTACCATCATGATCATGTGTCTGAAATAAAACAGTATATATGGTAAGAAAACAATACTGCAAAGTACAATTTGGTATTGCTTCAGATGTGATGAAAAATAAGCATTACAAAACCAAGATGCCTCCTCAGTGAGTTTGTGGTCAAGATCAGAAACTTGCATGGAAGATCATTCCAAAATATATGCCCATGGTCAACAGCTTCCCTTGGTGCAATGCGCCCAGAGCGCGCCAAAGAAAGCTGTTGACTCGGTCTTCTATCATGGTCAAATGAGTTAAACAACTGTAAACCCACCACAATTAGAAACAAAATTTCTTATGATAAAGCTGAGCATAGTTGAAGTACTTAAATATGTAAATTTTAATATCCCAGCTGCAAAATTAACCAAAGGTATTATACTTCTGCATTGAATCCAGTGGGAATATGCACATACAGCCTGTAAGAAGTTTTGTGTATTGGGATACATGCATATTGACCAAGTACACATAAAATTACTAATTGTAACCTCTTCTATTGCCATAGAAGTCTTTCAAAGTATACATCCAATAAGACAATGCAGGGTTATGAAAAAAATAAAATAATAATAATAATAATAATAATAATAATAATAATAATAATAATAATAATAATAATAATAATAATAATAATAATAATAATAATAATAATGTGTTTTGGTGTTGTTTCAGGGGCCCAGACAGCCATGGGGTGATTATTTTTTTGTTGTTTCCAGGGGCCCAGAGAGCCATGGGATGACTGTTTTTTTGTTGTTTCAGAGGGCCTAGAGAGCCATGGGGTGACTGTATGGGTGGACGTGGTCGGGCTGAAGGCAGGCGTCGACTTTCTCAGTAAAATTGGCGAGGCTATCATAGACTCCAAGGTGAGATGTTGACAATGCAGTACATCATAATATATTCATGCAACCATCATCGTGTTGCCTTGGCTTCAACATGCTGTAACTAAGATATTTATACACTGAGTTAAACACTTGTTTATTATATATAAGTCAGTTTGCATATTAAATTGACAATACTTTTTACACAAATAAATCATGATCAGGTGAATGTGAAATAGCTAGTTGAATTATTTAAATTCAGTCTGACTTAAGTTAGTTGGATTGGTTGCTTCTGAATATCTGTGATGAGGCTAAATTCACTGCAGGTGGCTGAAGTACATGTGTATACACTGCACTTGAGATATGGCTTTATCATGTTTTAGTTATGAGCTGTAGATGGAAATAATTTATCATGGTTCTATTTGTTGACATATAACACAGTAATCCACTTATAGAACCACCTGAATTGTGGTCAGGTGGTCTTGTTGGTTACTGGGGTTGGGGGTTGGGGTGGGGTGGGGGGGACAGAGAGACAGTGTAACAGAAGAAGAAGAAAAATCTAAAGCTGGCAGCCTTTTAAGGGGATGGCCTTTTCGAAAGGGTATTATGGACGAGAAGGCTAATGTGGTCATTATCCACAGCTTGATCTGTGTATTTTAAATACGGTAAGTTATTTTTTTGTGCCTAAGGCTAACTTCATAGATTCTTCATCAGTAACACATTGGGGGATCAAGGGACTTGGTTTAAATGTATTTTATTCGCAAAGAATCCAATTGCGAGGAGAGTACAAAGAGAAACTTAACAAACCTAATTCTGTAAGCCCATGTACCATTTGAACACTATCAAGTCCGATATTCAGAGAGCTATGTGAACCTCTCTTGCCCAGAAAATGCAGAAAGACAGGACAGATCTAGATGTGACAATTTAAGACAGACTTTACTGCAGTGCTCTGCCAAAATCGCCACACCAGTAGCTGAGCACAGCACTAAGTTAACGAATGTAAGATGACACCACATGGGCACAAGACAGATAATGAGCCTTACTTCAAAATAATATAATAATAGATAATTTTATTTTTACCAGTACCAGTGCTGCCAACCCTCCCGGATTCCTTGGGAGACTCCCGGAATTTTATGCTAAAATACTTGAAAAAGTGTGGATTTTTGACAATTTTGAGTCACCTCCCGGAATTTCATCAATATTTCCCTTCTATATTTCATATTAATTTATCAACCTCCCGTAATTTTACTTTTTATCTCCGGGATTTTAAGTTTGGCAGGTTGGCAACACTGCAGTACACCATAAGTGAAGTTTTCAGGCTATGTAATGGCACTTTGTAACGCTCAAAGCATTTAGTTTTTGTAATGTCTTCTTGAAAATAAAACTATTTTGTTAATTATTTCCAAAAGACACTATCAGATGCTGTAAATAATATAGTTTCCATGGTGAAGCACGACTAAGGTTGCTACCACTGTAGGAAGTTGGTTCCTTTGGTTTACAAATTTTGGACATACAAAAAATAGTGCCATACATCTTTGACTCGATCCCTGTTGGCAACTACATTGGGGAGAGTCTATTACCTAAATATTAAATAAGTGAGCATTCTAAGCTGGTTGCGGCCCATTCTTAATTTGCATGCAGAACAGCAGGGAATCTTTTGCTGACATGGTGTATAGACTGCCTTGCTTGAGTGGTCAAGGAATATTGACAGTGACATGATTTTTTAACTTTTTCAGTGTGTGTAAGTTATGAACATGAAAAGGTAACAAATTCCATCATCTGGTAGTACTGGGAAAGTAAGAGCAGTTGAGCAGATCAGTTCTAGCTCTAAAATGGTAGAGATCTGACAAATGCCTTGTGGTGTATTTATTTAGTTTTGATCATTTCCATTTATGTTACTTAAATAATAGGGGTTAAATTATCAGTGATCTTGTACATTTGAATCAGTTTACTATTTTCAGCAAATATGACAAAGCAAGTAGCCAAGGTAGTAACAGCAAATGTGTGACGTGTTTCGACCTTGGATAGGTCTCATCAGGCACTGACAGGGATTTGAAAATGCTACTATATTTATAATGAGGGGTAACAATTGTGTTGCTATGTTGTGCACGTCTATGCACATGCATATTCTAGACTCAAAGCCTAGTTTCAATTTCGTTACCACGCAACTCAGAATTTCAAACAAATGTTTGAACTGTTCATATTCCTAATAAGGGTAATGAAAGTACTGGTTTGGGGTCATCCAGTGTGAAAATACGAAGCTGTTTACCAGGCGAACTGCGTACTTTTGCACCTGATGCCCTATCACAGGGGCTAGCAGAAAAATTCTTTGTCCTGCTGTGGTAAAAAAAACTTTAAATCCCTGTAGCTATTATTTACACTGATGTGAGAATAAAGGCAATAGAACACATGTTAGGATGAGCTCCATATAAAATTTTAGCATTTGACAGAACAAGTGAGGTCATCTCCCCATTAAGTTGAGGCCAAGAGGCTCATGGAACGCAATTGGTGAATCCAATGTTTCTCCCTTTCCAAGTGCAGAAGTTTGGTGTGCTCAAGGAGGGGAGGTGTTGGGATATATTCCAAAACCTGAACTTCTAGGTCAAGTCCATCATGGTCTGGAAGGGCAAAATGTCTGCCCAGGGGTTGTGAGTCCATTTTGTTGGAACAAAAATGTTTTCTTAATCTTTCTCTGAGTTGGCCTTGTTTTTGACCGGCATACTGTCACAGCGAATTTGGTCAGGGAAGACATACATGTAGGTCCTGCCAGTTTGTGTGCTTTTAGTACAACCATTCTTGTTTATGTGTGTACAGTATCTGCAGTAGTTACAATGACAAGAATTCTTCTGTGAAGCACGTACCAGACACTCCTGGATGCTGTGAAGAATTGTCCAGGTATCTGATCCTTGAATTGGTCAGTACATCTTTTAGATTTTGTGCGTGTTAGAAGCCCATCGATCACTATTTCCTTGTCCACTAATGAGGCTGCAGTTTACTATTTTCTCTGCATTTGGCTAGGGTTAGAAAGCCAGTTTGCTCATAGAGTTTGTTACTTGTGGTGGTGGCATTGCCCCTAAGATGGTATGGGCAGCGGCCAGCTGTATGTCCTGCAGCTTTTGAGCATCAGCCATCCCAGACAATACCAGCATATTCCATGAAAGGTCAAGTGAAAGATGTACGTCTTGCCTCGAGCAATGCTCTGTCTAGAGTGTATTATAATGATTTTGTTATATTGAGCTGCTTAGTGGCTCTGGTTTCTATAAGTTTGATATGATCACTCCATCCACCATTTGCTCAGAGTATGTGCCCCAGATGCCTGTTTTGATTTACGTTTTGTTATCTATGGCCTTGCAAGATATGAGGAGGAAGATGCACTAGATTTCTTTTTTGTGGTATCAACATGACATCAGTTTTTTGAACATTAAAAGTCCCTAGCCAGTCTCTTGACCAGGGATCTATATGAGTAAAACTCTCATTAAGAGTAGGCTGGTAAGAGTGGATTGTCAATAGATAGGAATGAAGAAATGTTGTCTGCAAAGAGTTTAATATTTGAGTGGTCAATGTCTACAATATCGTATATGAAAATGAGAAATAGGCAGGGCCACAACACAGAGCCCTGGTGTACTCTTGCATGAATATGACTCCAAGGTGATGGTTGGCCGTTATAAGGACAACTAGCTGCTGACGATTATCTGAATAACTTGCGAACCAATTTGGCAAAGAACCTGACACACCATTATTTTCAAGTTTGTACAGAAGACCTTCATGCTACACACGGTTGAAGGCTTTATTAGTATCAAGAAATATTATTCTAACTTCTTTTTGTTGATCAATAGCTATATTAAAGTAGTATTTACTGTTGAATCGCCAGGGGTGAAACCTGACTGATTTGCAGACAAAATTAGGTTTTCCCTACAAAAAATTAAGGGTATGCTTAAAAATAACCTTTTCCATTACGTTATCAAATTGAATGCAACTTAGAAGAGAGATAGGACAATAGTTGTGGCACAAGCTTGTATTGCCCTTTTTGTGCAAGGGAGTGACATTTGCCTCCTTCCATGAGGAAGGAAATGTTTCAAGTTGAAGAGATAAATTGCCCCTTGGCCATTTTTCCACTCCAAACCCAATGTCTCGGTTGTGTATCAGTAAACAAGCTGGCATAGTTCTTGTTAAAGGTATTGGTACTGATAGATTTGGTGTAAGTCCTAAATGATGTTTTGTATGTCACAAGCTTTTACTAAGTCCAAACTGTCCAGAAGTATTTCCCCTGAAGAAATGGATGAGTTTGGAGGTCTATAGACAGTAGTAGGAAGAATTTTTTGTTTGAACTCTTATCTCAGTCCTTAGGAATTTGACATCTAGAATCTCTAGGTTGGGGCGCCATGAAACAGCCAGGGATATAGATACTAAAAGTGCTACTCCCCTGCCAGTCACACCCAGGCGCTCTTTGCATATTGTGTTGTGGTAACCATGCAGGTAATGTCCAATTGTTGTCTATTGTATTGTTTGACAAGAATATCTTAGAATATCTTAGAGAGGGTAATTATGTCAAAAAAAAGTTTGGAGCTATGTCAGCTTTTATGCTTCTGATTTTATCCGAGTTCAAACTGCAAATATCAATGTGACAACGTGTAACATCACAATGGGTTACAGTTGGTCCAGGCTTCATGTGAATGCCCCCAGCTAGGAGTCCAGTGTAGCAGCATGGGTAAAATCCTGAATACAAAGTCTTCCAAGCGATACATGTATTTATGGGAGAATAGAGAAACATAATATATAAAGAGTCGCATGTACTCTCAGTCTTCCTGCATAGGCTAATAACCTTAAGCTATGTGTTCACAATAAGTAGATAAATAACTTAAATAAGTAGGCAAAGAGAATCACCTGTTTTGTGCTCATAATTTCCTGGTAATAATACAGAAATTGTGCGTGCAGTGTTTGGGACGGCTGCCCACAAGCAATGATGGTTTTCAATCATCAGAGCTATCGAACAATTGACAAATCTGTATACGATGACATTAAAAAATTGCTGGCTTATTGGTATAGTTTGACTCCAATTGCAACATGAACACTCAATAACAAAAATAAGTAGGTCATAAAATAAAAAAAAAAAAAAAAAACTCCAGGTGGTAATGTTGCAAAGAAAAGTTGCATTGCAGCACACAACATATTATAAATCTGACTGGAAAAAAAATAAAGATTGGTTCTACACTCATACAATGCAATAATATGTACATATAAAAAGAGACTTTGTGTTCCAGGAAGCAGCATGCCCAGTGACTGTAGACCATTGCATGATGCTGTATTGAAGAGTATACAAAATGCAATACAAACTGTAAGAATCAAACCACTATACTGAAGTGAAAGTAGAATATTTTGACTATGTCTATAGTGCGTGTGGTGACAAATTGTACAGTGCTACTTATGAAAGAAAAAGTGAAAACTGTGTGGAAAAAAGATGCAGCATGAGATATCGGAATTATGACATATTTGCTTTCAACTATTATGTTGGTATAGAGCTTGGTTTAAAGAATATGTACATAACAGTATGTCCAAGTAGATCATTTGTGTATTAAAAAGCCCCAACACAGAAAGACACACTAAGTGTACATAAAATATTCATAAAAGATGTTGAAACATGGATACCTAAAACACAATAAGAATTAGCCAAAAAATGAAGTGTACAGTTACAACAGTTGTCGACTGTCTGGATCTTATTTCCAAGTACATTTCACACAAAATACCTTTAAGTCTGGATGCTAAATGAATACTGTAAATTGTGATGTTGGATAGATGCTAAATGAATATTTAGAAACAGTGATGTTGGATGGATGCTAAATGAATATTTAGAAACAGTGATGTTGGATGGATGCTAAATGAATATTTAGAAACAGTGATGTTGGATGGATGCTAAATGAATATTTAGAAACAGTGATGTTGGATGGATGCTAAATGAATATTTAGAAACAGTGATGTTGGATGGATGCTAGCCAGGGTCACTTAGAATCAGAGGAATATTATGATTGTAAGCAAATGAGTACAATAATATTGTAGCATGTAGTACATGCAGCAAACAAGATTAAATCAGCGTTATGTCACATCAAGATACAATAAATGATGACTCAATAAATATTGTCAACTGTAGTCTGGGCTTAAGGCGGGGTCACATGACACACTTCACCTGACATAAGTGTCAGCTAAAGTCATGTGGGCCTCCTCATTAACCACAGTCAACATGAATACGATGTATGCCGAAAACAGATGTAATAAGATGAATAGGATACAGGCATACAAGATGATGGGTGAAAGATGTGTAGTACATACTGTCATGGATTCAAAAGTTATAAAACAATATACATGTATGCAAGTTTTGAGAAACGATGATGGAAGAAGGTGTTATCAGGATTCAATGCGCGTATACACATGTATGGATAACTACATGTAGTGAACAACAAACCACAAGTTTGTGGCTGAAAACTTAGTTCACTCAGAATCGCAGGCACAGAATGCACACACAAAAGTAAAATAGAAGAAGTTCTGTATGATCAAATACTTGATAACACTGTCATGCTGACCCTGTAAGAGGTTTCTAATTTCTAGATATTTTATATATTTTCAACTTTTAATATAACAAAACCCTGTTCAAGATTTTGATGTGACAACGAATACGTTGCAGAGGACATAACCATGAATGGACATGGACACTGTTATCAATTTTTGACATAATTTGCATGTAGTTTATACATACATTGTGCGTACGTATATGTGTGTATATATATATATATATATATATATATATATATATATATATATATATATATATATATATATATATATATATATATATATATTTACATATATACTATAGAAGCTGTTGAACCTATTAGTCCGAGTTTACCTATAGCCATGGATGGATGAGGTTCCCACATGAAGATTATATACATTGTACTTAATTTGGAACATATGTGAATGTAAATGCCTATATATTAGGAAATTATGAATGAATATAATAGTAAACATGCAACATTGATCAGACAATTATCGTAACCAATCGGCGTATAGTGATGCATCAAATATGAATTATATGTAAAAATGCATGGGAAATTCTTCTCAATATTATCTTGATGGAAAGATCCATAAATTTTAATATCCTGGACTTTTTCCTGCAATGAAGTATACATCTAAGTTATAATAAATTGTGGATTCAAGCTTTAGGCTAATAGTGAAAGTCTTTTTAGCTTACCAATGAAAACACATTAGTTTTATCTAGCATATATAAGTCCATGTAGTGTAACCACTGGAGTGGAGCAGAATTACTTAAAACACACAGAAAAAGTTCACTTGAAGTACCAATACAATTAAAGGTTCTCTTGATTGGCCATGTTCAAATTAGAGACATGGGTGACTGGTGGGTTGTTCACATGGTGCACTTTAAAAAATTTAGATGTGAAAATAATACTTTTATTCACATTTTTATTTTTAAAAAATCATTGCGTCTTCAATCGTCGCTTTCCGTTCATTTCCAACACCCTCAAGGCGCGAAAGGTCAGTGATGTCATGACTGCAACACTGCTGGCTAACAGGGAAGACCTCAACCCTGCTAGCAAGCTGTCAAGTGTCTCTTGGTTTAATTTAAACATATTTTATTCACACTTCATAAACAGGATTAAAAATGAATGTAGAAATATTCGTTTTTGTCCCTGTTCCCGCCCAGAATGGGTTGCTGTGTTGCCGTTAATTAATTGTAGCAATACAAGTTCTACAGCTTGTTCACATTCCCCCAAAGACCGGAAATTATGGAGAGCATGGACCTGTGCAGTCAAGATTTACAGGGACAAGTGGTAAGGCTCTGGGAACTGATGGATGGATGGATGGATGGGTCGGTGGGTGGGTTGGTTTGGGTAGGTAGGTAGGTAGATTTTATTCATATATGTATGTACACAGTTCATAAAATACATTCAATGTTCATATATACATTTCAAAAGCAAGTAACACCTGAGAACACAAAAGGCGTGTTACAATAAAAATATAAAAATAACAGATGACTCCATTATTGAACCATGTACCATAAAATGGAAGCACTAGAAAGCGGAAGGCATGTCACCAATCGCTTGTTTCCATAGTGGGCCACCACGGATACAATACAGCCATGGATGGGAAATAAGGAAAAAGAAGAGCACCATAAGTAAGAAAGATATGTGCACCATATGGGAATATGGAAGACTAGAAAATATGACCTCTGTATAGATATGTAATCAGGAAAATATATGAAATCTGTAAAATATGCTGATCTGTACTGTACGTTATAAACAATGAAGAAAAAAAGGTAAAGTTACAGATTAGGAAGTTGACAAACTCCTGCCTTCTAGTGATCTAGCCTATGTAGTGAACGCTTTGTGGAAAGTGACTTTGATTTGTCAAATATGATGATGTTTAGGATAGTTTTGGCAAGAAAAAACTACTGCTGTTGCCAAATGTGGTCCCATCAGTGGAAAATGGAAGGATTCATGGAACTAGCCAAATTAGGCATTACCCATAAAACCAGGCATAGTGAATCATTATTTATTTTACAGTATGTACAAATTAATCTTCAGTGTGATTCTGATTTCAAAGCTTGCATTACAGCAAAATATAGGTCTAGTAATTCTACGACTGTTACAATGTATCATACAATATTATTAATTGAATGTCACAGTGAAAAGCCTGGTCTGGGATCTTGTTACAAAAATTAGCATTGGAACAAAACTGTAGTGTATTTAACCATTTTGATTAAATTGATAGAAAAAAATGGATTGAAAACATGGACAAAAAAGGAACAATCTTGTTCCATACCTATTGTCTAGGGTTAAACACTCTTAGTCTATAACACGTTGAGTTAGCTGGCCACTCTCATGTGTATGTCCAATCATCACTGTATATTGCGAGCTGTTTAATCCCATAACAAAATAGCACTTGTTTGGGTAGCTACCACATTCACACCTTGTCTCTGCATAGATGTCAACTCTGAAAGATGCGTGACCAGGAGGTTCTTGTATAAAGTGTTTGAAATTAAAAAAGATAGCCAATTTTGCCTCAATTTCATCGCATTGTATCTTTGACATTAATATGGACCTAGAAAATAAGTCAGTCAGAGGAAATATTTAACAGTGTTGCATAATGATGCGATCTGAAATAAAGGGTATTATAAGCACATGTATTGATGATGATGTGTACAGAGATGTAAATTACTGCCCTCCAAGAGTCCTGAGGTTACTGCCAAGTAAGAGTTCTGCTATTGAAAGCTATTCATAAATCCAAACTTATATTTAATCATCCATGAGAAAGGAAAATTAACTGTTTGTTCAAACTTTTACACACCGTAGGCGTAGGCCATAGCTGTTTCCGTGAATGCTAGAATTTGAAACACCACAAGACCTGGCCCATCCTGACGCAAATTCCAATTTATTGCATGCATGCTTGTTCTTGTTAAATAAAATCTAGTAATTTTTTATGGGAACAAGTGTCTCCGGCTGTGCCCAGGTAACAAAATAAACTGCCGTCAAAGGAAGTAATGTGTAAAAGAGGTAAGAACATCAATTTAAACAGGTTTCAACAAATTTCCAAGTTACCAAAGGCCTAACAAAAATATATGTGTGGTTTCGGTAACCCGACCTACCCCACTGAAAAGGCCCAAGTCCCGAGCCTAAATATCAGACATCAAATAATTAAAAAAAAAAAAGTTTCAGGCCACCCTTCCCTGATAAAAAATGTTCGACCCTGGCGGAAAGTTTTTATGGAGAAAGTAGCCATTGTGTGCCTTTATTTTGCAGTCAAGTCAAATCAAACACGGCATTTTATTTCAACTTGTCTGGAAAGGAGGGATTACTTGGTCTAGGGAAAGAGCATAGGCTGAGTATGGCATATAGCTACATAGCCATGGTTGTTCAGGGAAACAGCATAGACCCATAGTCAAGGATAGATTTTGTTATAGACTCCCATTTTTGCGATCTACCCGGTATATTATGTTGGCCAATCTGCTATCGCACCTTCTGAAAATAAATACAAATAGGTTTGTGGCTAGCAGCAACTCCAAGGTTGCAAAATTTCTTGTAAACTTGGAGAGATGTGACACTCTCTCGCTGTCCTTTTGTAACGTTGCTACGGTTGCATTTTTTCCTTTTGAGTTTCTTAATTTTTGATTTCATTCGTAGTTTGTCCTAGCTTGGATGGATGGTGACGTTACGACATGTAATAATTCTTGAAAAGTAGATTCGTACTGTAAGTAAAACCAACATGATGTTTTGTCATCAATAACGTCAAAAGTGCTCAACCCATTATTCCATAGTGCAACTGACGATAATCATTAAGATCATCATGGTTAACATTTTTTAAATTCCACCCTCCTGCACTTCCCACACCTAAACTGGAAACTTTCCTCCCTCGCCTCGTTCAGAGAGCAGGCTAGTCCTGCAGCACTGAACTCGACCCACATACAGCACCCCTCACACTGTATGTGGTCATCCAACTCACCCCCCTCTAGCTCTACCCTGCACTCATCCTCCTCTCCTGTCCACTCCCGCCCCAACTCGACCAGTCTCCCTACTACCTGCCCCTCCTCCTCTAGAAGACCTCCCTGCTGCTGCCTTCCCTTGTCCTGCATCCCTGCTACTCTTTGGCAATCCATGTCCCAACATACTATAAACTTGTGTTTGTTTATTTTTGTCGATGATAATATAATTCAAAATGGCGGCCCCTACGCTCACTCTCCTATTTTCGCTCGTTCAAACTTTCTGACTGCAGTGTGTGTGCAGCCGTCACACTGTTTACAAAGCTATCCTGCTAACCGGAAGTTCAATGATTGACAGGCAGCCGGGTTAAAGGAATGTTACGAAAAGCAATAAAAAATGATATAAATTAGTCTGTAAAGCCAGTTTCACAAATATAGTCTGATAGATTAGCCATTTCACTATTTGGTAGGGTGGTCACTTGGTTATGGGAAATTTTCATTTACTCCCCTCAACGTCAAATCACTTCAGTATGTGAAGAATGTGGGTCGTTGTCAGACATGACGTGTGCATGTAAAAACTGATCAATTTTGGGCAGATTTGAAACCTGAAAATATGAAAAACACGCGTAGTGAGTTATCTTCGGGGCATGACATTATGGATTTGGTCATATATAGATAGCAAAGAGTGTTTGGGGGCCAGAGTATGGGTCCAAGTTTCAGGGGGCGTGGCTTCATATTTCCGGGAGATTTTTAAATATGGTGTAAATACCTCTTGTGTCTCTCTACCCTGTGGGTGCAGCCGATTTCCATAGGATCCAGTGTAATGTTTAGCTTGGGCGCCATATCCAGGATAATCAAATCAGTGTTTTTCCCGTCCCTGAATTGCTGATGTGCTTTCATGGATATGGCTTCCCCCTACTCCCTTATGTCACACCCTCAGTGTGTCCACCTCTCTTCATATGAGTTGCTGATGTGCATTCATGGATAATGCTTCCCCCTATTCCCTTATGTCACACCCTTAGTGTGTCCACCTCTTTATTCACATGAATTGCTGATGTATGTGCCCTCATGGATATGGCCTCCCCCTATTCCCTTATGTCACACCTTCAGTGTGTCCACCTCTCTATTCACATGAATTGCTGATGTATGTGCCCTCATGGATATGGCCTCCCCCTACTCCCTTATGTCACACCTTCAGTGTGTCCACCTCTCTATTCACATGAATTGCTGATTTATGTGCCCTCATGGATATGGCCTCCCCCTACTCCCTTATGTCACACCTTCAGTGTGTCCACATCTCTATTCACATGAATTATGCAAGAGTAGCTGTTAACATTCACAGTGGATTTTACATTCTGAGCTTGTGGTGTGTAACTGTTCCTCATATCACCACACTCTGTAAGACCGTTTTCCTGAACCAAATTACTCCCATCTTTGCAGGGAAAGTTTGAATTCATGAGAATAATGGCAACTGGTCAGAAACTATATATATGACTGGTACCAATAAATCAACAAATAATTTTGGCTATTTTCTGCAATATAATATACCAGGCAAGATCAGGGTTCTGTTGGACCATTTAGTTATAGTTTCACTTTTCCTTTGGACTCCTGTATAATACCTCTGCACCCTCTGAGATCCAGGACTTTTATCCCCAGTGATGAACCATAAGAGTGTTGCCGAGTCAATAGATTAACAATTTTTTTTTGGCTAATTTCTGCACTATATAATATACCAGGCAAGATGAGGGTTCTGTTGGTATTATGTGGTTTCACTTTTCCTTTGGACTCCTGTATAATACCTCTGCATCCTCTGAGATCCAGGACTTTCATCTGTAGTGACAAACCATGAGAGTGTTGCTGAGTCTTTCTTTGTCTTCTTTCTCAGCAATATAATGAAAGTTTAGTGTCACAACTTTTGTTTGAAAAGTGACATTTAGGATGGGGCATACAATGTACATGCACTGTACTGTATGGCCATTGGTCAAAGTCTTGCAGTCTCTTTTCGTGTCCAGATCATTGGGAACTGGAATAACTGCTTCTCCGCATATAATCATAAATCTTGAGGGATAGACATTCTCATGAATATTTGACCCAAGAACATTTTTTCCAACTCAGGCCCCAGTAATTCTGCTTTGGGGTAATTTATGATATAAAATGCTCAGGGATACATGGTACTAGTGTTTATGCCCACTTGCATTTGCTGCCAAGTTTTACACTTGTTTTCTACATTGATTTAGATTGTTTTTGTAAAATCAACACCTATCTGGTACCTTTGACAATTGAAACAATTTTCACGATGCATGTAAAATTGTTAATTATACTCCAAATGATCCTCTCTCTTGGTATTAACTTATTCAGGTTTTTATATCACTGCTGAGCACAAAGACGGTTGAATCCAAATATTGTCAGGATGAGCTGGCCTTGGCATATATATCCAATAAACCCATCTTTCCTGTTGGCTTGGAGTCACCTCAAGAGTTGTTTCCAAAGATGGACACTGGAATGTAAGTAATTTGCATTTTAATTACCATCTTGGTCAAGGTACAAACTGCCAACTGAGATGATTTGTGATCGTGTGTGTTGTTATTTCATGTTAACCCATTCCTGGTCAGAGTACAACTGAGTCAGTTGCTTTCACTGGCATGGGTTGGGCGCATTGCACCAACAGTGAAAACTGTTGACCTTGGGCATACCATAATTAATAGCCTTACATACAAATCTCGGCAAATATGTTGTCTAATGGCGAGAAATTTAAGTAAAAACATGACAGTAGAGGACAAAATACATCTGGGCACTTTGAGCAGAAATAGGTTCAAGTTGTGAAATGCAGGGAAGAAGAGATAGTTGTCCCACTTTTATTGGCGCACTTTAAGTTCCTCATGTCCGGACTTCAAGGCATTCAAGGTGCTTGACATCCAAACTTCATGGCATGTACTCATGATGCTGAACACTCATATTTCTGGACACTCAGGATGCTGAACACTTTTTAAGCCAAAATGGCACTGTTTAGGACAAAATTTACTCAACTGAGCAGACAAATACAAATAGACATTTGAGCATCACCTAAAAAGGTTAAGCTTCATTTTGTCCTGGGGAAAAGCCTGCTCAATATGCAAATCTATACCCATTTTTCATTGCACTCATTTTGCTGAGATTTCATGGCATTTAGGATGCTGATTTTAATATTTCAGGGTTCTCATGATCAGAATGTGGAGTACCCATATTCAGTGACACTCAAATACGTGAGCACATATTTCAGGGCTCTTATGATAGTGAGCACCTGAATTTCGGTACACTGAAGATGTTAAGCATAGACATGTAAGGGCACACGGGATGCTGAGTGCCCAGCTGTCCACAATGCACCTGGTATCATGAGCTTGCAGTTTTTGCAATTTATCCTCTTATGGAGGTTATGAGGCAAAATACAAAGATGGGTTAAAAGTGTGGTTCCTTGTAAGTGAGGAATCATTTCATGTCATTACTATTGGCACTTAGGACATATGGATTGACAAACTGCTTACTTTGTTTTTTATTATGTATTCATGTGCACTCCTGTGGAATGCAATCTTTGCTACATTAACTCATTCCATACTATGGTCACAGACATTGGTCAGCGGTTCTGGCACTGCCTGGCAAGTCATGCTGCAGCTGTCGCAAGGGCAGCCGCAGCATGACTTGCCAGGCAGTGCCAGAACCGCTGACTTAAGACAATAGGCACGTTGGCACTTGACGAAAGCTCTTTTCATGAAGAATTTAAATATGCAATTGTCGTCTTAAATCTAGGTAAATATACGGAAAAATCAGGGACTGGTATGAATGAGTTAAAGGCCCCTTTTTCAATTAAAAATGTTTGCTTTGTTGGTCTTTTACCATAAGAAAATATGCTTTGTCAATGAAGTACTGTGGGAAAAACACAAACAATCATTTGCATGTGTTTATATTCAGAACTCAACCATTCTTGGTGGCAGATACCATTCACCACAAGTATCTCATCATTTTGACCACCAAGAACAATTTTGTTCTGACTGTAAACACTGCTCATGATAATAAAAGGACAGATGTGTACTTGACCTACCAAGCAACCAGACTGTCTACATTGTTAGTCTCGATTGAAGGTGCCTGCTGAGGACATATTCCTTGGGGAGCTCTTCTCAAAATCATTTTCTGTTGAAGGCATCCATGTGTAAAATGTCATAGATCTTTGATATTTCACTGAACTGATCGACTCACCAATAGAAAAGATATTGAATTGAGAATGTAGATGAGGATAACCAGGCTAGCCTGCCACACACAGCTCAGCAGTTTGCCATGTTGCTGGTTGGGCACGATACACTGGACACACCTCAAGCTAAGCTGTTAACTCAGCCTGTTCTCCCCAGGAAAAGGTTGCCTTCGCACTTTCATTTCAAATATTTCATGAAAATGACCAAAAGGGAAAGATAAAGCAGACAACAATTACCTTTGCTTTGGCACCAAGTACCGAGCGCATTTCAAGGAAAGCTGCTGTAAGTTTTGGGGCATGTTATATCGATAGCCTCATTTAACATTCTCTTTATGCCCCCCTCCAAAGGAGGAGGGGGCATATAGCGATCACTTTGTCTGTGTGTGTGTTTGTGTGTCTGGACTGACAGTTTTCGCGCAATAACTCAAAAAGTTTTTTGCTTAGGGCTTTTATATTGCACATGCTTATAGTCCTGAATAAGGTCTTGGCGAATTTGAAAATGGGTGACCTTGACACAATTCATGAGGTTACAGAGACATTTTTGTGAATTTGGTTTTTGCACGATAACTTGAAAATTTGGTGCATAAGGGTTTCATATTGCACATGCTTGTAGTCCTGCGTAAGGTCTCAGACAAGTTCAAAGATGGGTGACCTTGACCCAATTCCCAGGGCTACAGAGCAATTTTTGTGAATTTGATTTTCACAGGATAAGTTGAAAAGTTTTTAATATAGACTTATCTTATTGCACATTGTTTTAATCCTACATTAGGTCTGAGACAAGTTCAAAGATGGATCAACTTGACTCAAATCCCAAGGTCATAGAGCTGGGGGCATAGATCTAGCAATCTCTGATTGCCTTTCAATTCTGATTGTTTTTTCATTACTAGTCAAATATGCAAATATGTTGAACCAGATAAGATTTGGCTATTTACCAGTTTTGATTGGTTTAAGAGATAAAGGGTTAAGTAACAAAGTGTCAACATGAAACATGTCTTACTTGTAGGAGATTGCAGTTGGCCAGGTTTTCATGGCATCTCTTTATGGATGTAGACCACTTTGAAGACCATCTGGAATATTTAGTAAACAAAATACAAGAACACCTGAACCCTGTTGATGAAGATGCGGACCAGCCCAATAATCCTAGTAAACCTGGGGAAGAAAGTAAGTGGCCGGCTGTCTGAACACTCCCTGGTGATCTGGTATAGTTACAAAGACTTAATCAAAACAAAGATACATTAAACTTTTTTACTGCCAAGTTTGACAGAATTTGATGTGTTCTGAATTGGCCCAATGATGCTTTAGATTCATATTCTTTGTAGACCAACTTTTCATTGAAGTCCTGGCTTGCCTACAGTCGCAGAAACCATGAGAGAGTATAAGAATGGCTCAGGTCAACAGAGTTCCTCGGCATACTTTGCAGGGTGTCCAAAGCATGTGAAGGAAAATTGTTGGCTCAGAACTTGGCACTGAAAGACTTAATCAGTTAACCCTTTCAGTGGCAAATTTTGGACTGAGTCAACAGCTTTTCTCGGCACACATTGAGACACCTGCACTTTGAGACCATGAGAATGGCCTTTACCCTTTCTTCCTTAAACCGGCCAAAACCGGCTTGTGGTCAAATGTCGTGTGTGCCAACATTTTCAACTAATTTCAACAATGATGAAAAACAGTTTGACTGAGAATTGCAGATGAGACCTATCAAGATCACATGCCCCAGGTCAACAGCTTTCCTTGGCATGGGTTGGGCTCTTAGGGCCCAACCCATGCCAAAGAAAGCTGTTGACTCAGTCTCAATTTAAGGGGGAAAGGGTTAAACAGCAGCTACCACTGTACCAGGCTGGATGCTTTGCTGGGAATATTGTTTGCGCCCAGCACACTTTTTGTGTTTTGCTTTTGGTTCACATGTTTGAAGACCTACATATGTGAAACTGTTTTTGTCCTTGTTTGGGTTTATGTAAATCAGAAAGAGTTCCTCCAAAGTACTTTGAGTTCTGCATTATGCATTAGAACATTACTTTTCAACGGATTGCATCAAGGATCCTTGCAGTATTTTGGTATTATGTATTCGCTTTGGATGGTGTACTTCAAGATTTTTCATATTTTCTTGCTGCTTATTTGTATTTACTTTAAAGTAGTTGTAGTTTTTCTCAATCTACTCATTAAAATTTCTGATGCACTCTGGTATATTTTTATGTATCTAAACACTTGATTAAATGATGTCTAGCTCCTACAGTATAATTCTACACTCGCTTAATCTGCAAGCGCTTCTTGAGACAAAGACGCGCAGATCTATATTTAATTGGTTGAGGAAGTTTCATAATGGTATTATATTTTTGCAAGAAACCCACAGTTGTTTAGAAAATGAAAAATTTTGGAAAAATGAGTGGGGTGCCAATATAATATTTTCGCATGGTTCGAGGGATAGGAAAGGAACAGCCATCCTGATCCCCAATACAAATAATTGTAATGCACAGAACTCTATTTGTGACCCAGATGGTAGATTTATTATCCTTAAAACTCAGATTGATGATGAAAAATTAACTTTTGTTAATCTCTACACCCCTACAAAAGATCATGTGAGTGAACAAGTGGCATTTTTACGTAATCTGAGGTTTTGTAGATTAGATTTTTGGCTTATTTCTAGATTTCTCGGTCCACTTGTTACATCCTGTAAAATTAAACCTGCAATAAAGACAGACCATAGCTTGATAAGTCTGCAACTCAATGGTTTATCATTTCAGAAAAGAGGTCTTGGGTTTTGGAAGTTCAATAGCAGTTTACTGAAAGATGAACTTTATGTTGCAGGAATAAAAGATTTAATTATGGAACAATCTGATAAATATATAGATTTAGAGAACAAAAGTCTGAAATGGGCTGTCATCAAGTGTGAACTTCGAGGACATACAGTCTCTTATTCAAAAAGAAAGGCACGCAAAATCAAGCAGGAGGAAATAGACTTGAATAAACAGTTAGAAATTCTACATTGTGATTTGGCTTCATCACCCAGTGATGAAATTACAGATAAAATAGATCATATTCAAGCACTGTTAGATGATATTATTAATCGACTGGTTGAAGGAATTATGATTCGGTCACATGCTAGATGGTGTGGACAGGGTGAAAAGAGTACCAAGTATTTCTTATCTTTGGAAAAACAAAACTATAAATCAAAATGCGTTATAAAATTAATGACTAGTGATAACGAGGAAATTGACGAATCAGTGGATATTATAGAAGAGGAAAAAAAATTTTATGAGAAATTATATCATTCCAATAAAGAATCGCATCTGGTGGATGACGTTTGATTCAGTCAAATCTTTAATAACCCAAATACATGTACTCCAACTTTATCTGAAGATGAGAAACAAAATTGTAAAGGTTTAATAACTAGAGTTGAATGTTTAAGTGCATTAAAACAGTTTAAAAATAATCAGAGTCCTGGCAGTGATGGGTTCACCGTTGAATTTTATAAAAAAAAATTTGGACAGACATAGAGCATTTGATTATGGAGAGCTTCAACTATGCCTTTGAAAATGGCCTACTATCAGTAGATCAAAGCCGAGGAGTAATTTCTTTAATACCTAAAAAAAATAAAAACTTACTGTACTTGAAACATTGGCACCCTCTCTCATTATTAAATCTGGATTATAGATTGGTTGCAAAAGTGATGGCATTACGATTACAAACATATTTGCCAAAGTTGGTCAATACGGGCCAGAATGGTTATGTAAGGGGCAGATATATTGGGGAGAATATAAGGCAAATTTCAGACATTATCGAGTTAACAAGCTTGGGTGATATGCCAGGTTTGATTTTGTTGATCGATTTTGAAAACGCATTTGATACACCTCTACAGTATTGCTGAATTCTGAAATCATTAAAAAGTTACAAAGGAAATTGATATGTTTATCTGGCAGTATTCCAAAAGTTAAAAGGAATGTTATGTATCAAAAGCCATGTAATAGTGGATTAAAAGTTCCAAATTTTGAAATGAAAGCTAAATCATTACTGATTACATGCATGGGTTAAACGTATACTGAGTCAACAACAAGCTAAGTGGAAACACATCGTTCAAGAGTTCTTTCCAGGCGTGAAAATTCATGATTTGTTTCAAAGCCGTTGTTCTATTGGTTCAATTTGTACGGGGATTCCACTTTTTTACTCTCAAATTTTGATTGCTTGGAATGAATTTAGGTCTATTTTCCAACCGCTATCGGCAGTTTCAGTACGTAAAGAAATGTTGTGGTTGAATGAGAACATAATAGTGCAGAAGAAACCCATATTTTACAGAAAATGGTATGAAAAAGGTATCAAATTTATTTATGATATTCATGATGAAAATGGTGAATTTCTTTCTCTTGAACAGATAAATGCTAATCATGAATTTCACCCAAATTTCTTAGAATATTTACAAATATGTTCAGCTATTCCATAAAGTTGGGGAAGCAAGTACTGAAAAGTCGTCACAATATAACTCTCAGGAACATTGTTTTGAAGTTCTGTATAATGGTAAATTTAAACAAATTGAGGAAATGCAGTGTAAAGATATTTATTGGGTATTAGTAGAACATGAGCCTGTTGCCGAACCTACTTGTATCAGGAAGTGGACACTAACATTTTTCAAAGTTTCTGCTACATTTAATTTTTTGGGAAAATTTTTTTCCTTATCTTTTAAAATGACAATAGAAACTAAAGTACAACATTTCAATTTAAACTTTTGCACTGTATCATTGTTAACAAACACTGGTTACATATAATGGGTATTGCAACTGATAATATTTGTGAAGTGTGTAAAACACAAATAGAGACAATATGCCATAAATTTTGGAACTGCCCCTCATGTAATCAATTCTGGAATGAATTGTCTATTTTTTGGAACACATATATGCATGATGTAATCTTGATCCAACAGAAGGAGTAATATTTGGTCTTTATGAATACCCTGATAATATTGCATTGAATTATTGTATTTTGTATGGTAAATATTATATATACACACAGAGATTCGGGTCTGCAAATAGTAATGTTATACATTTCTTACATTTATTGAAAAGGAAGACTTCTGTTTTTAAATACATAAGTGTGATTAATGGTAAACGGCAACAGTTTCAAACTAGATGGGAAGCTCTCCAGGAAGCTGTTAACAACAGATTGTCTTAGCTGCATTGATTCTTAACAGGTTTCTTTGGATTAAGCAAGATTGTCTTTCATTTTATTTCTGTCTGTTATAATGTTACACTTGTTACTAACAACAGTCTCATAATATATATGTACATGTATTTGTATTACATATTTTTTGTATGAGAGGAACTCAATAAAAATTAAAAAAAAAAAAAAAAAAAAAAGCTACCACTGTACCATCATGTCTGTTCTAAAGGCAGTGGTTTTTGTATTGTGTGGCAAGGTAATCTGGGCTTGTCAGAAAAGTTGCTGCAGCGACTGTCAGGTCATTACAGAGACCACTGACTGGGGATTTTACCACATTGCATGGAATTAGTTAAACTTCTTCTAATTGCGTACTTACATGTACATGCATTGTAGAAAAACTTTGCTGTGTGAAATCCCCACCCAGCCTCTGTAGAAGTAAATAATATGCAATATCAAAGTCTTAGCTCAAACAGTGCTTGAGATTGATGCAATATCAGTGCCCCAGCTCAATCAGTTCTTGAGTCACCATCCTGAAATGAAATTCACAAACATTATGCGCAGTGACCTGGATGACTCTGTCAAGCTGACCCAAATGTAGTTCGAACACTAGACTAGTTTGTGCACAAGACCATGATCATGATGCCCAATTTCATATATAGTTCTTGATCAAGTTACCACAGAAAAACTGTTTCCACCGAAATTCTCCCCCCCCCCCCCCACCGGGATAAATCAGGGTCACCATATGGCCTGACCATTTCGTAGAAGGTGCCTTTAGTGAGATTTTCAACAACAAAAAATGAACCAAAAAAAAAAATTAATTGCAAATCAAAAAGTAATGAAGCATGTATGTAGAACAAACTTGATAGAGACCCTGCAATCCCCAGCGAGTTGAAGAGAATCTAGTTTATACAGTGAAATCTCATTATAACGACACTCGGGTATCCAACATATTCAATATAATGACACAAATTTTCACAGGAAAAAGTGTATTTTCTTTGTTATTTGATCCATTTATTTGGCATATTCAGTTATCTGACACATTTCTTAGGGAAGAATGGTGTAATTTTTATGAGTTTTCACTGTACATATTTTATTAGTCATTTTACAATACATTATGACAATAATAATTAGCAACAATTGCGAAAAATAGGGCTAGGACATTACACTAATTCCTTTTATGAGAGAAGACAAGACTCACAGCATGATGCATAAGTACGCATGCATTTACACTTCATGATCATTACACATCTTAAACTTCGTTTTTAGGAAATAATTGCAGTGCCACCTTGTGAATAAAGTTGACACTGACCAAGTCAGGAAACATATCTGTTTTCTTATCAGAACACCACCTGTTGTGTCAATTTAAGTCTTCGGGTACCTGGAATTATTCCTAAGCATGTGTAGTAATTTGGCTCATTTTCTTGTGACAAGTCATAAATAGAAGCAAAGTTTTCAGTTTTCATGTCCAGAGGATTAAATTTCCAAAGTATCCTGAGCATCCACCAACACTAGCCAAGTGACAAATATGCAACAAAAAAAAACAAAAAAACAAAACAAAAAAAAAAAAAAAAAACTATTTGCAGTTTTCTGCAAAAAAAGGGCTATAAAATTGGTATGTGTGAACAAGTGATAATAAAAGATCAGAATTACATAAGGATGACACAACAAACAAACTTGGTCAAGACCAACCCAACCTGATACCTCCCTATGAATTGGAAGAGGATCCAGTCACCATTTCATGAGAAAGGTGAAACATAAATTGTTGGTGGATGACGTAGATCTACTGTAAATTGCTTTATTTTAATTTATGTATAAATTTTCACAATTTTTGTAATTTTTTTATGTTTTTATGTTTTACTGTAGTTTTAATTCACTGTTTTGGACATAATTCCTATTCAAACAATGTTGGAATACTATTTTACTATGTTTTTATTTTCATGGTTTTGTGCAATCAGTGAAATTAAAGAATACAGCAAAAATAAAGCAATTTACAGTAACCATGAGATAAGCTCAAATAAGCCGAGGCTAAGCAAATGAAGTTTTATAATATAACCTCTCACCGGGTGAGTTATTTCAGCACATGTATTGGTTCATCCTATGTGTACTTTTTGAAATATTCTTCATCTTCTCTCACCAGATGTCACTGATGACAGTGGTTCTCATGTGCCAGCTGGATCAATTGGTATGTGTGAAGAAGTAATGGTTATAAATAGGACTTTTATATATTCAAATTGTATTATTGTGGAAATATAGGTGCTTTGTATGTATGAAATCCTCACTCTTAGTGGTAAAGCCATAAGATTAACACTAAAATTCACTGCCTTTAATAAGTTCTTATGTAACTTTAATAGCTGTGATCTTGTCTCCGTTTTTCAGTGCATGATCTATAAAATTAAGGACACAAGAGGTATAATAATATTGAAAAAAATATGCATATACAGAATACTTATTTTAATTGAGTGTCATATACAAGAAAACTATAATCCAGTATTTAATCTAAATGAAGGAACTGTCAACAAACTGCCTGATACAAATGTGACATCTGATACCTGTGCGTATCTCCGTATCTACATGTATTTATGTATTATTTGCAGTAAAATTAAAACGAGGCCAAGCCAAAAGGCAGCAAACCAGGTCAACATTTTATAGGGAAAACACATCAAAAATAGAAAGAAATAAAAAAAGTGCAAAACGTCTTGTGTCATGGGACGTACCAAGTATGGAGAATATCATAACAGAGGCACAGATGAAAGTTTTCTGGGAGACTCATTTTGGAGATGAAACCACAGTGGCTTGGGACAGGTAAGTATACACCACAACCTGATAACGTGTAAAGAGATTTCATGAAGGTGCATGTACTGAGGGAAACCACTGTGCATGTTGCTTAGAATGGGGTAGCCAATTTACATAGTGTGAAAGGCATTGTCTTTTGACAGATTAGTCCTAAATCTCTTATTGATCAGGGGAGCATTATACATTAGCCAAAAAAAGTATAATAACCAGTTCATCCCATATGTGTTAGACTGAAAAATTATCAAAACAAACAAAACAAAACAAAAATGTTAACATTACAGGTATCAAATCTCTTGTAATTTTCCCAAATAGACTTTCATTATTACATGTGGCTTAGATTTCAGTATTTAAAAATCTCAAAGTTATTTACCACCTCCGCCAGTCTGTCGGCAACAACTGTTCTAGTTTATTTTTGCCTTTTGTAGCAGATCCATGTTAAATTTATATTATATATAAAATCATGAGGATTTTTTTTAAACCGCAGCTGACGTGTCAGTCAGAAGAAGTTATAGGATGGGTGGTGATCTCTCATCTCTATATCTATCCTATCTACTACTGTATAATTATTTATATTCCCCGGCACAAAATATCCCAAATACACTCCAAATAAGAATTTCACGAGTTTTCTCTTCCCTATTTTATGCAGATTTTCATTCTACATCAAATCTGCTACAGTTTGCCTGAGTTTAATATTCCCAAACGGGTGTTCCTCGGGAAAATTTGGGAATATTTATCCCTCACAAAAATTTATGATTGCACAGTACTTCACAAAAACCCTTGCATGGAATGTTTTGATTTTGCACATGAGTGTTCCCCAGGTGATCCTCTCCCAAGTTTGTGTAATGCAGTCATTTTTTTTTTTTTTTTGGTTCAAATTATGTTTACTTTAAAAATCTAATTTTTTCTTCTCATGAACCACTCAGCCAGTTGCTGTGACACTGCATGCAGTCATCTGGGTCACAGAGTTCAGAAATATACCACCAGGTGGTGCTGCAATTTTAATGTATTTTTTACATTTATTTTTATGTATTAAAGCTATAATCAACTTCACCAGAACAGCTGAATAGGAGCATGACATTTTATCAGAATTAATGTGACTTAAGGTCATGAGAGTTTGCAAAAATTATGAGGATATGTGAATGTTAAATTTTTGGCCCATGTGTTGGTAAGTGCTACCACTGTCCATGGATATGGCAATACAGTGCATGTATTGCAGTATTTTCCAACTTGATATATGAATGCTTTGATTTTATACACAGATGTTCCTCAGGTGGACCCTACTATCTTGGAAAGGTGCAATAATTTTACTATTTTTAAGGAATTAACACTTTTTTCCTCATTTTTTTCATAGGAAGTACTTGTCAAGCTGCTTTGATATTACATAAAGGTCATCTGGGATCAGCTAGTTCTGATTTTAACACCAGGTGGCACTGCATTTTTTTTCTTACTGTTTTATCAGTGTTTGTGTGTTAACGCTCTTTTTGACTTGCTTGTGTCCAGAATGGATGGCGAGAATTAGGCCTACTTGGAATTTGATCAGAATATGAGGTGATTAAAGATGATGAAAACTTTTGAAAATAATGAAAATGTATTTAGTTTTGATAGACAGAGTTATAGGGTATTAAACTTTGGAACATGGTGTCAGCTAGTGCCATGAATGTACAGGAGCATTACAATGCTGCATTCATCCCAGTATTGTGAAAACTGTGGTGTGGAATAATTTGCTTTTGCACTGAGATGTTCCCCAGGTGGACCTTCTTCAATTTGTGAAGGAGATGATAATGCAAAAATTATATCCTATGAGACGGGACACAAATATATTGTTCAGTAAAATATTTGTTTTATTTATTTATTTGTTAATTAATTAATTTCATTTATTTATTTATTTATTTATTTATTTATTTATTTATTTATTTATTTATTTATTTATTTATTTATTGATTGATTGATTTATTTATTTATTTTGTTTGTTTGTTTGTTTGTTTGTTTGTTTGTTTGATTGTTCATTCCTTCATTTGTTCCTTCATTCATTCATTTGTTCATTCATTAATTCATTTTTTATTAATTATTCATTCACTGCTGAGCAGCAAATCGTACTTAGTGTTTATCAGTGGTTGATCCTATAACGATACTAAATTACTATGAAAAATGGATATGAAAGTTCCTGTCATGGGATGGGGGTTGTTGTTGTTAATTTTGACCGTGAAAGGTCAACTGACATACATGTATTAGCTTATATCTTGGTAATGGCAATCTTTTGTCAGCTATTGGCAAGCCCTGATACTGTATATGTATAGAGCAATAAAATCTTCACAGATATACGTCCCCCACCCCTTTGTGTCACAGACATCTTCAATGTGCCCACTTCTCTACTCTTACTAATTACTGATGTGCCTTCTGTGGCTATGTTTCCCCCTAGTGCTTTCTTCCCCCCCCCCCCCCCCCGGCCCCCCATATGCCTACTTCTCAGAATTACTTATGTGACTTCTTCAATATGCTTCCAGCCCTATGCCCTTGTGTCACACCCTTAAGTGTGCCAGCCCACCTCTCTATTCACATGAATTGCAGATGTGCTTTCATGGATATGGTTTCTCCTCTATAGATGTCACACCCTCAGTGATGTGCCTTCATGGATAACGCTTCCCCCTATTTCCTTATGTGACACCCTCAGTGTGTCCACCTCTGCCTTCATGGATATGGCTTCCCTTACTCCCTTATGTCACGTCCTCAGTGTGTGTCCATCTCTCTACTCACATGAATTGCTGATGTGCCCTCATGGATAAGGCTTCTCCTATTCTCCCTTATGTCACACCCTCAGTGTGCCCACCTCTCTATTCACGTGAATTATTGATGTTCCTTAATGGATATGGCTTCCCCCTGCTCTCTAATGTCACACCATCAGTGTGCCCACCTCCCTATTCATGTGAATTGCTGATGTGCCCTCATGGATAAGGCCTCCTCTATTCTCCATTATGTCACACCCTCAGTGTGCCCACCTCTCTATTCACATGAATTGTTGATGTTCCTTAATGGATACAGCTTCCCCCTACTCTAATGTCTCACCCTCAGTGTGCCCACCTCTCTATTCATGTGAATTGCTGATGTACCTTCATGGATATGGCTTCCCTCTTAGTCCCTAAGTGTGTCTACCCCTCTTTTTTTTATGAATTACAGACATGGAAAAAGGGAGCAAAGTCTATCCTGGCAGTTTAAAAATACTGGGTAGCAAATATGGTCCCATAAAAGACAGGTAATAATACATATTCTTGTGATCAGTCAAGAGGTTGGAGTAGCTTATACTGATTTATGGGGAGCAGTGACCCCAAAATGTAATTAATCCACATCTTAGTCCTACAACACCGGCTTGGACTCCATTTTGTAAAAGTTCTTACATTTTAAAAATTACAATGTACTACAGACAATGTTTTTCCCTATGATCAGATTACAACTTGTAAAAAGTAGGTCAAGGACATTGAGAAATATCAATCAGACACTGAGCCATATTTAGAGTGGATTATTATAAGGACATCTTGGAGCACCAAATGGCTTTTAAGAGGGGAAGGGGTTAAAGAGGTTTCAGTATGCTGGTATGTACGAGTGACAATTTTTGCCCAGTTAGAAGGATTGGAAAATAAGAAAATTTGGAAAAAAATAGTTAATCTGAATTAAGTCAAGAAAATAAAGGGGCTTCTGGTCTGCAAATATAGTTAAAAAAAACAAAACAAAACACCCAGTAGGGCAGTCCCTGTGCAATAAGGCCACCAAAAATATACCAGAAATGTGTCTTTATCAGAGGGGTAGCCTTACTTCAGGTCACACTTGAAATGAAAATACCATACTTACTGCATGGAGAGTGGCCTCTGTGCAGAGGGGTTGGCCTGTCATCAGGGGGCCTTGTAAAAAGGGGAGCACTATATGGAAAACCTCTTTACCGCCCACACCTTTTAATATTTAGTAGCCACAAAATTAGGCAACAGTGACAAAGCATTTTTTACAGAGGGACATAAGACCTTCACCTTCAGTATTTGAGGCTAAAGTGTAAAATAATAAAGCTACACGAGTCTGAGTGCCTGGCCGTGGATTCTGCATGGCACGAGCGTACCCGTGGAGCAGAAGAATACATGAGATGAAGCCGCCGTAGGCGGACCATTGAGTGTGTCCTTCCACTCCACGGGTATATAAGTGCATTGCAGAATTTACCGCCAGTTAATTGCAAGACTGTTGTTTTATTTTAACCCTCGTATGCATGGTCCAGAGTATTCTCCACCATTTCACATAAAAAAAAATTTGAAAGTATTGTGTCGAAAAGGCGATCAATGACAAATACTGCAGCAGATGATAAATTAACATCCTAGATGCACACACATGAAAAAGTGGTCAATGCGAAAGTAGGGCATGCATGCCACCATTCTACATGGGCATGTAGATTGGCAATAAATTCTCCATGGTGCAGAACAGCTTGTCCGTAGTTACTGTGGACTACACATACATGGGATGAATAATAAAACTACATGAGTGTGAGTGCCTGGCCATAAATTCTACATGGCAAGAGTGTACCAATAGAGAGGAAGGATACACGAGTGTAGCCCTCCAAAGGCGGGCCACTGAGACTGAGTGTACCCTTCAACTCCTCCAATACACGAGTTCCAGGCAGAATTGGCCAACAATTTCATGCTTTTTACCTCAGCTGACTTGTCAGTCAGCTGAGGTTTTTTGAGGGTCTGTCGTCCGTCGTCCGTCCGTCGTCCGTCCGTCCGTCCGTCCGTCCGTCGTCCACAATTCACATTTTCGACTTCTTCTCAAAAACCGTCAGCCAGATTCACTTCAAACTTGGTGGAGATATGCCTTGGGTGAGTCTCTACCAAGTTTGTTCAAATGGTCACGGTCCAGTGATTTTTGGATTTTAAATGAATTTTTTTGTTCTTTTTTGGGTAAATTTTAGAAAATCTTCTTCTCCGAAACCGCTCACCCAATTGCTTTGATATCACACAGGAACACTCCCTGGGACTCCTAGTTCTTAATTTGTTCACCAGGTGGCGCTGCAAATTTTTCCTAATTTTTTATGAATTTTTGTGTGTTATAGCTATTTTCGACTTCTTCTCCAGAACCATCACTCAGATTAAGCTGAAACATGGTGGATATGTTCCTTATAGAAGGGTCAAACAAAGTTGTTCACTATGTGGGAATGCTGCGGGTTCCTGATTTTTAACGATTTTTTCAATTCTGGTACTTGTCTGTCAATGCAGCTTTCCTATTGATTACTATGGAAGTCAATGGGCATTCTAATGCTAATTCACATTTTCGACTTCTTCTCCAAAACCGTCATCCAGATTAACTTCAAACTTGGTGGCAACGTATGTTGGGTGGGTTTCTACCAATTTTGTTCAAATGTTCATGCTCCAGTGATTTTTTGATTTTTAATGAATTTTTTTGTTTTTTTTTTTGACAAATCTTAAAAGATCTTGTAAGTCAATGGGCATTCTAATGCTAATTCACAGGACAACTGACACAAAATTTACTGTTTACTTGATAACTTGAGATCTGTTTTGAGTTAGCTACACATGTTAATTATTCTGTATGAAGGTCATGCTGAGACAGTACATGAATGACCTTGACCTCGTTTGTGGGGTCACAGTGCAACATACATGAATTTTACTCTTCATTATAACTTGAGAGCTACTTGAACTTTGATGTTGCACATGTAAGTGTTCTTCTATAAAGTTCAGACTTACTCAGAACATGGTGTCCTTGATCCTTTCGCAAGTTCATAGAGCTGTAAGTGTGATGAATGTCAAGATCAGCTGAGGCACGGGCTGTTCACACAGCCCTCTTGTTTTGTTTTATGTTTACCTTATTTATGTGTAGTGTGGAGTATTTATTTGAAAGAAAAACTGGAATATCCATGTGTATGTATAGTTTGGAGTAGGCATAGTTTAAAAGGCTTATATTTGAAATGAAAGAATATCCTTTCAGTGTCCACCAGTATACAAGTTCCATCCAGAATCAACCAGCACTTTCATGGGTGTTGTTTTATATTTATCCCACGTGTGTCAGTGTGTAGTCAGAAGTATAGGCATAATTTGAAATAAAAACTTAAACTCTACTGATAAATGTTTTCAATACATTCCGGCAAAATAGTTTGATGAAGCGTGGATTGGCAATAAATTCTATACAGTGCATAATAGCCCATCCACGGCTATACTCAGGACTACACAATCGTCGGGTAAAATTAAGAAACATATGACACTCTCTGTTCATCTTAGCCTAATGACATATTTGTGTGCCAAATTTTTAGCAAAATCAGGAGAGGCTTTTCTAGCTGTGCTTACCGAAGGTCGCACAGCTTATGCGACGTCATGTCTGTGCATTCATCAACTTTTGCTTGTTAGCGTGATATCATCCACAGTTTTCAAGTTAGCCCAATATAACTTTGAGCAGTTATAGGCTGTATGAAAATCTAGGTCCGTTTTGATGTTGGTGGTGCCCCTTACAATATTATGTAATATAGGAGT
Source organism: Hermodice carunculata (assembly GCA_964020975.1). Taxonomy (NCBI): domain Eukaryota; kingdom Metazoa; phylum Annelida; class Polychaeta; order Eunicida; family Amphinomidae; genus Hermodice; species Hermodice carunculata. The sequence goes on from OZ026618.1 coordinate 621,509, forward strand.
CAAAATGTGAAAATCTTATGAATACTCAAGCATCTTAATTTTGGGGGCAGATTTTCACCAAATTTGATGGGATTGTGTGTGTGTGTGGGGGGGTCAAAGTGTAAGTAGCTAATGATACTAGTGGTGCCCCCTATGATTTGATGGAAACTATGAGCCAAAATGTGTTTTAAGATATAAAATTGCATATATAGAAAAGTAATTGGTTTAGACTTGTCAAATTTACAGGATGTATAGACCATGTACAGTGCTAGAATGCTAATAAATATCAGTGACCGTGGCCTATTTTTGTTAGGTCACCATGTCTGTAAAGTTGCAAGAGGTGATATGTTATAATGGCAGGGTGTAGCTTGGACATCGATGGCAATGTCAGCACAGCACCAGTCCCATGGGCCTTTTGTATTACATAATCTGGGTGACTTTGATCTTCTGTCCCAAGGTCATGGAGGACATAAAGTGAAGGACTCACTCATTGTTGTCTTGGCACATGCAACAATATCCATCACAGGAATTGCACAAATAAGCTATGATTACATGTGGAGCAAAATGCCATCTAGTGGACAAATGAGACACTAAAATTAATAAGCTTTATATGTTCATAAGCCACTTGAGGACTTGCAACTTTGAAATGAAGATGTAGGTGCAATGTAGCCACAGCGCCAGCAGAGCATTAGGCCCATGGGCGGTTTGTTTTGAGATATAGTTTCCTCTTCCTCTAAGACAGCCATCCCTATATAATGTAAATTGTCAAATGCATAATATCACACACTTTCCAATATCAATACAATCAATGGAGCAATACATATGAAGAGAATTGTCACAAATTGACACACAGCCCGAAAATAGTGTCTGTCCATGGGTTGGGAGAGGGATCCTGTACATGTACCCACAAGCCATCTAAAGAACACAATTTTGATGAAAAATTTTAGAGTGAGGAGGAAAAATTAAGGTATATGTAAGCTAGACAGGCCATGCCTTGAGAAATGTATTATCTTGCCCTTCAATATTGAGGGATAAAGAGCTGATAAGAAAGAAAAAGAAAAGGCCATAGCCACAAGTTACCTATTGACATTTATTTTCATTAGAAAGAATTGAATGGGAACTTTTTAACTTCCATGCAAAAAGAAAATCTAGATTTCACACAAATAGGTCATGAGCTGAGAAAAGTAGGTCACAAACTCTTATACAGTATCAGGTGTTCAACTTCAGTGCACTCTATCATTATGATACAAAACCCTTGGGGGACAAGTATACTTTGACCAAACACTCCATCACTTGACACATCACAGTAGTTAACAAATAAATTGGTCACATCAACCCAGACATCTGTTGAGTTCATCTTGTTCATATTTCTTGAGCATACCTGTCATGAAAATAACTGATATACACAAACATGAAACACGAAGGAAAGACATTTTCAGAGCAAGAGCTGGAAATAGATTGGCCAAAAAATGTGTTCGACACCAGATTGTGTACTTTGAATGAAATACCAGACATAGTGAAAAGTATAGTACACACACACAGTTATTAAGGTTTTTAAAATATATATCAAACAATATTTTATACAAAAATATGAGTCTATATGAATATCACTAATTGTTACATATGCAATCCATAAATGTCTTAAATATAAGTTTATATATGACTATTTAAATATTTAATTGTCATATTATTATCAATAATGTGCAGCAGGGAAATCTGTGTCTTCAAGATATCTATATATTTGTGTGTTGTCACCATGGTAATATATAATCATTAAACAAACTTTATTTTGGGTGGCTCATATGCTAGCGATTGCTGAACAATTTTAATATGAGTCTCCTGACCACGTCCATGTTTTTAAAGAAATAGATTATCAGATTGATTGTCAATTCCTACTGATACAATACACTTATGAATTATAGTATACTGTATTATATTGATCAAATAAATGAATTGAATTGAATTGAATTGTGAGGAACTTGTGTGCCAAATTTGAGTAAAATCTCTCCTAGAAATTTTGAGATATTTAGGTAACAAATGTTGTTGGACAGGCAACTCACGAACTTAATTGGGAGAGTCATAAAAGTAAATGGTGTGGAATGTTGTTTATTTGAGCAGGTTTGAGGCAGCGTTTTACAGTGACTATGCGGAACTGATGAACCTGATGTTCCAGCAGAAGGAAAAGCAAGGGGCCATGCACATTCTTCAACATGAGTTTGAAGTGACAGAGAATGATAACATGGTTACAAAGGAGAAGTACATAGGTATTAACCCTTGCCCATTTAAACCAGCCAAAACCAGCTGCTAGTCAAATGACATCTGCTTCAATGTTGTTGATGAATTTCAGTAGTAGTACAAACATTTTAAACTGTTGGCAACTTCAATTTATAATTTTAAAGATCTATCATAAGAAGTTTAAGAAACTGGAAATTAAAATGAGAAAAAATAATGATTGTCTTATTGTCAGTAGCAAAACTAATTCAGGAATAATTTCTTATTAGCACCCCTTGCCAGGGTTTCCTTCTTGATTTTTTTTCTGAGCATCTTACATACTCTTTGAAATCATTGGAGGGGTGGGGTGGGTGGGGGTCTCCAATATTCTCAGAGGGTCACAGGGGTAAAAAGTTTCAATAAATCTATTTATTCAGCATTTATAGTCCGCTTTCTTCTGGGATTTCCAGGGGTATTTTGTACCCTTTAAGTTCAAATTTGGGGGTCGCAAGTTAATTTCTGTGTTTCATATATGTACATTTGTGTTTAAAGGGAAACACTGTACATTATGCTTCCGGTCTTCTCAATTTGTCCGACTTTGGCTTTGGTAGGATGAAGGTGAGGAATCTAAATTGATGTTGAAGTTTCAAGATTTGCAACATCTGATAGTATGAGGCCCATGGTGTTTTCAATTTAGGCTCTTAGGATCCATGGAGAACTGTGTTCCCACAATTTTGAGGTACACTGGTACCTTGGGCATTATAACGAATAATACTATAACAATTACAATATTTTAAATAACTTGCAGAAAAATCATTAATAGCAATAGATGAATGTCACATATCAAATATGCTAGGTACGAACTTGTCTATCCGACATCTGACATCATGTAATATATTTTAAGAAAAATGAGAATTTGTCAAATCTGCACTTAGAGGGTGCCATCCTATGGAAATGCTGCTTGGAAGTATTTACAGAAAACCATATAACACAGTTGTGTTTTGTGAGTCATGTAGTTGACCATCTTCACTCATGAGGAAGGCCCTAAGTTTATGTCAGACTTTTGTAGACTAGGTTGTATTGTCAAGAAAAAATATGTTATTCACTCGTTTCTTGCCATTTTGTAGAAATTAGAATTGTAGTGTTTTTAGCAACAGCACAGCAATCTCTTTACAGTTCAAATTTCCTGTAACACATTAAAGGGAATTCAGGTTAAAGTCTTATGCCTCATATCACTAAAACACAAATGAGAACTTCTTTGGTTACGACCATGAGAGTTCACAATTCATGTCCTTTTCAGATCCAACAAAAAGTGTATTGGAAGTTAGTCTTACAGATGTCCCATAGGTGGCAGCAGGTACCCATACACAAAGAAACCTACAATGAAGCTTGATAAGGAATGAGCAAACTAACACATCAGTACTTCACTGCTGAAACTGCTTCAGTTTTCAAAAGAGTTATGACAGTTTAACCCTTTCACCTTGAATTAAGACTTGAATTGGTAGCTGCATGTCCTTGGCATGGGCTAGTGCCCAACCCATGAAAACTGCCCGATCTTTAATCAAACTGTTTTTAACATATTCTGCAGCAGTAATGCTTTTCTGCACATACTTGGTTCAATGGAAATTGCATAAGCAAATTCTACAAAACATTGAGGTTACCTAATGCATGAGTACAAAATTAACATGGCTGATGTAAAGTTCTTGCACTCTTATTTTTCAGAATTTTGCACCGTGGATGATGAGTTTGTTTCTCTGTGGAATCGCTTTCAGGACCAAGTTGTGGAGAGCTACACAATGAAGGAAGTGTTTGACATGGATTCTACAGTACGAGTAGAGGCCATTGAAAATTTAGGTAAAGGAAGAAGCACGACGATGTCAACATGTATTACAACAACATAGCTTTGCATGAACGGAATTTCAGCTCATCCAAGTCATGTTAAACTGCAATTTTTTGAGATCTTATTCTAAGATTACAAGGCTTCTGACTTTTCATTTTTGCTGTGTTCTTGCCTGAACATTTGAAAACTTAATGTATTAATTTTGTTAACTTGCGTGATCTTGTCTCAAGTAAGTTGTGTGTGGGATAAGTTCACAAAACTTAACAAAAGATTGTCTCTGCAATAAAATAAGTTTTAAATACCCACGGGAGGTTTCAAGACTTGTGTTCAGTTTCCCATTAAATCTTAGTCTAAGATTACATGGCTTCGGACTTTTGAAAACGTGTGTTAAGTTCGTAAACCTGCATGATCTTGTCTCAAGTAGTTGATTTTTTTTACAGTAATGACATCTTTGCTGCATTCCCTTATGTTCATATATGCTAATTTCTCTGATAAGAAGAATTATTTTCCCAACTGGAGGCATTTTAGTCACCCTGACTCATCAGGTGTACGATCAAAATGCAGTTGTCGGTCCGATTCTGGTCATTGTATATCAGATATATATTTATACTGTAAGTGATATGAATGTCCCACAGGGAACTGAATATTGCAAATAAAATACACAGTTTCTGTTCCAAGTTTTAAAGGGATATTGCTGACATGATGCTTTTTATTTTGGGCCATCTTTAACTCAGAGCAGAACCATGCAATGTCTAATTTGTCATACTTGAAGCTAGAGATTTAAGAAAAAAAATAACAAAACAAAAACTTAACTTTAAAAAAGTCATACCAAGGCTTGCTGGACTTTGTGTAATCTAGAATCCTCAATTAGCTTTGATAATTTTTTCTAGATACAATGGTTTCAAGAATTGCCAGTAGAGTGTGAGTGCTCTGTCATCAGTGCTGCCTATTTTCAGAGTTTTGTGACCCTGATTTTGTAAAGGATTGATTTAATATCTAATAAAACAGACTATGGTATAAGTGCACAGAAATATACAGTGAACCAAGTGGACATAACTGACCTGATAATTTAACTCTTTTGTTGCTAAGTTTTGACTGAGTCAACAGTTTTCCTTGGCAGGCTTTGCACACAAATTTGCAAGGAAAGCAGTTGGCTTGAGCCATTCTCATGCCTCTGTTTGGTGTCTACAGCTGTAGGCCTGCAGCTACTCCAATAAAAGGTCAGCTTACACAGAATATGAATCTAGTACTGTTTTGTCAACTCAAAGCACATCAAATTTTTGTTGAAATTGGCAGTGATGGTATCAACACGCAAGCAAAACATGTTGATTTACATGTATTTTTACTTGATTATTTGATTTACCTTTGACAGCCAAGTTCCGCAGCAGGGCGGTTGTTGAAGCTCTGCTGGATCTTCTTGTTGATGATGAGAACAATGTCCGAGCTGTGGCAGCGATATCCTTGGCCAAAGCTGGGCGGGAACACCCCAAAGTGGTTCCAGCCTTGATCAAGTGTTTGAGGGACAAAGACAGACTGGTAAGAGAGAGTACGTGTTTGGCATTAGCTCATCTGAAGGCGGAAGAGGCCGTCCCCAAACTAGTACAATTATGGTGAGTGGATCTCATTGATATATTGCTTCAGAAATATTGTTGACACCATTCTTCAAAAGTTTAAAAGAAACAACATTTGATATTTCTCAATGGATATAGGGATCTAGAGTTGATGTTGAGAAATACTGGCATCGCTTGCAAAGTGTGAAAGGTTTCTTAAATCTTTACCTTTTAATTTAAATTTTATGCATTTTATGTGTCATTAAACTCACATACATGTATTGGCTGTGTGGATTTTTGTAAGATTTTGTCAGGAAGGCTTGGCCAATGATGTGTAAAGTCATAGAGTACCATATGACGGGCAATTTTTTCATGTATGCATTTTCGATATATTTACCCCCTCAAGAGAGGCCACCCCTCTTAAAAGGCCACAGGGTTATTTACCTATTTGACTGTCACTTATACTCACTCAGATAGGATAATGCATGTACAGTGTGCCCTTTGACAATAGCAAACAAGGTCTGTCCCTTAACAGCCCGTTACTCAACTTGTGGTTATCGACACAAGTTCCAACACTTTGGGCTTTTTACCCACATAATGCTGAATATTTAGCTTAGGCAAGGAGCCGCTACTCAGAGAGACATGTACAGGTAAAAGGCTCCGAAACATGTTGAGTGGTTACCCGCTGAAGACCCTTTAATGTATTTGGGCTGATACAGCCTATGTCAAAATTTTACAGAGGAACGTGTGCAATATAGACAATAGTAATTCCATATATATACAGGTTAGACAGGGACAGGTTAGCTTATGGAGAGTAAAGAGTTCGAACTGCGGAATAGGATATTGACTACTAGGAAGTGGTTCTGGGCAAAAAGACACAAATACAAACATATTCCATGGGTGAAGACCATGGGGAAATACTTTCTTCTATAATTCCTGCTTCTAATTGTCTTGACAATATTTTCCCTTCCTCTTCTGCAGACGCCTCCTTGAGGTTGTTTGGTAGGTTTGGCTTCCCCCGTATCAATAGAATGGGACAGCACAGTGGTATCTGCAGTACACGGATAGTGAATGCCCTTCTGCAAAAATTGCTTTCCTCATTTTCTTTCTCTGGTAAGGGTATTCAATGTCTATGACTTCTTTCAAAAGTGCTACCTTCACTCCCTTTCAAAGTTCTATGTCCTCTGAACAAACATCCATAAGTCTCAGTGGAATATCAAAGTCATTACCACTGGTATCAACCAAGGTACTACCTATATTAGCTGCTAATATACCTGGAACATTCAGTCCATTTGGTTGTGGTTCCACTATGCCACAGTCTGTTCCCAGTGACTTCAAGTCAGAAGTACCACATGTGATCCATTCACTATTAGCTGGCACAACTCTGCCCCTTGTCAAACTCATGGTGTGGGCGTCTGATATGGCAAACCATGCAGCTGTGTCATAACAGGTACTGTCAAGCTGCTAGCTGCACTTAAGACTAAGTTATGGGCATAGAGAAAGTCCATTCCAAGCAGCTAGCATGCAAGCCATGACAACAAGTTCAGATGATAGCATGTGGATTCTACAGAATACCACTTGTTTGTAGTTTGTGAAGAATTTCACAAGACAAATTCAGTCGCCCTCCTCTAACATGTATAAGACCCTTTCAAGAGAGGCCACCCCTTTTAGAAAGGCCACTTTCCTGTGCAGCAGTGATGGCATTTTCGATATATTTACCCCCTCAAGAGAGGCCACCCCTCTTAAAAGGCCACAGTTCTGGTGCATTTGGGGTGGCCTTATAAGAGGGGGACCACTGTTTCTAGTGCCAGTAATCATTTACATAGGTTTGAGTGGGGTTATTTACAGGCATGGTTCCATCAATAAGATGATATTACCTTATACAGGGGAACCTGTTATGAAATAGAACCCCACAAAAACCCTCATAGTTTGAGTCCCAAACACAATATTCTTTACCTCCTCTTCAAGTGTTTCTTGTACTATTTTTTGCCTTTGAAAAAAACCCTCAAGAGATGCCCTGCAATCAGTTGGTCTCACGAGGACTTCCTTTGATGTGATTACATTGGTGAAGTTAGGTAGAATTCCATATAACCGTGTCATGGGGAATGGATTTAGACAGCACAAGTTTTAAAACCATTGACTGCGAGAGCAGTGAACAGTTTGTAACTGTTGCTGTCTAAATCCATTCCCCAGGACACGGCCATGGGGAATTTTTTTTCTCCCATAGAGGGTTAAATAAATCCTATGTTTTTGTCAAAAACCTACTTTGTTTAGCGTGCTTGAGCAGCTGTTTCCACTCCATTTTGTTCCCCCTAACATTGCATTGCTGAGGTAATTCAATCAAGAAAGAACTTTGAGTTACCCTTTTCTATCTTAGGTAATCTGATTGGCTTACAAATAGAACAACAACCAATAGGATTCTCTCTTTTATTTCATTTCCATCGTAAAATTGTTCCACACATACATGTATGTTGGGAACGATTGTGTTTCCACATGGGTAACTATGGGACAAATATATATCTATGTTCCTGCTCACATATTTACAACAAGTGTCAATCTTCCCTGACGTCACACTCTTTGAATCTCACCAGTTTATCAGTGTACCCCAAAGTCTTGTTCAGGGAAAAGGACAAAAATTGTGTAATATATGCTGACCCTGTCATTTAAGGTATTGTACATGTGGGAAAGGATTATCCCTGCTATATACATGTACATGTGAATTTGTTGCCAAATGATGGATAGCAGGTCAAACGAGAGCTGAATGTTTAATGCAGCTTTAAGACCGAGTCAGCAGCTCTGCTTGGTGTGAGTGGCCAACCCATACTGAGGAGAGCTGTTCACATGGGATATGTTATGTTGATAGCAAGATGTAGGTCTCATCTACAATTGTCATTCAAATTGATTTTCATTATGTCTCCCCCCATAGGACAAGGAGGCAGACAGTAATCATTTTGTTTGTCCTCCATCCACAAAGTTTCTGCACTTTAAACTTCAGCACTGTTTGACTTAAGGCTTTCATATTGCACAAGATTATAATTTTCTATGAGAGCTAGGTCAAACTTGAAGATGAATAACCTTGACCTGATTCCCAAAGTCACAGAGCCACTTTAAAAATTTAGTTTCCACATAATAACTTTAAAAATTTTGGAGCTTTCATATTGCACTGGTATAAGGGCTGGGTCAAGTTCGAAGATGGGTGACCTTGAACAAATTCCCAAGGTCACAGAGCCACATTAGTGAATAGGTTTCCACATGATGACTTGAGAAGTTTTTGAGCTAGGGCTTTCATGTTGCACAGGGTGTTTAGTCCCTATAAAGACAAGCATAAGTTCAAAGATTTCATATTTTACATGTTCCCTCTGTCTGTCCATCTGTCTTGTCACATTCCGGGAGATAACTAGACAGCTTTCTGAATTAGGACTTCCAACTTGTGTGTGCATATGCACTACTGAAAAACCTAGGTTAAATTGAAAGCCCAGTGACCTTGACCTCTTTTTTCAAAGTCATAGGGTGTTACAATACAAAACATTGCATGGTTATCCTTTTAGATTTTTTACTGTTCATGACTACAGTTATTCCAAATAACACCTGTGATTACCAAGGTTGTCAATGATGTGATGAGGGCATGGATCTAGCAATCTCCAAGTGGGTTTTAATTGCTGCTGAAATATTGAAGCAGACAGTTAGCCACCAACCGGTTTGGGCTGGGTTCAAGGGGAAGAAAGTTAATAGGCAAGGGCAAGAACAGAAGGTTCAAGAACTGCCTAAAAGAGGGCACTGCAGTCAGTGGAGGCTAGTGTTTTGTATTCCCATTACTTTACGTTGTAATATGCAACTTAATAACTTGAAAACTATTGCACATAGAATCACCAAATTTCAGACTGTAAATCTAGATGTGTAACTAAATACCTCACAAAAATCATATAACCACAGCTACAAAAGAGAGTGGTGTATCTAAGGTTGCTTTTACATACAAACTAATGGGAATACACAGCTCTGGCCCTCCAAATATTTGTGTATTCAGTTGTGTATTGGGGCAAATACACACCTTAGAGTTAATTATGATCTTTCTTATTTGGGCCTGTGTTGGTAAGATAGGGGCTAAAATCACTGAATATAGTGACCTGCTACGCAAAACCCTTTCCACAATAAAAAGTTTGCTTTCTTGCAGGCGGAATGACTTCATTGCTGATGTGCGTGCAGCAGCGCAGACAGCCTTAAAGCAGATTGGGGGAGAGGAGGCAAACAAGGCTATGCACATGACAGATGTATTAGCCAAAGAGATCCGCATGTTAACTCAAGAATAAAACTTTTTTGAGAGAAATTAAACCTAACAGCATTTTGTATATATTCATATTTCAACAAGACTATGCACATGATGGATGTGTTAGCCAAAGAGATTCAGATGTTGACTCAAGAACAGAACTTTTGGAACTGAAACTAAATCACAGACCAAGTTTCGTTCTCATATTTCCAGTGTAATACGTCAGTGTACCAGAGACCGCCAGGAAGCCAGGAATGGATTATCATGCTAAAAACATCTTCTTGGGCAAATTTTCTTCAGTAATATATGAGAAAAGTATTTTTGTTTAATACCGTTTGAAAGTCACATGTGATCCCTTGAGCTTAGCTCAGCTACTGTTTATGATGATGTACTTTATTCTTAAGGGATTCTGCCTGTAACACAAAGCAATAAAATGCCTATACTTTGTATCATTTCCCTATGAGGCATTTCATGTCCATATACTATACATATTATCCCTGAAAAAAGGGTCCTTACGCATTTCATCTTATTTATACCTCCTATAATTGACCACCTGTCTGGAGAGACCACTGTTTGGTCACCCTAGGGGTGGTCTTTGAAGACAGGTTTCATTGTATAATGTTCATCACTCAGGGCCAGGAGATGTTGTTTTTGTTATTAGCATACAGATAAGAAAGAGCAATTCTTGTATTTTCCCAGGGTTTTGCTTCCCACTATCACCTTCCCAGCATTTTCAAATCATTTTAACTCTTTCGGTGCCAATCATGTCTAAAGTTGATCTACTCATGTCAAACTAGTCTGAATTATCATTCAGATCTCAGATTCATATGCATCGTAAAAAGAACTTTCATTCAAGTACCAGCTAGTTCCAGAGAAAATATCCCAGGTCAACAGCTTTTCTCAGCACACATTGGGTGCATTGCACCCAATGTGTGCTGAGAAAAGCTGTTGACTCAGTCCAAATTTTGGCACTTAAAGAGTTAACTTCTAAATCAGGGTGTATATCACTTGATAAACACGGAGGACTTATCTCACTATTTTGTTTTTTTAATTTGGTGCTCCTATTTAACACCAAACTTGCCTTTTTTGACAAAGAAAAAAACCATTCACTGCATATAGATGTGTGTTTAGAAGCAGAACATGCAAGCACACTAGGGAAAGGGTTTCATTATAGATGCATTTTTGACAGGGATGAGTTCACATTTTAGTGATGGCCCATTTTCTTGCACCTGTCATCCAGCTCACATGTACTTCCAATATACCAGTAACACCTATAAACAGTACCTTGAATCCTGCTATTTAGACCACTGAAAGGACTGGAAATATGTGTTTCAGTTTGGGGTACAATTTGATTATGGATCAACAAAAATAGGACTGTAAATTGGTGGTCTTAATATAGAAATGGTCTCTTTATAGAAGTGGTCTTAATTAGAGCTTGTACTGTATTATGATTTGACATGCAGTTGGAAATAAAACCATGCGATGTATTGTCTGCAGTATGCACATAGCTTATTTAATGCTCCACCTGCAACTCTTTGTAACAATAATGGCTGCAGACAAAAGATGGTCACCAATGTGAAATCCAGAATGGAGACTGCATGAAATTCTGACTCATCCGGGGGATTCTGGTGCAACATTTTATCAGTTTTCTACGGAAAAGAATGCTATAAATATCTTTTGTGCTGTGTTCCACATAAAAAAAAATGATGCCAAGCAGAAATAGTGAGCCTGTAAGGTAGTGTTGACAGCATGGAGTTACATGTAAAAGCAAAGGGTGCGGCTTGTTCAAGAACAACACTTTATGGCAGTTGAGCAGAAATGACAGTCTAACATGAAAAGTGTCCCTGTGAGTCATGGTTCAACTAATCTAGCCTCAATCAGCCGTGAAAAATCAGTTGATAATTAATTTACGATGCTGCGAACTAAATAAAATCTTGATGGATTCAGTCAGGTAGTTAACCCCCATTATGCACATGAATCTCCCTGATACATGCTCACTTGGACAAAATTGCAATAAAATTATCCCAAACTATTGGTATTATGTGTAAGCTGAAGGAATGTCTTCCTCAGAATATCATGAAAATTTATAACTCTTTTACTTCCACATTTTAAATCAAGATATACCGTATTCATCCTAATGGTAGCACGCTGTGCCAATGCATAGATTTGCCTGATCTTGCAGTGTTTTTGCGTCACTATGGAATAAGGACTTTTCTTGATTCAAGGTTTTGAAGGTTGTACAGCTCATTTAGGTGTTAAATAAACATTAATATACTGCAGTGACATTTAATTTTTCATTTTGAAGTATCATTTTAGCTAAATTACTGGAAAAATCTTGATTTTGAAACTAGACCACTTGGATTGAAAGTGGGGGGCATGCTTCTATTAAGGGCATGTGCTACTATTAGGATGAATATGGTATTAGCATGGGGTCATAAAAGCTCAAGGATTGGCTCATTACAAAAAAAGCAGCAAGAATGGTAAATCATAGTAAATATCTTGAACATACAGAACCAATTTTCAAAAGCTTAAAATGGTTAAAATTAAATGACATTTTCCTTCATCAACAACTTCACTTGTATTACAAATTTGTTAATAAGCAGTTACCAGTATACTTCAGTAATCTTCCTGTAAAATCAGCATCCCTAATTCATGGCTATCAGACAAGAAATAAAAATAAAATCTTTAAAACAAGTACTAGATTAGTTAGCACAAGGAATTGCATAAGACATGACATAGAAGAAGCATTGAACCACACTCCAGATATTTTTAAAACTAAAGTATGTACTCATAGTAAATCTGGTTTCTCTTTTATGCAAATATGTATTTTATTGATTAGTATATTGATATATGCACGGAGGCAAACTGTTGTGTTTGCAATTTAGAATAATCATAAATCACTCTCATTCCAAAGTGCTATTCATTCCTCAATGTATTTACTTACAGTGACTTAATAACCTGGAACATTGTAGTACTACATCTGTATGAGTTTATTGTCAATCTGCACATCTTAGAGTAAACTATCTCTTCAGGGTGGCTCCCATGATAGCAGCATTCAATGCGTTAATGGAAGTCTCCCCACCAGTAATTAGTTTTTATATCTTACACTTTATATTTTATATTTTAGGTTTTGTTCTGTTACACTCATTGTATTGGTGAATAAAAGTATTCCTGAGTCTGAGTACTTCGCCTTGTAAGTGCAGACTCATGCAATTTTGTGGTGCATGTGGTAAGTGGTTTTAATTATATTTATAATGATGATGACTGACACGGATATTATGATAATCAGCCCATTCATTGATAATGCCAATTATCCTCTTTCTTCTCATCGTCATCATGAAAAACTGTATGTCCTCTTTGTGTTTGCAAACTGAAAGGGGTCAAGATGGCTGTGGCATGGTTTAGGGTTGGGCTCTACCTGGTATGTCCACTGGATGGTGCCCTGCTGTGGCATGGTTTAGGGTTGGGCTCTACCTGGTATGTCCGCTGGATGGTGCCCTGTTGTGGCATGGTTTAGGGTTGGGCTCTACCTGGTATGTCCAGGGATGGTGCCCTGCTGTGGCATGGTTTAGGGTTGGGCTCTACCTGGTATGTCCACTGGATGGTGCCCTGCTGTGGCATGGTTTAGGGTTGGGCTCTACCTGGTATGTCCAGGGATGGTGCCCTGCTGTGGCATGGTTTAGGGTTGGGCTCTACCTGGTATGTCCAGGGATGGTGCCGTGCTCTGCTACTTGGTGATTTTGTTTGTAAATCCTTTAGAAACTTATATTGTGCACATTAAAACTCACGTTTTTGACAACTCAGGGTTCTTTGGTATATAACATATTTTTACAATATTTGCCTAATTTTTGCCATTTTATCTTTTAAGGGTACATGGGCCAAATAAGTTTCTCAGAGTTCCAAAATGATATGGAGTTATGCAAATTTAAGCATCTTGTATCTAAAAAATAATTTGTTTGTATGGGTCATAAATCGTGCCAAAAGTGGGAGATTTATAAGGTTACTTAATATCAACAAGCAATGTAAACATCATGTACATTAGTTTTTTGTGAGTGTATGCTGTAAGTTTTGTAAATACATGTATGTGGGTCTAAAAAGTATAACTCAATTTAAACTTCTGGTCAATCATGGTCTAATGAACATACATGTACAGTGTATTGTTTCTGGGATTGTTTCATCATTCTCAAAGATTGTACAAATTTCATCTGGAGAACAACAAAACAATGACCAACTTGAGTGTACATGTATATGACATCTTTGTTTTATATCCTTGTATTTATTATGCTTATTGATCTGATGAGAAGAGTCATTTTCCCAGTTGAGGGCCTCATAATTGCTGTGACTCATGGTGTAAAATTATAATGCTACAGTAAAACATCTCTAATTGAACACCTCCGTATACCGAACACCTCTCTATACTGAACACCATTTGTCGGTCCCAAATATATACTTCCAATGTAAGCAAGCCTCCATATACCGAACACCTCACTATACAGAACACTTTTTTCCGGTCCTAAGGGTGTTCGGTATAGGGAGGTTTCACTGTATATTCATTTATATTCCCTCAGGAACTACATGTTGCATATAAAATACGCATTTCTCAGTTTTAAAGAGACATCACCAGCATATTATGCAAATGATATTTACGTATTCGTATAAATCGTAAAAAGGTGTTTTTGTTGGACCCCCAAAATGTATAGTCAACATAAATATATGTGTTTTATTTTTGCACTGTTTTGCAAGTCATGCTTCAAGCAAACAGTAATGGTCACACGGTGCAAGGGGCTCCTCCAGTCAGTCATGATTGTATTGGATATTGATTTTTAATAACATTGTCTCATGTTTCAGAATGGATTACAGAGCTTGCATGAGGCAGAGATTATATTTATTAGATGAGAGACACACCAGATATTTATTGTGCACAGAAGCATTTCATTTGTGCACTTTGATGTGTAAAGTTTATGTTTAAAAAGCTTTGTCATGTCATGTCAGAGTAAATTGTATTGTAATGCCGTTAACCTGAACTGTCTTATTTGACACATGTACACCACTAAACTTTTTTATTTGATGCACATGGACCTGTTTGTTTTGTTTAACATAGTATTACTGAACATCAGTTTACACACAAACTTTACTGTTTCATGACACATATAAACACTATACTGTTTCATTTATTTTACATAAACTTTAATTTTTCATTTGACATATGTAAACTTAAATGTTTTATGATAATACAAGTATACTGTTTCATTTGACATCTGTAAATTTTATTGTTTTACAAGACTTCTAATTGTCATAAGTCACAAAATGGGCTGTCCATGAATCCCTGCAATTTTGTTTGTGGTGTTTCTTGGAAGCTATACCACTGCTCATCTAAAATTTTTTATGGAAGATGGACCTTACATAGTACAAGTGCCTTTTGTTTGCCTTCTGGAATTTGTTCTCCTTTGTTATTTAATTGGCTAAGTTTGTTACCATCCTTTTCAAAGCTTCAAACAGGAAAGAAAAAGGCCATAATCCACTACAATTTGTTTTCTTTTTTAATTAGCTGGGCTGACTTGTCAGTCAGTTGATCATGAGCTTATAGGATGGTCTGTCGTCCGTCCGTCATAAATTCACGTCTTTTTATTTCTCCAAAACTGTCAGCCAGATTCATTTCAAACTTGGTGGGGATGTACCTTGAGTGGCTCTCTACCAAGTTTGTTCAAATGGTCATGCTTCAGTCATTATTTTGGATTTATTTTATTCTATTTTTTAATGATTTTTTGTATGTTTTTGCTATTTTTTTACTTCTTCCCCAGAACCGTCACTCAGATTAAGCTGAAACTTGGTGGGTATGTTCCTTGTGGAAGGGTCAAACAAAATGTTTCACAAAGTGGCACTGCTGTAGATTCATGATTTTTAACAATTTTTTCAATTCAGGCACTTACTGGTAAATACACCTTTCCTATTGATAACTATGTAATTCAATTGGTGTTCTAATGCTAATTCACATTTTGGACTTCTCCGAAGAAACTATATGTCAGATTGACTTCAAACTTGGTGACAATGTACCTTGGATTAGTCTCCACCAATTTTGTTTTTCAAATGGTCACACTCCAGTGATTTTTGGAATTTTTTTTATTTTTTAAAATCTTCAAAAAAAAGTTATAACAAGAAAGTTTTACCACGGGAATTTCTTGTAATGGTTATAATTTTGGCCAGATTTGTGTCAAGCTCGGTAGGAATGTACCTTTGATAAGTGTCTACCAATTTTGTTCTATCCCAAGTTTACAGAGCCACAAATGTGATGAATTTCTAGGTCAGCTGAGCATGGGCTGTTCACACAATCCTCTTGTTACTTCATGTGAGGTAAACCTTACTACTTGTTTCATGTTATACATGGTTCAGGGGTTCCTGTCAGTGGCAATTTGTTTTTAATGATTAACGGGACAAACTTTATTACATGTACTTATTTCATCTGATACATGGTTTAGGAATTATTGTCAGCTGCAACTTGTTTTTATTACAGTGAAACCTCATTATAACGACACTCAGATATCCAACATATTCATTACAGTGAAACAGTTTTGAATGGCAAAATTTCATTTTCTTTGTTATTTGATTCATTTATCTGACATATTCAGATATCCGACCCATTTCTAAGGGAACAAATTGTGTCATTATCACGAGTTTTCACTATAATTAATGGGACAAACTTCATTACTTATTTCATCTGACACATGGCTCAGGAGTTTTTGTTACCTGCAACTTGTTTTTTTTTATTAATGTGACAAAACTTCATTACTTAATATTTCATGTGACACATGGCTCAGGAGTTACTTTCACTTGCAACTTGTTTTTATTGATCGATAAAACACATACATGTATGAACTTTCTTGCTTGCTTCATGTGACTCATATATGAATTATAAGTGTCAATGATTTCAAGTGCTGCATAGTTTTGGAGAGCACACGTATAGTTTCACCAGTAGGTGAACTGTATAGTGTTTTGGATCTACAGCAAGTCCACCAACTGCTTATTCAGGTTGCTCTGTACAAGGCTGTTTAATTATTTTTTACCAAACCCTCAGTTACCTGAGCAGGGACAAGTACATTGAAATATTTTCAAGGTAAAAATGATGATAAATGAAATAGATGTGGCTAATTTAAATATAAATGGTGCCTTTAACATCAGCTAATACTCATTTTACAAATGTTAAAAGTGGATGTCTTACATTGTATCTCTGAAGTAACCCACATCTCTGTACTCTGGAAAGTATTGAAAGGTTCATTGCTCTATTGTCATATTGTATTATCTATAGCTTTTTTTTGTATCATTCACACATGTACCATTTAAACATATTTGTAAATTTTGGAAGACATGCTGTGTTCAACAGGTATCAAAACTATTTGTAAATTTTGGATGACATATTCTTTTCAACACTGGGATCAAAAATATTTGTAAATTTTGGATGACATACTTTGTTCAGAAATGATATCAAATAGTTTTTGACATATTGTCTTGTTCATGACATTCCTAGTGGCAAAATATCGTAGATTTTCATGTCTCTAATCATAATTGGTCTATCTACATATTTTTATGTAATACTGATATATGCATGTGGATGGAAATGTGAGCAGTATGGTATCCTTAGAATTAATTAGGTTAATGATCAAAGCTTGTAATCATGTTCGTTCCTTGTATACCCTTCCCGTGTAATAAATGCGAGATGTACATAATTCCTCATTTTTACCCATCCCTGACAATGGAAATGAAAATGAAAATATAGCACCTTTTTTTTCCTGCAATGTTTTCCAGCTTTTGTGAAACCAAATAATTTAAAAGTAGTGTCAAAGAGGTTTTCATACCTAATTGGTTATTTCCTGCACAGACTGGTTTGGTGCTTATGGTGGCAGAAATGTTCACTACCCACTTGCATTGTCATACTGAGTTTCAAAGATTTATCTAGGACATTTACTGGGTTTGTCTCAAAGGTAATAGGAAGTGGGCAGAAAAAGCGTGTTTCTTTTTACTTCCTGATGGTTGGCTCTTTAGTTGTGGTGTCATTCTGCAATGTTCATGTCATAATTAACTTTAGGTCCTGTAAAATGGGGAAACTTAGCCAATTTTTGCTCAAATTCTTATGCCAGCTATGTTTGAACATTCACGCAACACAATTTTCAGATTGATAATTTGTCAGGAAGCTTAGAGCTCCTGACGGCGCTTTATTTATAAATAACAAATCATTCAAAATTCCTGATGAACTGAGCCATGGCCTGACGGTCTTCTACCCAATGTGAGTGGAGTGACGAGAGCGGCCATACACTCCCAGGCAATGAACCGTCAGGGCAAAGCTCCATAATACATTTGAGAATGGAAAAGGTGAGGGGTTCCAGCGCCCTCTCCTTTACCAAGCATAATGAACATTACATAACACTTATTGCTACAGGTGGCAGCAAGGGGCTGGAGGAGGGAAATTTGAAAACTGGCTGACTTGCTGCCGAATATATGTCTTTACTCAAAGAGCGCTTTACATAGCATGTACTGTCCAATTCAAATTCTCCTACAGCGTGTGACGCAATCATCCAATCCGGGCCATTTGGGCTGCACGCGCATGCCTACATGTGACACAGCCTTGCTTGCACGCACCCTATGCGTGACACAGCCTCTCACATGGTTACCACTCCGTGGATCAACAGAGACCCCTTGTGGAACTCTCGGGAAATGATTTCCCAGGACATAAACTGGGCTATTTGTATAGCCGTCTCTTTTCTTTCGTCTCTGTGAGCCAGACTTACTGGTCATGGTACCATATTGGTTGAGGTGTCACCCACTTCTTGAGCTGACAAGGGATTATGTACATGTATACTGGCCTGGACATATTTAACATACAATTAGCCACCTGGTCATAGCACCACTGCTCATTTCCTTCAAATACCACCACCACTGATTATTTAAAGCACCCCCTGGTGAGCTTTTATTGAAGCTATAACAGCCCAAATCTCCTGCACACTACATTTTTCCAATTGTGATTCACATGCATGCAGTTGCTGGCTTGTAATACAGGTTAACATTTTCTTTGAAAAATCTCCAGCAGTTTATGTAACAATAGGATTAAAACTGATATTTGAATATACGTGGATGATTTGCTAAAGCATTTTTTTCCTGTGATAAATGTAATTATACATGTACTTCTTGAACTTCATATTCTATGAACTGTGTACTTTATGTGTTCTAGATCTACAAAACTATGCAGTGGATGCACACACATTAATGTTTATATACCAGTAAGAAGACTGGCAACATTTTAATAAACCAATGAACATCAGATGTATTTTACTGTACCTGCAGCAGAGTCTTAGAGCTCACGGGGGCTTTTCACAGGCCAGTGTGACATGTTGCATAGCATGCAGACACAAGTTAGCATAACTTTATGACCTCAGTCATGTCTAAAAAAAAAATGAGATGAAGTAAAATAAAACAAGGATACTCTAATATTTACAAAACTATGTTTGTACTTTTGTTTGTTTGTTTCTTTTTTTTACAGATGCTTTACCTAAAGATCAATGGCCCAATATTGTTTATGTATATATTCTGCATATTTCATCATACTTAATTGTTCAATGATCATATCATTGCAGAAAAGGAACCATGCATTTTTGTGGTACAAAATATGATTTCCTACAGCAAAAATATGGCCCCTCGGGGAGCATATTTTCTGTACCATAATCTTGAACCCAAAATACAGTCAAGTGATATGATATGGCTTCTGCATGTAGGGGATGATAAAAATCGTTATTATACCCAATATGTAGACATTGTAAAATGACTTATCAATGGGGAAGAGTATTTAAGTATAAATGACATTTTTCAGTTTTGGGTTTTAAGTTTATTAAAAGGCATTTTTGTCTCTGGAATTAGAGATTTTTTATCTTATGGTCATCTCAGCTGACTTAATTGTCAGCTTTCCTCTTTGTGCACTTTGGACACAGTACACCCAAAAATGGGCTCAATAAGCCAATAATCATAAAACCCCAACAGGGCTCTGCTGAATAATGCTGCCGATCTGGACCAGTCTTTTCTGGTCTGCAAATGCAGGCAAGTGGTCCGCAAATACAGGCAAGTAAGTGCTTGAATGAACAGTCTTTTCAAGTGTTTGAATCTACAATCCTTTAATAATTCAGATGAACGCAAATTTCATTTAATACACACTGAAGGGGTTCCATGAAGCTGCAATAGGATCGCATTTTTATTGGCAGAACTGATGGTCATAAGTAGCAGGTATTGCCTTAGGTCTCAAATTTTATTTACATGTAATTATTAAGTCGACAGCTTTCCATTGTGTACTTATGAGCTAAGAATTGGCTGAGGAAAGCTGTTGCCCTGTCACTATCTAATATCTTTGTTAACCCTTTCCCCCTCAAACCGGCCAAAACTGGTTGGTGACCAAATGTCGTCTGCTTCAGTGTTTTCAACTAATTTCAACAGTTATGAAAAACAATTTGACTGAGAAATGTACATGAGACTTATCAAGATCACATGCCCCAGGTGAACAGCTTTCCTTGCCATGGGTTGGGCACTTAGTGCCCAACCCATGGCAAGGAAAGCTGTTGACTCAGTCTTAATTCAAGGGGGAAAGGGTTAATGAAAAAAGGCAGGCAGCATTTATGTCATTTGACCAATTCTAATCATTATATTAATGGAAAAATCACAAGTTGATACTGTTATGAACGTGGGTTTGGCTGTTTGTTTTGATTTGGAGAGGTCACTGTATTCATTCAGTGTGTGCCCAGCCACTGAGTTGGCATGCTTTGTTGGGGTGACTCTCAGGCAGCTTGTGAACAGTGAAGTGGTGACCTACGTACATGCACAGTGTATAATTGAATTTACCTACTTTGTACTGATTTTTGATTATTAATGTATTGTTATTGTTAAAGCTATCTGATCATTGTCATTCTTTGTTGAGTTCTGCTACGATCTAGAATATTCTAAAGGTAGGCATCGCAAAAAATTGTGTGGGCTCATCCTGGATCAAATCCAAGACAAACCATTGAGTTATTTTGCAACAAGAACATGATGGTTGAATCATCTGCAAAATTCTGGAAATTTCAAAATACTAAATATTTCAGTTTGAACTCAACAAAGGACATCTGGCATTTATAAACATAGTTGTGGGTCAATATACAGACAACTAGGACAACATGTCAATAGACCCAAGTGTGTTTTTGGGTAGTGAGGACTTAACAGTCAAAGATTTTGATAAATTGTTAAAGGAAGACCTGGAAAAGGTAGCCAAATACTTAAATTTAGAAGTACCATCAGGTATCAGGAAAATACCTTTGAAACAAATGATCATTTCATATTTGGTTAAAGAAGGTTTCCCAGAGGATAAGGGATCAGAGGATAAAGTTTGGCAATTCAGTTGGAATTAGCTGGATTAAAACTTCAGAGTGAAAGAGAGGCAGCACAAGCTGATGAATGGAAAGCACAGGTTGCAAGAGAAGCAAGAGAGCATGGGCTAAAATTAGCACAGGGAGCAAGAAAAGCAAAAGAAGCTGATGAAAGAGCAAGAGAAGCTGATAAAAGAAAAGCACAGTGAGCAAGAAAGGTTAGAGAGCGTGAGTTAAAGCTAAGAGAGCTTGAACTTAGGCATCCTAGATAAGAAAATTCAGCACAATCAGGACCTTTTGATATAGCAAAGAAAGAACATTTAGTACCAAAATTTGAAAAAAAAAAGAAGTGTCAAAATTCTTTATGTCTTTTGAGAAAATAACTGAAACTTTAGAATGGTCTAGAAGGGTGTGACCTCTTCTTTTGCAAAGTGTGTTTATTGGAAAAGTGCAAGAAGTTTATTCATCCCTCTGCATAGTACAAAACTCTGAGTATGATGTGTTGAAAGATGCTGTTCTGAAAGCATATTAGTTAGTACCCGAGGCTTATACACAGAAATTCAGGGACAGCGAAGAGGAACTAGATGAAACGTATGTGGAATGTGCCAGAAATAAAGAGAATTGATGGTGTACATCCAGGAAAATACAAAATTATCTGGACAAATTAAGGAAACTTATTTTGATAGAAAACTTGAAAGGTTGCATTGCGAAAGAAATTAAGACCTACCTGGGTGAACGTAAGGCAGATAAATTACATGAGGCCGCAGTTTTGGCAGATGTCTATGAGTTGACACATAAAAGCTTCTTTGGAAAACCCAAACAGGTTCAGTTCAGATCTAAATTTGGAAAGAAGTCAGAGGGAGTGGGGAACCTCTCCCCTGTCAAAAATCAGAAGAACAAAAGCCCAATTATTCTCCTCAGTCTGATAAACCTGCTAATCAACGGAAAAAAAAAAAAACAAGAAAAAAAAAAAAGAAAAAGAAAAAGAAAAAGGAAAAAAAAAAAAAAAAAACAGGGCAGAAGTTCTTTAGTGGATCCACATGCAATTATTGCCATAAAAGGGGTCATGTCAAATCTGAGTGTTTTCTACTCCAGAATAAGAGCCACTAATACTGGGAAACCAGTTGGTTTAGCCAGCACTAAGGGGAACCCACGTACCTCTTAATATATGACTGATGGATGTTCTGATAATCTCCATGCTAAATTTGAAAACCGACATGCTGGGATAGCTGAGTTTATAATGGATGACTATGAAAGTTTCATATCAGAAGGGCTGGTGTCACAGAAAGAAAATGCTGTTGACCAGCAGGCAGTTGTGATTCTAAGGGACACTGGCACTGCCCAGTCTTTCATGTAGGAATATGTACTTTCTTTGTCGGATGAAACTTAGTAAAGAGTCTGTGTATTACTTCAGGGTGTTGAGGGAAATTACATAACAGTCCCGCTTCTGGACTCAGTGATGTCCACAATCTGGTCTACACGTGTTCAAAGTCACACATGACCCCCCCCCCCCGCCCCCCTTAAACCTAAGTGAATTCAGTACCGTTCATATAAACACTTTTTTGAAGCTGAGTACTTAGCAGATATTGAGGATACTCCTTTTCACGTAGCAAACATCTTTGATGACGTTGACGATATATATTGGGCACATGAACAAATGCTTGAAGAGTTATGGATGAACATGCCCCTTTGAAGCAAAAGCGCCTTACTAAACCTCAGGCACCATTCATGAACGGTAAAGTAAGAAAAGCAATTTCAGGAAAACTCTTAGAACCAAACATAGAACATCTAAAAATACTGCCCAATAGGCTTACAACTACAAACTTTACTGTCGACAGCGCAACATTACTGGTGCTCTGCGCAGGAAAGTGGTTTGCTCCTATTTTTGCAACTAATGTTCTTCTGGCTCAGCAAACAAACATTTTTGGCCAACTATCAGACCTTTCCTAACAAACAAGGGTTTATGTTCATCCAACGATATCACTCTTTACAATGATAACAAACTTATCACTGAACAAGTTGAAGTATGGGATTTATTTAATGAATGCTTCATCAATATTGCGAATAGTATAGGAGATCCTAGTGTGGAAGGCAGAAACAGCTTAAATGCTATTCAAAACAAATTTCCTTCCCCTCCTAATTTTAGTTTCAGTTCTGTGTCAAACATCGATGTTGAAAAGAAACTTGCATCCCTCAGCAAGAGGAAGGCCACTGGTTTTGATACTATACCTTCAAAGCTTCTTAGGCCCATAGCAGGTGCTATATCAAGACCATTAGCTACCGTCATAAACCGGTCTATTTCTACATCTTAATTCCCTGATTCTTTTTTTTTAAAAAGCTGAGGTACATCCCGTACATAAAAAGAATGATCACCTCAACAAAAGTAATGATAGACCCCTAAACAAAAGTAATGATAGACCCCTAAGTATCTTGCCCTCTCTGTCAAAAGTCTTTGAAGGTATACTATCAGACCAGCTAATTGAGCATTTTGAACCTTTTTTTTTCACCAAAATTATCAGCATACAGGAAGGGTTATAGCTGCTGTGCTGTTTTGCTTGACATGGTGGACATGGCGATGCTCACTAAACAACTCAAACTTTGTAGGTGCAGTGCTTATGGACCTGTCTAAAGCCTTTGACTGTTTATCACCTTCCATTCTACTGAATAAGCTGAAAGCATATGGTTGCTCCACCACTGCAATCTCTCTGGTCAGTAGCTGCCTTAACAACAGACAGCAAAGAGTTAAAATTGGTTCCATCCATAGCTCATGGAAAGACATTATGAGAGGAATCCCCCAGGGATCAATATTAGGACTGCTTCTGTTCAATATATTCGTAAATGATATCTTCTATATAATACAAGACTGTGAACTCCACAACTGTGCAGATGACAATACTATTTCGGCTGCACACCAAGATCTGACTTTTCTAAAATCATTACTTGAAATCAAGGCTGGTGAGGCTGTGCATTGGTTTAGTGGCAATCAAATGCTGGCCAACATTGACAACTTGCAATCAATTTTTCTTGTCCCTGGCAAAAAAGAGTGCAATGCAGAAAGTTTGTCAGTAAATCAAATAAATATTACTTCGCAAAAATGTGTCAAATTACTGGGTGTTCACATTGACAATAGGCTAAATTTCAATGAACACCTGAACAATCTTTGTGAGAAAGCTGGACGACAGTTAAATGTTCTAAGAAGACTATCTAAATTATTAGACACGAAATCCAAGATCACAATTTTCCAATCTTTCATCATGTCAAATTTCAATTACTGTGCACCTGTTTGGCATCTCTGTAGTGCACATAATGCTGAAAAACTTGAAAAGATCCAAGAGAGATCTTTGCGTTTGGTATATCAAGATAACAAATCCAGTTATGATCTTCTCAAAAAAGCTGAATGTCAGACCTTACATGTGACCAGATTAAAACAAATTGCACTTGAAGTTTTCAGGATTATTAAAAAATTTTCCCCTTCGTACCTGAAAAAATATTTCACTTTGCACATTGAACAAGAGGAAATAATCTCAATTTCGTGATTGAATTTAAAAAAACAACAAGAAAAAACTGTACGTTATGGCAAAAGATCCTTCAGAAATATTGGCGCTAAAATCTGGAATGACCTCCTACCAGATCTTAAACGATCCACCACTGTATCACAATTTAAGTCCCTGCTGGATACTTGGTTTGGAACAAAATGTGGATGTTGCTTCTGTGAAAGTGCTAAATCACTTTACTATGTGTAAGGCTTTTTATGGCATACAATGACTGGAACATGTTTTTTATTATTGATATGACTGGTATTATTGTATTACTAATTTCATGTACTGTTCTGATACTGCTTTTATTGCTATTTATTGTTGGCAAATTGCCTTCCATGGGCTAATGTTTTATTGTATTACAACCGACGTAAAATAAAGCTTTACTTACTTACTTACTTACTTACTTACTTACTTACTTACTTACTTACTTCACAAAGTTTACCTGTAGTCTGATTTCAAAATTGGACCAGTGATTGTAAGTATTGTACCTAGTTTCCCGATAGAAGGTGTGGCCTTCCTTCTAGGGAGTGATATAGCAGGGGATAATGTAAAAGGTAAACAGGTATCATATTTAACTGATGAGGCAGTCACGAGAGAGGACACTGAGCATCTTGCGCAGGAATTTCCAGGCATTTTTCCCACTTGTGTTGTGACGAGGTCAATGGCTCTTGAAGCTTCTAAACAACAAGAACCCAGTGATGATGAATGTCTGGGGCTGGCAGAGACATTCTTTGCTGGTAACTTGGAGGATCAAGTAATTTTCTCCCAAGACAAGGTGAGAAATTTCCCACAGTTAGTTTTTAACTGTGAAAATGTTGAAGTTGTTGATAGTTTTAAGTATTTGGGTGTTACTTTCAATTACAATGATAAAGTTAATAAATGCAAGAAACACCTATATGACCAAACACATAAAGCCATATACTCAGTTATGCAAAATAGCAAAGAAAATGTGTCTTCCAGTAGATATTATGTTGGAACTTTTTGATAAACTTGTCATGCCAATATTGACCTATGGTGCAAAAGTATGTGGTATCGGTGATAATTCCTTGTTTGAAAAACTACATTTGAAATTTGTTAAATTGATTCTTCACGTCGAAAAGTCTACTCCAAACTGTAGGGTATACGGTGAATGTGGAGTTTTGCAGTGCATTTAGCTATGAATAAAAAGCTTCTGGAGTAGAATTCACGTATCTAGTAATATACACCAAAGTAAAATTTCTGGAATTTTATATCCTTTTTCAGGCGTGTTAATACATGCAACTGGAATTTTTACTTCAAACTGGTTGTTGGAATAAAAAAAAAAGTCTTCTTGACTCCTTGGGTATGTCACAAATGTGGACCAATGAAAAATTTTAACTTAGTATGATTGAAATCTGCTGTCAAATTACGATTGAAAGACCAATATATTCAAAATTGACCGAGCAACGCAAGTGCCATTGACATCTGCTTCAATTATAGACTCTTTTAGTGTAGATTTGGGATGGAAAAATACATGCTTACACTGCCACTAAAGGACAGAATTCAGAACCTGTACTTACTTGGACATTACTCTTCTAGTCGTGTTGTCTGAAGTGTAGTGTTATCTCGCATTTCCAGTGTTAAATGACAATACCCCATACTATGCGGGGTACCATGTTAGTACTCTATGGACATTTCTTCATCCATTCACACTGTATGTACTTGTTTATGTTATTTATAATTTCTCAAATAACATTAGAGGTGCTGTGTCACCATTTTAGTCTTATAATAGTCTTATAATACTCTGTCATAATTACTCTTGCAGCCCTTAACGGGTTACGAGTCAATAAACTTGAGTTGAACTTGTATGGTCGGTGACAGTGGGGTCATTGTTATGTGTTATATTTTTTTTTCTGTTCTTTCTTTTCTTTTTTATTCTTTTTTTTCTTTGTTTTAGCTAGGAGTGACCTATTTTGTCATTTGTTCATATGCTACTGTATGTACAATGTTTTGATCAATAAAGTTTCGTATTTCGTATTCACAAATGACTTCCCTCTTGTGCTGCCACCTAGTGTGGTACCACGCGCACGTGCACCAGTGCTGACGAAGTTCCAGGTGGTTGCTGCGTGTTTGTGCTGGGCGCGACTGGGTCAGCTGCAGACGACCGATAATGTACTGTTGCGATGTTGGTAAGTTATAAATGTAATGTTCAAACTTCAACGCACCGTTAACTGACTGGATTGCCTTGATCATTTTTGACGAGACAAGAGTCTCGACCGATCAACTCTTGACAAACTGTTCATCACTTCAGTTCAGAGGGCTCTGTTAATTGCTTTTATTTTTTGCGCGTTTTACTTTTTCACGGTCTTTGTATTTTTGACATTTCATTGTAGTTTTAACTTAACTATTCTGGGTATAATTCCTATTCAAGCAATGCTAAAATGCTATTGTACCGTGTATTTATTTTAACGGTTTTGTGTCACCAGTAAAATAAGCGAAAATGAAAATACAGCGAAATTAAAGCAATTTACAGCTCGGTGAAACAGCGTCGAGCTAATGTGTACCCAAAAGGCAAAACTGAGGCAGTGAGGGCACTTTAAAAAGTGAACTTGAACTTGAACAGCATGGTGAGGTGACGTTTACTTGGATCATGAAGGAATAAACTTGGACAGGTTTACAAATTTTGTTTAGGCCTCGAAATAACGTTAACAGACTTAAAGTGAGATTTCCGGGCAGGTCTAAACTCTAGAAATCTTGTAAATGTAAATCTGTTAATCCACCAACCAAGGAGGCTTTCTTATTCTGGCCTCCTTTCAGCAACTGATGCACATATTCCATGAGTATTGGAGAAGCGGTGGGCACATGTAATTTCCTACAAACCGTAAAACGGCACCTGGGTCAAAAGGTGACATGCCATTGGACGCGAATGCCTGACCTTTTTGGTCAGTTTAGTGAAGCCCCTTTTTGTTCTTGTTCAGATTCTCCCCAATTAATGAATTATGGACAAACAACACAACAACTAAAACCAGTTCAAATGCATTATACGGCCACAAAGAATATTGATTGTTAATATTTTTTTAAAAAAAGGCAAGAACCCTCCCCCCTCCCCGAAACTATTAGAACAAAAAGTGTAAAAATGAAAAAACAACAACAAACAAACGGGCCTTTAATATACAGTCAGCTAGATCTTTCATTCAAGAGTGAACGTATTGGAAGACAAATACGTGAAGTAGGGTCGGGTAGCTTGGAAATTAAAAAAAAAAAAAGGCAAAAAAAAAGCAAGATGTTAGATGCATGGACTAAGTTATAACCAGAGAAAAAGTGAAGAAAAATTCCATGGCAAAGTACTAAAAAAAAGGGGATGGGGTGGTAGGAAGGAGAGGGAGCTCGACCAGACATGTGATAACATTTATATTTCCATTCAGTGTAAATAGGCCCAGGCTATGGAATGCAGATCCTCAGTCCCAGGGTAGCAAGCCTCACCCAGATATCGTCCAATACTTTTAGATTTTGACAAAAGAGAGCCAGGCTCATAATCCTATCACCCCTGGTTCCTAGGCGTTCAGTTCCTGTACGGCCAATCAGAGAACAGTATTTTCACAGACCCCCTCATTATAAATTCATAAATATCAACCTTGTGGCAATCTTCAGGTTGATATATCTCAATTTATAATTAGAGGGTGTGTGAGAATCCTGTTCTGTGGTTGGCTGTACAGGAACTGAATCCTTAGTAACCATTTTGAGGGTGATATTTACGAATTTATAATTAGGAACTTGTGGCTGTTTAAACAAGGAAAAAGCCCCCATGTGCTGATTTTAGCCTCATTTTGAGCCACCTTGCTATGAAATACCAAAGCTCATGCTTCCATACCAACCCAATAAACAATAATGATAACCAGGGCTGTATTTACACGGAATGGTAATATTACCATCTATCATTGTCTGGTCCTGTACATTCGGGATCCAATTTTTAATTTCTTTTTTTTAAGAATTGAAAAGGTCTCTTTTGCCATGGTTTGCATTTGGGCAGCTGGTTCAGAGTCTTCGTAACACATGTACAATAAGTGGAAAGACCATTTGTTTTCTCAACACAAGAACACCTTTCAAAGAAGGTGGTGATTCCAGATCTGTCACTTCTTTTACCAAGCAACACAGTCCGTGCAACACAAGCGAGTGTACAGAGGCATGCTCCCAGGCATGATTTTCCGATATTTACAAATCTTTTTTCCAGCCTTCTATCATGAATTTCATTCCTGCCATGTTCTATCATAAAGATTTTATCCATTCCAACATTTTAACATATTTTAATAAAATTTAATTTAAAAACATCAATAACAACGTGAAGCATCGGAGACAGCAATAAAACAACACACTGTGTTCATGCAAATTTTCGCACTGTCACTGTGCAGTTATTAATCTGCATGTTTTCCTTGCCTTCTGTGAGGAATTTTCACTCCTGCCTTTATCTGTGTCCAGATTTGTTCTGTCAAAGTCTTTTTGTGAAATATGATGTGAAAATTTAGCATCTTGGTCTAATAATCTTTGCGTGAATATGACTTGCTTGCCTTCCCAACACGAGACATGCACATGGGGAACAACGAGTTTGATTGGAACAGTGAGCGGCACGTTATCAAATCCACCCAATGGGCAGCCTGGAAATCCCCTAAGCACATTTATAATGAGGGAAAATGATGTTTCCATTCCCATTCTTGGCTATATTTGGAGGGACACCCCGAGAATTTTTTTTCTTAGCCAATAAGAGAGCTTGTTACATAGAAAGACAAAAATCTTGAGATTCCAGCAGTATAAAACATGATGGTGGATGATGCAAAACCTCATGACCTCAAAGGTGCAAAGTAGTTTTAGGGTAAATTTTGCAGTTATGTCATTCAAAATGTCGTGAAAAATGGGTAGTTGTTTGATTCTTGTCCATTTCATAAGAATATACAAGTTTTTTTTAAACTGCAAAATCGAAATAACCATCCACAAGTATTGAAATATCAATAAAGTACACACGCTTGCAGGTAAGTAATAATGTTGCAGGTCAGCGGGAAACTGATGAAATTGAAGGTTGGCTTGCATTACGCGCAGCTTGAATTGACAACAGTGGCAAATGATGTTGAGCTACATGTCTAGTGTGCCCAACAACGGCATGCTAGTAGTATTACCTATTGAATTTTCTAAGTCTTTCCAAAATACCTCCTACAAAGTTTTGACTGTGATGCAGTGTCTTGAAATTATCAATACAAAAAACTTTAAAAAATTTCAATTATCGATAGCGAAAAATGGAAATGATCCCAGCACTGAAGGAAAGCTGATGACTTGTTTTTTGTTCAAGGGGGAAAGAGACAAGAGATTGCTCTTGAGATATCACCAGACCAGAGAAGGTATTGGTAATTAAAGGCCAAGGCACAAGATTACAACATTGTCTGTGCAAATGAGTCAGCTGATCTCTCATGAAAGATCACCAGGCCAGAGGTGGTACTCTTAGTTAAAAGCCAAGGCCCGAGATCACAATCTTGTCCATGCAAATGAGTCCACTGATCACTCATGAAAGATCACCCGACCAAAGAGGGTGCTGTTAATTAAATGTCAAAGCCTGAGATTACAATTGCCAATGGTAAGATAAGTAACCATGATAACTTGAGGATAGGTTGAAACACTGTACCCTGGTGCAGTTAGCTTGTCATATGCAGAAATATGCATATATGCTGGAACATAATTGTTTTTAGATGCATTTAAGTTTTAAAGCAGATGTTTTTCAGGCCAGTTAATGTAGGGAAACGGTCCAAAGAGAATGCAGGCAGAGCCATTCATCATGTCTATAACCATTAGGAGGCTGACTCAGCAACTGTCTATGGTGCACCCCCTGATATAAATCAGAAATATCGGGATTATGAGCACTGGTTTTTGCTGGATTTCTGTCAAGTATGTTGGGGTCATGTTGGGATTACACTTTTTTGGGGGTAAGGTAAAAAGTTAAGCCTTTTTTTTTATTTTGTTGCATATGCAGGATAAGGTTGAGATTAGACTGATTTTGTCAGACGGAAAAAAAAAGAAGAAAAATTTACCCCCCCCCCGAATTATTAGATGCTGGGCAGAAAAACAATGGTCTCTCATTGGACTGGGAAATGATTGGATCTCAATAATCAAACAAAGTTTAATAATGATGCAGGAAGTCTGACATCTGATTCATAATGCTTTGAATTGTAAATATTAAAGGAGCCATATTGGAACAAGTGAATGTATGATTCGAGGTCTGTTGAAATCATTCAGTGTAATTTAAATGCTTGGCAGACTTTTGGACAAACTGGGCAAAAACAGTTTGTTGGCAATTATAAAGAAAGTTTGTTGATAATACAATCACATTTGTTAGTTGTTGTATATTTTCACTTTTGTATATATTTGAAAGCAGCAGATCGGGATACATGAAATGGAGGCTGGTATGACCAGGAACTACTTTTTAATAGTGTTTGCTCGGTAGAGGCCCAGCAGAATGCAGCCGAGTCCCGACATACACAGTCTGCTGGGTAGAAGTGTAGTGCTCAGATTCCGGCAGGATCCCACTGGACAAAGTCTGCTGGGTGGAGGTCCATTGGATCCCAGCAGTGCAGTCTCTCGACGCGTGGTCTGCAGAGCCTCCAAGCTAGCCTACGTTAAAAATGGGAGATCTCCCTTCAGCGGGTACTGAAACCTGGGAGGGCAAGCACTGAAGGTGCAAAGCATAGCTAGAGGGGTCAAGAGGCATGCTCCTGCAGGAAAAAATTAAAATGTGCAACTTCATTTCCTGCATTTTTAACCATTTTAAGCACCATTAGAGACATTTTCAGTCAATGAAAATAATCACTCAACTGCTTGACAGCTAACAAAAGTAAACCATACATATGTGTTTATGGTCATCACCTATATGAGCAAATTGTCTGCCAGAGCACAAATTACGATGATTGTTGTAAAATCAGTAAGTTGAAAGGCATAGCAAAAACATTACTATACATTGCGCAAATCACAAAATGAGGATATCTTGGATATCTTCCAAACACACGTATATGTATAGTACAGCATGGCAAAACAGCAACATGTACCTATATAATAATGCTACTTTAAAAAAAAATTACAAAAAGCTTGAGTGTGGGAGACTTCTGTTAAAACGTAAGAAAAAGCAGGGGACTTGGTAGCTCTGTGTTCGCTTGATTGAGGCCCAATGGCCGCAAGCAGGATCGTGACATACACAAGCTACTGGATCTCTCAGCAGATTCCAGCATGATCCCAGCATACCCATCTGCTGGGTAGAGGCCCAGCAGGATCCCAGCATACTCAGTCTGCTGGGTAGAGGCCCTGAGGCCTTTCAGATTTCAGCAGAATCCTGATGTACACAGGTTGAGCTAGGTTGAGGTCCGGCAGATTTGAGCAAGATCCAGACATACATAGTCTGCTGGGTTGCGGCCCGGCAGATTCCAACACGATCCCAACATACATGTACATAGTGTGCAGGGTTAGAGCCCAGTAGACTCCTGGACAGTCCTGACATACATCCAACATTTCCCAGAACATACTCAATGGAAGTTATTTGCTGTATCTTGATGCAGCACATTCTAACAAGATCCCAACATACTCAGTTTTCTGGGTGGAGGCCCAGCAGATTCCAGTGAGAGCCTGACATACATGCATGTACACAGTCTGGAAGGTCTGAGTCCAGCAGATTCCAGCATGATCCTGACTTGTCAGCATTTTGCTTACTCCTAACATAATCCCAACTTTTCCCATCAGATACCGGACAACAGTGATTTTGATGGTTGCTTGAATCTCAGCAGATTCCAGTAAGACATGCAGTGTGATGGGTTACTTGTGGCCCAGCAGATAGTGAGACCCTGGCATACACAGTCTGCTAGGTCAAGGATCACTGGTTTCTGGCAAGGTCCCAATGCACACATTCTTCTGGGTCGAAGCTCAGCACATTCTAGTAAGATCCTGACATACACTGTCTGCTGGGCTGAGGCCCAGTACATTCCACAAGATCCTGATTTAATGTCAGGATTTGGCTTTAAAATCCTGACATCATTTCCCAGTGCATCCAGCAAAAACCCAACAAAATCCGGCAAAAATTTAGGAAAATTTAACATTTTTTACCCAGCAAAACCCAACATAATGGTGCCCAGGATCACCCAACAAAAACCAATGAGAGCCTGGCTAGGAAAGCTGTTGACTTAACTAATATGTCAAATTTTAATGACAAATGAGAAGCAGGGAACAGTTCAGACATCACAAGCTTGCCGTTAGTTTTTGATGGGGAAAAAGCTTGGCATAAGGTCTCTCATGGTTAATGATGTTGCAGAATTAGCAGCATTGTTTTTGTGGTAATGCGTGCACGGCATTATGTAGAATTAATGCTGATGTAATGCAGAGGAGCATTGAGTTACGAGCATATGCCGGCACATTGTTGAATATCTTTAACATGTGATGACAAATAATACTCCCAAATTTCACAAGGGTATCAGCATAAAGACAAGCATCTAAAGAGTATGTTCGAAACACCCAAGCATAATCTGAACTAAGTTCATGACATATAATGCTTTTCCACTCAATTTATTGCTCAAAAGTGCTGGATGTAAATTGTTGTTTTCCTCAATGTTTTTACAAAAAAATTTCATTACTAGAAAACATTTTTCCTGAGATTTGTATGTAACATCATTCATGATGGCATGCCTGAGGTCAATAGCTTTCCTTGGCATGGGTTGGGTGCAATGTCCCCAGCCCATGCCAATAAAGCTGTTGACTTAGTCCTACTCTGATCAGCAATGAATTAAACCATTAAATTGCCAATTTCTAGACTGAGTCAATAGCTAAGCTGCCCTTATCCAAAACCAGTGGAGATTGGGCAGATAATTTCAGCATAGATTTGGCCTGGTTTCAGCGGAATGCCTAAACTCCAACTGTTTTTAAGCCTAATTTCAGCACAGATTAGGCGTAGATTAGACATGTATTCAGCAGGATTTGTGCATGCCAAAAATGTAAATTTGGTTAAATATTCACTGGCATCTAGGCGGACACCCAGCGTACTTTGTATATAGCTGCATACCAGCCTAGATTAAGCGGGCTTCATGCAGAAATTTGAAGAGGAAAAGAAAATCAAGTATTTTCTATTGTATACCTTGTGAAATTAAAAACTTCACCCATTAATTTAAAATATTTCCCTCTTGTTAGATTTTGGGATGTTGGCAGCTATGGGTGTGTTATATGAAGAATGATCTTTTTCCAAATAGCTTCCAGTAATATAAATGTATCATGGATGTTTGCCCATAACAGATGCTCCCTGAGCACAATCAATAGTTTGGGCCTACTTCTGCGGCAAACTGTGGCATTTGGCAGCGATCGGCAGCCTTGCCACAGTTTGCCACAGAGTGCTGCACTTTGCCACACTTCCCTATCAGGCCAAGTGCCAGCTGCAAATAATTGGCGACGGTTGGCGGTGAACTGTGTGGTCTTGTCACAGTACGCTGCCGATTGCCGCCAAATGCTGCAGTTCACCACACAAATGTGTCATCCGCTGCAGAACGGTGTTATTATAGTGCTACTCTCAGTGTCACATATACTTCATTTCTTTTGAACAACAGTCCTGTACATTTGTACTAAACTGACTGCCTGTAGTGTGTGCATACTGTATACTCACAACACAGTGCTGGTTGTATTTCTCTCCAAGAAATGGTCCAGACAATTTCCATTCCAGGACCTTCCCTGGACATTACTTTGTACGCTTGCCAGGATCAGTATGGTTTATCAGCCAATTAAAGCACAACAATTTAACTAAAGTTTGCAGCACTCAAAATTCCAAGACATATTTTCCAATATGTCTGCTTCCCTCCAATTTTCATTGCATTGTGGGTATATTTATGGGCAACAGTCCTGACAGCATGCACATATGGGAACTAGCTGGTAATCACCTTAAAGTACGCTGAGCACCCAGCCTATATTACATGTAGGTATTCTGCTGGAAGTCCACTAGCTTACATACCAGCCTAAACTAGGCATTTCGCTGGAACTGTGCCCATTTTCTGGTCGCAGGTGTATACATGCACTGGTTCGGTGGACATTAAGCATACTGCCAAATGTCCGCTGGAATTTTAGCGTAGATTATGCAGAAATTCAGCCTACGTTAGGCATTTCCGCTAAAAATGCACTGGAGTTTCAGCCTATATTAGGCCTAGATCCAGTCTACATTCAGCCGTCCGCTGAATCTTCGCAAATTTTATGCAGAATTTCAGCCTAGCCAGGCTGGATTTTGGTAAGGGGGTCCATTTCACATTGTACCCAAAGTGTATACTAAAGAAAGCTGTTGACTAAAGCCATTTGTTTGTCCTGCAGGTGCCAAATTTAGACTATAGGCATGCTGGTACTTGAATGGAAGACCTTTGCAGGAGGTTTTTGGAGGTAGAATCATAATACAATTCAGATGAGTGTCCAATGACAGTTTTTGTTACTTACATTGACAGAGGATTACATGTTAGTGAAGGCCAGAAGCCTTGAGAGTCACTAGCAAGCATTTCATTTAATTTCACTCTTATGGTGTAAAACCAGAGGATCCTGCTTTCAATTTGGTCACTTTGATTCACAGATAATTGATTTTCAACAAACATCTGAGCCACACACATCTTTATGCATGTTCAAACCATGGTGTGTAATTAATGTTACCAGTTGATGCCAGATGGGGCTGTTGGCATCTAACTTGTTGCACCATCCACTCACACACACAGCAAGAGCCACAAACCTTGGTACTGGGAAGAAAGCTACTGCAGCCTAAACAGCCAAATAGACAAACAGATGTTGACATATTGTATGTGTGCATGTATTTATCAACCTAACATTCCCTCCCTCTCTGCCTAGTACACTCTTCATCCCATAATAGTGCCCAATTACAAAATACTTTGTTCTAATTACCATTAATTATCAGTTTTGATGTATACTCTGCCTTAATTATTGGTCAGTGGGGTATTGTTGTCATCATTTATGTATCTGTGTATTTATACTTGCAAATATAATAAATTTTGAACAGATAGAGCTATTATCAGGAAACCTGTACCCTAAACAAACTTGCATCTCTATGGAAATGTGGCTGATTTTAACAGGAACCTTGGTGTATTTTCTAGCTGGCCCAGGGTCATCATGCACGCATGTATTTTTACCCTTACAGACACAATAATTTTTCAACAAATGGAGCTACCATCATGAAACTTGTACTGTTAAAGCATATCAATAGAATCTTCATGGATTTGACATTCAGTGTCCTTGATTTATTTTCAAGGGCATGAGGGGTTATGAAGTATTTACCCTGACAGACATGAAATGTGTTCAGTGGAAGTGGGCTCACGACGGGGGTCATTCTAAGGTTTCCATTAACCCCCAAATGGGGGTATATTACCCTTTCATATCATGAAATACCCCCCAGCAAAATTCAAAGGGTCCCAACTTCCTATATTTTCTTTGTTAATTTGACTCCCTTTCAGGTTGGGACCCTTTGAAAAAAGTCCTGCATTCAGACTAATATTTGAAAAGTGAAATTCAGGAATTTTAAACTTGATTGCTGGAATTTGAAATTCCTGCAGTTCATTGCAACCGTTGCACCAGGCATATTCAGTCTCTATTGAATGCTTGCCAAGGAGTAGAGTTGTTCTGCTTTAAATTTAAAGCAGGGGTCACATTAAGCTTGCGTCCTGCGTCATAGACGCAAAAAATTAAGATATGACGCCTGGAAATTAGTAAAACATTGTCATTTTGCGTCTCTGTGGACGCATGCACAAAAACGTGATGCATTTTGAATGATACAACTGCAAAAATTACCCCAAACGGTCATGGTGTTTTGCATCAACCATTATCAATCTTATGATTATTTATTGTACTGATGGAATCCTCTGATGTTCGTCTTTCTATGTAACAAGCTCTCTTATTTGCTAAGAAAAAATATTCCTGGGGTATCCCTCCAAAAATTTCCCAGAATGGGAATGGATTATGTCATTTTACCTCATAATAATTGTGCTGAGAGTAATTTCAGGCTCCTCATTGGGTGGATTTGATCACGTGCCGCTCACTGTCCAATCAAATTCGTTGTTCTCCATGTGCTTGTCTCATGTCCGCAATGTTGGGCAGGTGCAAGTCGTATTACGCAAAGATTATTGGACTAAGATGTTAAATTTTCACGTCATATTTTCACCAAGAAGACTTCCATCGAACAAATCTAGACCCAGATAAAGGCAGGAGTGAAAATTCATTACGGACGGCAAGGAAAATACGCAGATTAGTCATCGCAAGGTTACACGTGGATGAAGCGAAAATTTGCATTAGCCGGCCTAACAGTAACAGTACCATGTTGTTCATCACAGTCTCCGATGGGTCACGTGGTTATTGGTGTTTTTTAAACAAAATTTGGTTGTTTTGATTTTATTGAAATGTTTGAATGGAACAAACCTGTATGGCAGAACAAGATAGGAATGAAATTTATGAACGAAGGCCGGAAAAAATATATAGCGGAAAACCATGCCTGGGTGCATGCCGGTGACAGGCTGTGTACACTCGCTTGTGTGTGTGTGTTGCACGGCTTGTAAAGTTGTAGGCCTACGGTGCTGCTTGGTGAAAAAAGTGACCGCACTTATGATCAGACTCTTAACACCGCCTATCATTTGTTTCAGGTATATTGAAATAGAAAGTGTACAGAAATATAAATTATGTAATTTCTGACCATTTCATCACGTGGAATCAATCGCAAAAATAACAGAGCCCAGGGGCCAGGCATGTTCAATCACGCATGCTGCTTGTTGTGCAAGCGAGTTAAAAAAAAAAAAAAACTGTCCGGTGGCACACGGTGTGCAACACCAGATACTGGCACAGTGGCAGTGTGCTAGGGGTTAAGCCCCCTTCACAACCATTTTTTTGGTAGACCAGGGATGTGTTATCGACTTAGTCTTAATAGCAGGTTTACTAGGTAGATTGAATCCATCCTTGGTACAGTCAACAACTTTTAGACCCTTTTACATAAAGTTGGCATATTGGTATCTTCCATCTTAAATCTTATTATACTCAATCTTAAATTTTATAATAATGAGTTACCTACGTGAGCATACAGACCCTATGTTATGTTCGTTTCTGGGCTTAAGTTACCTGTATGTTTTATTTATTTATCATTTTGATATTTGTTGATTATACCAAATAAAATAAATTAACCAAATTACATCAAATGAAGTCCAGTTTGCACAATTTCAGACTGGACCCATGGATTCAGTTCATGGACCCACTATTTTTCCTGAAAAAGAAGAAAGATGGGTCCAACGGACCCATACTGAAGAATCCTTAATGTGACCCCTGTAAAGGGCTACTGTACTTTGTGACCATTGTTTGAAAGCTGTCTGATTATTATCCAAGTTTTTTTCAGTTCAAGACAAGGCAAAATGTGCATTTGTTCAAAGAAAACTCCCAAACAAGTATTAGTTTTAACACTGAGTCTGGGTATCCACCCTTGCAATTCAGTTAAGTTTATTAAATTTTCAATTACTTTCACATAAAAGTGTAAATAGCATTGTCAAATTAAATGTCAAGTTTGGTTTTGATACCTAATTAAAGAACATATTGATCTCTGTTAAAGCTTATCTCAGAGTGTTGGAAATTTGACAGGTGATTGAAAATCGTCAGGAAAGTTTGAATTTTACATTTGATATCATGATGTCTCAAAAAATATTAACCGCAACTTTACCAAATTTTTGTCAGAGATGTATCTTATAATGGACCAGAACCCTATGTAAAACCAACTTCCTCTGAATATTTTCAGTTTTTATGAAACTTTTAATGTATTTATTTGAAGGCCAAATGAGTGGTACCAACCCTGACGATGTTAACGCGATATCTAAAAAAATACTGGCCACACTTCTACCAAATTTGTGTCAAAGATGCATCTTATTATGGATTAGTACCCTATTTAAAACCAGCTTCCTCTTTGTATTTATAAACTTTTTATGAAACTTTAAAGCATTTATTTGGAGGCTGTCTGAGTGGTGCACAAGGGGACAACCTTACCTTAATTGCTTTAATTCCGCTGTATTCTTATTTTCGCTTATTTCGCTGATGGCGCAAAACCGTGAAAATAAAAACAGTGAAATAGTATAGTTGTTTGAATGGGAATTATGTCCAAAACAATGAAATTAAAACTACAGTGGAATGTCAAAAATACAAAAACCGTGAAAATTTACACATGCAAAAATAAAGCAATTTACGGTAACTGGGGATTAAGAAATGGGACTGTACATTGGTAGTTATAATATATAAGTGGCCTCTTTGTTGAGGAGGTTTTAATTGGAGATTCCATAGTATCTCTGCAATGTATGGTTGGTGTAAATTTGATTTACTCTACCCATACATGTATATGGGACTGCAATTTCTTTAGAATCAATACCAAACCAGTCATCTCATGTTCAAAACTGTTGTGTATGTATGTACCCAGAGAAGCATGATAAAATGGATTTGCACATTATATATGTTCGTGCCATCATTGCTCGTGTTACCAGCGTGACTCAGTCACCAGGTTTACTCCAGATGTACGGTTTGCTACAGTGTACAATATTGTGCTCAGAATGCCCACTCGGAAGCTGTTGACTGAGGCATATAATTCTTAATGACAAAAAGTAAAGCAAATGTCATTTATGACATGGGATGCTTTCTGGTAATTTTTTGATGGGAAAAAGTTGCATGCCAATACATCAGCTAATACGTCCCTCAGCTATAAGTGTCATCTGCTTCAGTCACACTTCATGAAAAACATGTCACATGACAATGATATCCAGACTGTACGTGTGCCATAAATTAGCAGCTAGATTGGGTGCATATTGTGCTCAACCCATCTGACAAAAAGCTGTTGACTTTATCAGCAAAGCACAAAGGGTTAACCCTAGGGGACAATTAAGAGCCATTACATTGGCTGTATCAACATATTGTATACCCATAGCACAAAATTGTAACTATAGGCTCCAGTGCACTTGACAATAATGATGTGAATGCAAAACACAATTATGGGCTTGCTGAGAAGTATTTGGACACCCCCCCCCCCCAAAAAAAAAAAAAAAAAAAAAAGTGGGGAAGGCAAAACCATGCACAATTGTCTTAAGTCTGTCATAGACTGGAACTTCTGGATGAGAATTTGCAGAATTAAGGAGGCTTGTTGGACTCCCAGGTGTCCTGAGAGTTCTGGGCACACGTGATAGTGATCTTTGTATATTATATCACCTTGAAGGATATCTTGAGACCTGTGACATGCATACAGATCTTTGTCTGGTAGCATTCTTGTTAGGTTTGCTTTTCATGGCTTGAGTCCTGCATCTTTCACTTTTATGCTTTTAACTCTTTAGGCAATTTGATGCATTTTTATAAGACAAAATCTATTTACTCTCTCACTTATTGGTAAATACATACATGTGTAAAGCCTTATGATTAAGTTACTGAAGTATCCCCACATCATGATGAAAAATGTTCTATACATGTATTTGTTTTGTTACTGTGGAATGATTGCGTCTCAAACCAGCAACCTTCGATCAGCACCTACATGTACCTTGCACCTAGCCGAAAATGGAAACGCACATCTCCACTCTACCAAATCTCATTTTTACCCCCCCCCCCTGCAATGGAGGTAGATATGCATGAATGCTATAAACAACATAGCCCAGTTCACATTGTACCAGTATTTAATCCAGTACAAGTACTTCCAGCAGTGCCCAGGTAACATTAAACGGACACCAAAGAAGCTTTTTAAAAGGGGAAAGAAAACCCATTTCCAGTTACCTAAGGCCTAACAAAAATAAATTACTTGTCCTAATATGAAATGACAAAAACAACTGAGAACATTTGATAAATTTATTGAACAAGGTTTGGCAGTAATAGATACTTCCTAGTGACAAATATGATAATCATAATTCATTCATCAAAGCGTTATTATTTCATATATATATATATACACCAAGAAGCATCCGCCCAAGAAAGATACAATTACCAACTACGGATATGTTACACAGGGGTGGGAGGGCAGGTTTTGAAAGAACCGCAAGGCTCCACGAACTGGCATGTGTACCACCACTGACAAGTTCAAAAAGAATGAGAGCTGCGGGAAGATCAAACAATAGCGGCCCGCGAAAATACGTCACCTAATTAAAATTTATGTTTGTGTCCCTAATTAAAATACAGTTGCACTCCAAGAAACAGCAGAAGGAAAGTTATCAAGTATACCAAGCCAGGCACGGTCTTAATAATAATACATATAATCAACCTCGCCAAAATGACACAGTGAACATACAATAGAATATGTGAACCCAAGGTAAACATACACTTGAATATTTAAGTCCATGAAAAAGGTACACTTCAATATTTGAGTCCTGTAATTAAGCATTTTGATAACAAAATTGATCTATGTGTGGTCCTGGTAACCCAACCAACCCAACTGAAAAGGCCCAACCCTTATAAATTTTATGACACACACAAAAAAAAAAGAAAAGTCTCAAGCCGCCCTTCCCTAATAAAAAATTATCAACCCTGAAAGCTTTTATTGAGAAAGTGGCCATTGTGTGCTGTTATTTTGCAGTCAAGTCAACCCAAACGCAGCATTTTATTTCAACTTAGTCTGGAGGATTGACTTGGGCCGGGGAAACAGCATAGCAGCATAGCAACTGTTGTTTGGTGATCATTATCTAAATATTTTGCTAGGTTCCAGGTGTCCGTTCTCTGAGTTAATTACAAGGGCAAACAGTTTGTAAAGCATATTTTTAAAACATGACTTACTATCTTAACTTTAATCTGCCCGCTTGGTTGTGACTCTGAAACAGTCATCGTTGTTAGTTACAAATCCAAATGCGACACAATACCCTGGCAAATCATGCACGTATAGGTGAGCGTCATTTTGAACATGGTACAATGCATTGTGGGAGTAAGAGAATCAATAAATAATATACGCCATGAAACAGCATACATCATATCATTAGTGATTCTCTGATATATTGCCAAAATTTATTTTTGGTTTCATATATGATAACCCCCCGCAGATCGTTCCATTACTATCCTCATTTACAAACCATTGGGTTTGCAATCCACAATTTTCAAATGGCAGCCAAGTCTGTGTGAGTATAGTCCTGATTGGATATTTTGAAGCGGTATATAGTATCCAAAATGTATTTGTGATTAGTATTAACCAAAGGTTAACTTGTCAAATGAATGTAATGTACAATATATGATGGGACTTTTCCATTGTGAGTATTACCTAAAAATGTAAATTGCCTTGAAGTTATCAGTTGTGGGGGGCAGTGAGCCCCAGAATAGGAATATTGTATCAGACACTAAAGTTCCCCCCAGGCTATGAATTAAATAGCAGCACTGGGCAGACTAGCTAAAAGCTGCTGCTGAGTCAAAGATGGAGCTTAGTGGAAAAGGTTGCCCAGATAGTGGATACAGGTCTGAAACTGTCGGCAGGTAAATATAATTGGTAACAATTATTGCACTGTGTTTGGAGTTGCTCCCTCTCCACAGCACCAAATCTCCATCATTGAAAAACAACTTTTCCGTGGAGCTAGATATATGTGAATGCCATCTCTCTCTCTCTCTCTCTCTCTCTCTCTCTCTCTCTCTCTCTCTCTCTCTCTCTCTCTGTCTCTCTCTCTCTCTCTCTCTCTCTCTCTCTCTCTCTCTCACATACATTGGTACCTGTCTTGAGAGACCCCTTCAATGAGAGACCCCTTCAATGAGAGACTGAATATCTTTTTTAAGACCGCTCTCTCAGAACACTGCTATCTTTTCATTGTTATTATACCTCTGATAAGAGACCACATTTTGACCTGTCCTAGGGGCGGTCTCTCAAGACAGGGACCACTGTACCACTTTTTTTGCATGTGGAAATGCATGCATTTCCTTAAATTGGTTAATGCAACTAAAATTTTGTGTACCATCTTACATGGATTATCAATCTAACATTTGGTCAAGACACTGCAATGGCCATATATAGAGACAAAAGATTTAGCAGGTCATGTGGTAAGGTTGTCCAACATGACCATGGCCAGGGTTGGCAAAGTATGAATGAAGAGGGATTTTAAATAATATAGTTATAAGGTAACCAATTTTTGGACAAAAGTTTGTCAAGTACGTGTAGGTCAGTCCCCAGCAAATATGGTAAAGGGCAGATCAGAGTTTTTGGCAAGTTCATGCTGCGTCATGCTCTGGCTGGTCTAGCAGTAGCGGGAGTGCAACTTGCCATGTATGCAATCCGAAATGCTGATGTTTGATGTTGATACGTTTATCAGACTGAAAGCTTTTTTCATGGGTGGTTTGATGTGCCATTTTCATGTGAATGTAGTTTGGCATACAAAACTAGGCGAACGGTATGGAATGGGTGAATAGGGTGCTCCTTGATCTTTGCACAAGAGAAGCAGCTCAGATACAACGTGACAGAAGCCAGTCATTAAGACATGTTAATAGATCCCGCTCTGCCCTAGTCCACAAGAAAAAAAGCCCTTTTTGTGTCATCTTCCCTCGCAGACATGCAACTCACACATTTGCTTTTGACAGCCACTTTCAACAAATCCCTTTGCCAGATTTACAGAGTGTTAAGACGTCCCTGATTGTGTGGCGTGGAAGCCAACAAGAAAAAAAAAATGGCAATCACTGTATCACCTATTGCCTGCCTACACCTCAGAACAGCTTGCCACAAATTACCGTTAGATACATACGGTAAGTAAATGACCTCTGGCATTGTACATCTTGGATCAGTTTGCCTGTTTGTAAGTATTACACACTGATAGCTACATGTTTAGACGCATGAAATTGCAAGGGAAGTATTTGTTCTCAGGGCAAAAAATGGAGCTTTGCTCTCAGACTTGGAAGAAAGGCATTTCCTAATCATTTCTTCAGGGATTCCCACCCACGCTTCCATGACAATTAACTCACATCATTTCATGTCATCAAACAGTTTTTGGTTTAGGTTACTTTTGATGGTGATTTCATTAACCCTTTCCCTCGTTGAATTGACACTTGAGTCTGACTCGACAACTTTCCTTGGAAGCGACTAAGTGCCCAACTCATGCCAAGGAAAGTTGTTGACCTGGGGCATGTGATCTCGATAGGGCTCATCTACAATTCTGAGGCAAAATTGTTTTTTCATCACTGTTGAAATTAGTTGAAAACACTAAAGCAGACAACATTTGACCACCAGCCAGTTTAAGTGGAAAAGGGTTAAATGTATACAGTGATCCCTGTCTTGACAGACCAACTGCCTTTAAAGACCATGCTTACGTGACACTTTGCTCAGTACTTTTTATGTTATTTATACTTCCCATGGCAGATCATGTGTCTGACGAGACCATGATTTGATCATTCAATCGGGTGATTTTTGAAGACAAGTTTCAGTGTAAGTTGTGTCATTTAACCATTTTCTCTTAAAATACAGAAAGGCCAAGACATTTAATTGTTACTGTTATTCATTGGCTCCAGTCATCTGTTGTATAATATATCATTCTTGTCAGATATGTTACATATGAATTCATGAAGTCGGCAGCTT
Source organism: Hermodice carunculata (assembly GCA_964020975.1). Lineage (NCBI taxonomy): Eukaryota > Metazoa > Annelida > Polychaeta > Eunicida > Amphinomidae > Hermodice > Hermodice carunculata. Next base: position 665,783 of record OZ026618.1, read on the forward strand.
TTTGGGGCTATATTTGAGTGTACCATGCAGTCACTAATAGGACCTGCAGTGGCCATTGTTGTACTCATCTTTATATTATTGGAATGTAAATGGGCCCTATAAGGATATCTTGCCATACCTTGTGAATGAGCTCTAGCAGGATATCTTGCCATACCTTTTGCATGTGCCCTTTAAGGATAGCTTGCCATACTTTGTGAATGTGCCCTATAAGGATAGCTTGCCACACCTTGAGAATGAGCCATGCCAGGATAGCTTGCCATACAGTACCTTGAATATACAGCTTTGCTGAGGGAATTTATAACATTAACCCCAAGCCAAGGGAAGCTGTTGACTCAAGTCTTAATTCAATCGTGAAAGGGTTAAATAATCTCTACTGACATATAAGAAACAGCCAGTATCCAGTTCAAAGAAATTGATGTCATCCAGCTCAAAAAGACATGGGTGTCAATTAAGCAGCTTTAAAAAGATATGGATGCCAGTTAACCAGCTCTAAAAGACAAGGATGTCAGCCAGCTCCAAATGACATGGATGTCAACCCTGAAGCTTGAGACGTGGATGTCATGCAGCTTTAGAAAGTATCAATGTCAGTCAGCCTTAAAAGATATCAATACCAACCAACTCTAAAGGACATGGATGTCAACTATCTTTAAAAGACATGGATATCAACTCCTCAACATATGGATGTCATGCAGCTTAAAAAAGCAATGGATGTCAATTAACTCTTTCAGTGCCAAATTTTGGACTGAGTCAACAGCTTTTCTCGGCGTTCATTGGGTGTAATGCATCCAATGCGCGCTGAGAAAAGCCGTTGACCTTGGATATTCTCTCTGGGACTATAGGCATACTGGTACTTGAATGAAAGATATTTTTTTACAAGCAATACGAATCTGGGATCATAATGGTAATTCAGGCTAGTTTGACTTAAGTAGATCAACTTTAGACGTGATTGGCACTGAAAGAGTCAACTCTAAAAGATATGGATCTATGTGAAGCAACTCTTAAAGACATGGGTGTGAAGCAGGTCCAGAAGACATGGATACCAGCCAGCTTTCTGACATGATGGGGGTCCTTTCTGTATGCTTGGGTCAGGAACAGTGTGCGTACATGTATAGGACAGTTCAATTCTGAAGGCCAGAATTGGGGGCGAGGGTGGGATATGGTGATAGGGGTGGGTGACTATATACCTTCTCAATCGCTAACAAGGAGCTGCAGGACAGGTTGTATGTATCAGTGTGAAGCTCTTTGTGAACTTGAGCTTTGTCAGAACCAATTAATGTTACATACAAAAAGAAACTACTAGCTTTTCAACACTGTCTCCTTCTACCCATATCGTCTCAGTCTCTTTCTTCATGAGAAAATACAATTTGTCTCTCAAAAGTTGCCTTATTTGAACCAGTTATCTGAAAAAGATATGGGGAGGGGGGGAGTAAGGGGTTTTCCGCACTGGTGTACTGGGCATTTTTATTTGCCCTACCTACATACTGGAAGCCCTTTTAATTTCTGTCCTTGTACCAAGCATTATAATTGTTGTACATTTTCTTATATTTCACACCTTGTGCTAGGACAAAATTATTTTACCAGCATTAGAGGGACCCTCTTACCACCCTCATGTTAAATTAACATGTAAAAAGTCAACAGGAGATTTATTGCAATTTACAAAGAGGCTCAATTTGATCGATGTTCTAGAAATGGACTGGAAACAACTTAGAAAAAGTGAAATTAAGTGAATCAATCATGCAGAAACCTGATTGTGGACCAAATTGGAAAGGAGCAATATCTGCTACCTTGTAGTGGGTTGTAACCCTCAATGTAAATGTTACACGAATGAAATAAAAGGATCTTTGCTGTCCTACCAATAGGATATATCGGGCGTCATGAAACCAATCAGACATACCCCAGCAGGAGCAGCAGCTGAGTAAAGATTTGAGCTTCTGTCGAGCCGTCTCTCTCGACTTGCATCCTCCTGTAATGATTCAAGTCATCTGGGCTTATAAATCTCCTGATGGTATATGAACCTTGTTCCTGCAGATCTCTTTGAATGAAATCATCCAATTCTGCAGCACTGCCACAAAGAGAGCAGACACAAGAAGGATCTTAGACTCTTCAGCCTGAACAACTGAGGCAAAAACATTGAGCATGAGAACCCCGAAAACCTTCCATGTTGGCATAAACCATACTTCATCAGCAGTTTAACCACAATATTGATGTTATATGAAAAAAAAGTGAACTTTGCTCCTAGTGACTGTCTGCTTTTGAGTACTGCACATGTAGAGGGAAAATGGGAGAAATGCTGAATATATATTGAAATGCCACTTTTTGGAGCCACTTGGTCTGTGAAATTTGGGGTGATGGAACACTATCCTTCACATACCCAATGCATGATATATGACTTGTTTTTGACATTTGCAGACAAACACAGCATGAATTTATTTTGTATTGTCCATGCTTTATAATTCATATGTGAAAAAAGGGAGTGAACAACACTTAGGAATCTTGAAAAAATAAAGACGTCAAGATTAGAAGTTTGTGAAGGAAATATAAATAATCTAGGGTAGCCTCCCCCAAATTGTTTCGGGGCCCGGGTGGCCCTTCATCAGGGGATGGGAGGCTTCTCCACTTTATTGAGGAACTATTTACACTTAAAGTGCCCCTAATTGAGGCTTGGTGAGGCATCCCTCCAGCTGAAATAATAAAAAGGGACAGTTCAGTCGCAAGCTGGGGGATGGGGGGTGGGCGGGCCTTCCTCTTCTTCATCGGATAGATATAAATTATATCTGATAACAGGAATTTTATGTAGAATGTTAAGATGCCACTGCGGGTAGGTGGGCAAGGGCCTAGGTAATCTTTGCCGTAGCTGTGTACTCATTAGAGAACCTTGGCTTATAGACCTGTGGATTCCTGGAGATTGGAATCTTTCCTTCATTGTTCTTTTTTATGCTTGCGGCCTGCTTATGAGACAGTTCTGAACCGAACCCTGCTTGGGTCTACTTCAAAAGGATCTATAATATTTGGTGAGTTTGGTTGCTTCCTCTCTTGGGACATGTTGTGAGTTTTAAAGTGCCGATGGTAATTATCCAGGACGATTCTCCTTTATGTCAGAGTGAAATATTACAGGTGAATCAGCTCCCATCTCTATGTTGGTTGGTCACATGTCTGTTTATGCTTGTGTTGTTTATGGCAGATATTGCAGGTCAACATTTTTCTGCCCTGGAGTTGAGACCCATTGGAGTGAGGGTGTTCAATTCGTGGATCCAGGCGGCTTCATGTGTGGTTCATATTATGTTGTCAGGGCTAGAAATTTTTTTATTCCATATATTATGACATCAAACGTCGGGTATTGTTTTAGATGCAAGGGGATTGATTTAGGCCTACCATCTTTAATATCTTGATGATATCTGTAGAAATATTTAACTACGGATTGTGACGTTTGTCTAACGTACTGCTTGTAGCATTTGGTACACTGTATTATGTGAATTAGATTCGTGGATCATCAAGTGATTTCTTGGTTCATTAATTGTGTGTTTGATTTTAGTCAAGGTGCTGATGAAAGTTTTGGAATCTATCATGTTTAGGCATATTACACACTGGGAACTGCATGGTTTGTTTCCGTGTCTGGGTTTGGTCCCCTTTGGTTCTTTCAAAAATAACACCTATGTATAAACAGTGCGGACAGAAACAACTATTGCCCAATATCAGTTCTGTCAATTATGAGCAAGGTTTTAGAAAAGATTGTACATGAAAGTTTCTACACGTTTTTGAACTCGCGTGATCTTTCAGTAAATCATCAATCAGGATTTAGACACCTGCATTCCACTGGGACTGCACTTGTTGAGTTTTATGATGAGCTACTTTTAAACATCAACTATGGCAAGCTAAACGATGCTATATTGATAGATTTACGAAAGGCTTTTGACACAGTAGATCACAAGGTTCTTATCCAAAAACTAAAAGCGTATGGTGTTGAAGGCACCTCACTTGCCTTCTTTCAGTCATACTTTTCCGACATTAATTGGCCAAGTGGTTTCAGAGAAGAAGATTTTTTAGGATTTCCCCCAAAATGAACAAAAAAAAATAATTAAAAATGAAAGAATTTGAGCGTGACCATTTGAACTAACTTGGTAGAAACCCAGGCACATCCTCACCAAGTTTGAAGTGGATCTGGCCAGCGGTTTTGGAGAAGTAGAAAATGTGAATTGTGGATGGACGATGGACAGACGGACAACGGATGCCTCACCCTCCTAAAAGCTCAGCTGAGTTATCAGCTGAGCTAAAAAGAATAATAACAGCAATTCTCAAACTAAACCAAATTACTTTGGAGATTATACATGTACTTTCAAATTCCTTGTGCAAAAGCTTCTCAATCAAGTACCATTATCATGCCTAGTCACAGATCCCCCTGGTGAACAATCAAGTACCATTATGCTGAGTTGAAAATTGGTTGTTTCATGGAAAATATATTGTCTGGGTACATTGGACACATTACACCCAAACTGCGCTGAAAAAGCTGTTGATACAGTCTAAAAATTAGCACTTTAGGAATTAATGTTGAGTGGAGATTCTAGAGTTGCCTTGAGAATGGTTCCTCAATCATGCATCTGAAGCACTGGTCTGTGTGTTTCATTCTCAACTCTTTCAATGCCAATCATGTCTAAAGTCTAACTACTAAAGTGAAACAAGTCTGAATTTTCTTACTCTTAGGATCTCAGATTCATATCCTTCATGGAAAGACCTTTCATTCAAGTGCCTCTAGTTCCAGAGAAAATATCCCAGGTCAACAGCTTTTCTCGGTGCGCATTGGGTGCAAAGCACCCAATGTGCACCAAGAAAAACTGCTGACCCAGTCCAAAATTTTGAACTTAAAGAGCTAATTTGGATCTGCAGGATTGATAATTGACTGACACGTTTCTGGAACTTATAAACACCTGCAGTCACATGGTATATCTTATTTCCTTTGGTAAAATGAACAAAAAAATATCTGACAGAAGAGGGCCTGAAGGGGACCCTTCTGAAGGTATATACCCACTGGACTCCGCTGGCAAAAGCTGCCTCTTATTACAGGTGTCCCTTAGATTAAGAAAGGAGGAAATTCAGGTAACTCTTTCCCCTTGAACAAAGACTGATGGAGTCAACAGCTTTCCTTTTCATGGCTTGTGCACTTAGCGTCTAACTAACATCAAGGAAAGCTAGGGGACTTTTATTTTGACGGGGCTTAAATTATCGACTATAAGCTAAGTCCCCATCTCAACCCATCCCAGACACAGGCTGATTGAGGTCAGAGGTCATTCAAAACAGCAATTGTTCTTTTCCCGTTCAACTTGTTAAGTTACTAGGGTAACCAGAACCAAACCTTTCATTTTTAGGTCAGCTGACTTGTCAGTCAGCTAAGCTTATGTTATGACGAGCGCCGTCCGTTGTCGTCCACAATTCACATTTTCAACTTCATCTCCAAAACCGTCAGCCAGATTCACTTCAAACGTGGTGGGGATGTACCTTGGGTGGGTCTCTGCCAATTTTTTCACATGGTCATGCTCCTGGACCATTAATTTTTGGATTTGTTATGAATTTTTTTGTTCTTAAAAAAATCCTCTTTTCCGAAATCGCTCATCCAATTGCTTTGTTATCACACAGGGACACTCCCGGGAATTCCTGGTTCTGAATTTGTTCACCAGGTGGCACTGCAATTTTTTTTCTAATTTGGTTTTATTTTTATGTGTTTTTGCTATTTTTGACTTTCTCCAGATCCATCACTCAGATTAAGCTGAAACTTGGTGGATATGTTCCTTGTGGAAGGGTCAAAGTTGTTCACTAGGTGGTACTGCTGTGGATTCCTGATTTTTACAATTTTTTTAATTTGTGTATTTATCGGTCAATGCAGCTTTTGTCAGAGATGCATCTTATGATGGACCAGGTTCCTATAAAAACCACGTTCGTCTTTGTATTTATAAACCATTTATGAAACTTAAAGTATTTATTTCAAGGCTGTCTGAGTGGCTCCATTCCTGCAAAATATATTTTCATATTATCACAGAGTTTCTTCACTTGTTATTTTGCTTGTACAGTGGTCTCTGCCACTCAAACTTAGCTTAAGAACACATCCAAAATTGCTCTTTTATTTCATGGACAACAATATGGAAATTGTATATAAAGAGTTCTATTGCGAAATCTCAAAAAAGACAAAAAAATGCGTAATTCAGGAAAAAACGATTGTGGGCGCCAAGGGTAATCCATTCTCTGAACGCTCTTTTTCAGCAAGTTATCCCCACGAACTTTGAAAATGAACAGAAGACAGAAGCTGGGTTGATCACTTGGGACTTGGTGTTGATGGATTATGATATGTTAACAAATAAAAAGAGGTGAGGCAAGGCCAGAAAAGCTGGCATGCTTGCTGTAGTGATTTTTGTGTGAGGCATTTCAGCCTACCTGGGACTTGTCAGGCACATCCTACCACTATGCAAGTTGTGACAGTAGATTAAAGCTTTCATCAGGGCTTTCTATGAGGTGAAATATCAACGCCAGTCATGCTGGTCAACCTCATAATATCATCTGCATGACATCACTGTCAGGATCCTTGCACTTGATTTAAACTCAGGTTGCTTGGGATATATTAAACATCTCTCATTCCTACCAATAGTTTATAATTATCTTGTTGAAAACAGGAGAATTTTTTAATGGATGTTTTTATGTTTAAAGCTGTACCTGAACAAATAAATTCATCACAGAAATTGTTCTGCATTTGGAATTTTGAAGAGTAAAAATTAAGCAGCAAAGTGAGTTGTAAGACCCTTTCTTGCTTAAATTGTCCATGCAAGTATCACCTGGGATGTAAATTGTCATCAGCTTTAATGCTTTTGCTGAACTTTCATGTCCATAGAAACTGCAGTTTTGCTCAAATTGTGGATTAACTCATTCCACCCTGATAGAAGACTAAGTCAACAGCTTTCCTTGGTGCACTCTGGGTGCAATGCGCCCAGAGCATGCCAAGGAAAGCTGTTTACCATGGACATATAATTTGGAATGATCTTTCATGCAAGTTTCATCCAAAATTTTTGAAAAATAATCCCTAAATTAGTAAAATACAATTAGCAGACATTTAGATATTAGCAGGAAAAAGCGTCATTAGGATGGAATGAGTTAACGACCTGCCCTGATGGCACATCACAGATCAGCAGCTTTCCTTCCAAGAGGTTGGGTGTAGTCCCAGTGAAAGCTATTGACCCAGTCTTGTTCTGACCATGCAGGAAAGGTTTAATTGAACACAGGAAGTCGGATGAAAATAATACGTGTGGAATACAAGGTTGAATAAGTAGCAGGCAGATATTATCATGACCACATGTATTTCATATCTGAGACCTTTGGTAGATTTGAGCAGGGAATGTTTCTAATCACCTCCCTTCATCCTGTATATCAGTAAATGTGATAGATTTATTAGGCACATCTGCCCTTTTAACACAAGGTATATTTTAGTTGCTAGTTTATGTGAAATTACACAGTGCTCTGAGTACACAGGTGACCAAGGAAATATGTGGTGTAACTAGATAATCACATAAGTTCATTGCCACCCAGGGCAAAACCTACTTGCCACCTCTCCCAAAGAAATGCTTTATAAGTTTAAGATTATATTTCGTGGCAGTATGCGTAGCACAACATCATCGAGCTGTAGATTCATGATGTATGGTGCCAGTTTAACATGAAGATCATCTATTGCAGTGTCTGACTGCAGCATTGATGGTAAAGACAGACTCAGCTCTGGGATATTCCTCCAGTGTCCAGACATTTCCTTAGGTGAGTGAAGCAATTTGCCCAATTTGATAAAACACTTTATTTTTATGTGTTTTGGAAACAGTTTAAACAGTCTAATCATGTGCAGTAGTTTCCATTTTGACATTTGTCTATAGAGTGTCTTGTATTGTGTTTTAAATGCTGTGGGCTCAGTTTAAGGCTGGAATACTAATCCCTGGTGTAGCCGGTGATGTATATATCATATACAGTGGTCCCCCTCTGATAAGGCCCCTTTCACCAGAGGCTACCCCTCTTGAAAGGCCAGTATTCTTGTGCAGAAAGTATGGCATTTCCATTACGTTCTCCCCCTCAAGAGAGGCCACCCCTCGTATAAGCCACTTTTTGGCTGCATTTTGGGAGGCCTTAAGACTGGGACCACTGTAATTACAGCTAGGGTAAGCTGGTACAGTCAGCCTCTGTACATATCATGCAGTTACAACACATGCATAAGCTTTAATATCCCGTAACTTTTTCATGCAAATACAAAATAAATGTTGAATGTCTATGGAATAAACAGTTAATTGTTTATTTCATGCAAATTAATTGGGAACAGGCACATGTCTCAAAACTGCTTGGGCATGCAACAAGCCAAGCCATTGTTTTACGAAGATGTCAACATCAATTTAGTGTGATCAAGATCTGAAAATAATGGTAATGCATGCAAACAGGAAACGTGTATCTCTTTATATATATATACAGTAAAACCTCCCTATACTGAACACCCTTGGGCCAGAAAAAAGTGTTCGGTGTATATTGAGGTGTTCGGTATAGGGAGATTTGCTAACACTGGAAGTATATATTTGGGACCGAGAAATGGTGTCCAGTAAAGAGAGGTGTTCGGTTTACGGAGGTGTTCGGTTTATGGAGGTGTTCAGTTAGAGAGGTTTTACTGTATATATGTATATATACATGTGTGTATATATATATATATATATATATATATATATATATATATATATATATATATATATATATATATGTGCATGTGTTTTTTGTGTGGCTGGATGTTTCTCCCCATTTGCTTGTGACACTTTCAATTGGCTCATTTCTTTTGGATACGGTAAAATACTGTGTAAGTTGACAAACTCCCAATTTAATTTCCTGTATTTTTCCAAATAGAATTATTTGGGAAATAAAAACTGGGAACTTTTCGACAGTGACTGGTAGTTAATCATGGCAGCAAGGAGCAACATGTTTTCAGATTATGAATTGGGAAAACAAAAATCACGAAATATTTCATATTCAATGAAGTCAGGAAATTTTCCACTCAGGAACACTTACACAACACATAACTACTGATATTATTTATATCCAACCTGTCACTGGAATTTAAACCAGCTAAATGACTTCTTAACAGTGTTGTGTAATGGCGGGTATTTATGGTTTTTATCATGGTTGGCATCAGCAGCTGGCATGTATGCCCATAGACAAAATCTAAAGGGTTGTGATACATACTGACAGACAAAGTTTAAGGGGTTGTGTATAGTAAAACCTGTCCGAGTGGGCACCTCCGCTAAGTGGATACTTGTTAAGTGGGCACTGTTGCCTGGCCCAGTTCCCTATACTTCCCATGTTAATGGACCTGTGCTAAGTGGGCACCTGTCTTATAAGTGGGCACTTTTGCCCACTTAACACAGGTTTTACTGTACGTTCATACTTGGTTATACATTTGAATTGAATGTCAAACTGGTAAAATTGGCAAATTTGATAATTTGTCACATACTAAAAGCCCAAATTCCAGTTGTATCACATTACTGAGATTCAGACAGTCTTACATTCAGGGATAATTTGGATGACTTTAAACGGAAAATACAGCAACCATGTACCCATTCCCAAACTTTTAGGGCGTAACTGTATATGGAAGATCTATTAAAAGTTATATTTTTACTGTGCAAAATATTTCGGTGACTAAACTGTCCAGTTACTTGAAATTCCAAGTCAAGATTTACAAATGAACATTTGTCTCAGAGAATTTTGATTGAAATTGGGACAAGAATAACTTAATTGGTTTATAAATGGGTTCCACATTATGCCCTCTTTGTCAAATTGAGAAGGGCATAGGTTGTGGAAAGAAAGGCACACGTGGAAACCTTGTGCCAGCAGGTCATTTGTGTGTCTAATTGCAAGTGATCACTTCAGTCAACTCTTTTAGTGCCAATCACGACTAAAGTCGATCTACTTAAGTCAAACAAGTCAGAATTATCACAAGGATCCCAAATTAATATTCCTCGTAAAAAGACCTTTCATTCAAGTACCAGTATGCTTAGATAGTTCCAGAGAGCCTATCCCAGGTCAACAGCTTTCGTTGGCACGCATTGGGCACAGTGCACCCAATGCGTGCGGAGAAAAGCTGTTGAGTCAGCTCAAAATTTGGCAATGAAAGAGTTAATACAGTATCAGGAGCATGAATGTTTGCAGAAAGTTTTATTAACGTTGGTACAAAGGCACAACATGAGAAACAAAAATGAATTGATCTAATTTCTGGGTCACTGATCTGGAGAAACATACTGTGTGTGATCCATATGAAGCATTATAGTGGATCTTTTGAGTTTAAAATATGATACATGTATAAGATCCTAATAATGTTGGTAATGGGTAGCTACATGGTGGTACCCTGTCACAAGGCCAAGTATATACCAAAAGCCGCATGGTGGTACCCTGTCACAAGGCCAAGTATATACCAAAGCCGCATGGTGGTACCCTGTCACAAGGCCAAGTATATACCAAAAGCCGCATGGTAGTACCCTGTCACAAGGCCAAGTATATACCAAAAGCCGCATGATGGTACCCTGTCACAAGGCCAAGTATATACCAAAAGCCGCATGGTGGTACCCTGTCACAAGGCCAAGTATATACCAGAAGCCATATGTTAATATATGCCAGTCATGTTGCATGTAGACCAATAGGATTTTGTACATGGGGGATCAGCACCTACAATCTATCTGTCATCCATGCTCACTATGTATGCAATTGTGAGAATGGGGAATTGATTCAGAGCAGAGGAGCAAAAGATCACAAGATTACCGATGGAGTTCCTTACAGCAGAGCTTGTTGTTTTGCCAAGCTTGATCGCATTTATACCAGCAGCGTACATATTTGATGTATTTTATGCCAGCAGATTCAGGTGGAATGACACACGTGCTTGGAAAGACGTAATCTCATCTGCTCTGCTTCAGCTGCTGGCAAATGTACAGCATTTTTTGCTCACAGAAAGAAAGAAAGAAAAATATATTCATTTTCCTGCCACTGTTTACTGTAAAATACCAACTGAGTGTACTTTGTGGCAGCATTTAGGTGCAATTCATGAAAAGAAAAGTTAGCAAATTGCATCATTTGAATATCGGGAAAGCTGGCTTGAAAGATCGTTTCTAGGGATAATCAAATTGTGGTCTTTAAAGACAGATGGCCTGCCATAGGAGGTGTAAATAACATAAAATGTACTAAACAAAGTACCCTGAATAATATGAGACATTTTAACTCATTCCATACCAGTCCCTGATTTTTCCGTATTTTTCCGTAGATTTAAGACAATTGCATATTTAAATTCTTCATGAAAAGAGCTTTTGTTCAAGTACCAACATGCCTATAGTCTTAAGTCAGTGGTTCTGGCACTGCCTGGCAAGTCATGCTGCAGTTGCCCCTGGCAGTCATGCTGCAGCTGCCACAAGGGCAGCTGCAGCGTGACTTGCCAGGCAGTGCCAGAACCACTGACCAAGGCCTGTTACCATAGTATGGAATGAGTTAAGACAGGTGGTCTCTCTGGAATGTTCTCTCAAGAGAGGGATTGTCGCACCAGCTAAGTCAAAATTAAGTCCATAGGATTTGTGCAGAGGAGCCACTAATGCTCAGCTGACCTGTCAGGCAATGTGAAAAATGAGTTTTAGATAATGGTGCTAGTTTGAAAATTATAAGCATGGAATATACAGTGAAAACTCGCTGTAATGATACCATCTGTTCCCTTAGAACTGTGTCAGATAACTAGATATGTCAGATAAATGAATCAAACAACAAAGAAAATGAACTTTTACCATTTAAAAACTTATGTCATTATAACGAATATTTTTTGGATATCTGTGTTGTTATAATGAGGATTCACTGTAGCAATTGTGTATAATGAATATTTGTTGGACATCTGAGTGTTGTGATAATGAGGTTTCACTGTAGCAATTGTGAGCTGTTTGATGGAAGCTGTGTCACTTCATCAGGACACAAACATATAGTGTTGAAAATAGTACTGTTTTTTTTTTAGAAGAAAAGAGTATGCCACTGATAGAGAGACTGTATTTTTCTTCATGATGATGATGATATTGATAATTTAGTAGCAACTACAATGATAATGATTGGCCATATCAGCAGCAGCACTGCTTTCCTGGATTGACAAATCACAAAGCCTTATGTGAGTTTCAAAGGATGACACCAGTGTGCAGATGAAATTAGGATCAGCTATATTTTCTAAGGACCGAGCAAGGGTCACAATAGCTAGAAGTTGTAGGAGAAGTTCGACCGGTTTCGTTGTGTTTCACAACTCGTCAGGAACTGTGGGCTAACCGACGTTACGTCTGATTTATATGCCGAGGGGTAACTTTCTGTTGTCACGTAAAACACGCTATTGTGATTGCGTAACACAGAATCTCGGTTCTACCAAGACGTTATTGTCAAGGTGAATTAGATTCAAAAGAATTTGAATCCTGGCAGGCCAATAAAATAAGGACTGCCGTAAAAACAATGCTGGGGGTCAGCAAGTGTAATTAATCAGACATCTAGGTGGTGGTACTACCGTACCACAAAGCCCTGAACACAGGAGCTTGGGACTGTGTGTGAGAGCACAGTGTGGGTGCGTATGTGCGGTTTCCCTATGGGTTGCATAGGTAATATGCTACCCAAAGCAGAATCTCATGGAGGGATGAACTCTGAACATAAAATTTTAGCATTAGACCGAGCAAGAGAGCTCATCTCCCCATGATGTTGAGACCGAAAGGTTCAATGGAGCGCAATTGGTGCATCCAATGTCTTTCCCTGTCAAGGCGCAACTGTCTGGTGCGTTCTAGACGGGGGGGAGTGCGGATATACTCTAAAATGTGCACTTTTAGAGCAAGACCCTGGTGGTCATTTTGGGCAAAATGTCTGCCCAGTGGCTGTGCAATGACTTTGTTACTGATGTAACGAAAAAAAAAAAAAAAAAAAAAAAAAAAAAAAAAAAAAAAAAAAAAATAAAAAAATGAAATTAGGATCAGTTCTATCAACTTGCAGGAAAAAATACATGACTAAAATCTAGTTTTTCTTGAGACAGCATTGGATTTTGAGGCCTTGTGTTACGAAATTGAATCAGGAACAATAATGTGTAAAAATTAGGCCTGCCATTTGCTATTCATGGAAACGAATGAGAGTAGGAACTGTTTTGAGAAATTGTTCAGTATGTCAGAGACATGGTGGTCTAGAAAAGTGATGCTCATCTGCCCGTCTTAGTGGCGATGCATCAAGTTCAGGGAGCTGCTGTGTGTGTGGGTCTCTCCTGTCATGATCATTAACAACTGGCCACCCTACACATATCTTTATTTACAGAAGTAGATAAAAATATGTGTAGTATTTTGATTATTGAGTACATGTACACTATATGTATATTTTACATGTAGTTTAAAGGTTTAAAAAGTCTGCCATATACATGTAGAATATGCACTGAATACATCAACAGTATGGACGGTTGGCACAGGTATAAAGACAGTTGTATAAATTGGTTTAACTGCATATCTACTATTGTTTACATACATATGTATATCATCAAGTAGTCCTATGTTGATATCTAATTCCTTATCAAATTACTCTAAAGAGCTTGCATATAAACTGTCATCTGCAGTAATGTTTTCACTTAAATTGTCATTGATGGAAAATATTCTTGATGACAATTGCTGAGAAGACCACCATGATAGTATGCTCCAGCTGGCCAGATTGTAGTTCAACAGTTTTCATTGGTTTGGTTTGGGTGTATTATGTACATTATACCCATGAAGGGTTAAATACTACAAATGTAACAGTCGTGTTGACCTTTTTTTTGGGGGGGGGGGGCGAGGGGGGGGGGGATGTTAGGGATAGAATAGATTGTATGGAGTATTGACTTGATGGTCACACTACTGCTGCATGTGGGATGTTTTTCCCAAGCTTGGGTCACTTGACATTGAAGCATATCTTCACACATCTACTGGGGTTTGAGGTGATCTCACCCATGGCATGGCTGGTTACAGATGATCAGAAGACTATGGCTGCTTGCACCATTCTCTTCAGTGGCTTCATGCACTGTTATTTTTTTTTTTTTTATAATTTTTTTATTGACAACAGAAAAGTATAATGTTCATAAATATACTGGTTTTGTACATTATCTGAATCTGCCTTGATTTATTTCACACTCTCCGTCAATGATTAAACATTCAACAATAGAACTAAGCATACATTAATTTTCATCTCTCCCCAAACCTATCACCATCCATTTTTTTCTGTGAATATTCAATTTATCATTATTTTTAGCTATCAAAAATTCAATATGTTCGATATCTTCCATTTTCTTTTTTAAAGATTCCAATATAAGGTTTACTGTTCATCTGGTGACATTGATATAAATACATTTTACCCTACTATACAGCACAGAGACCAGATATTTTCATTTGTATGTGCACACTGTTATGCTGCATCAGTTGTAATGAAAATTTAGGAGAGATGTTATTTTGGTGCCAGATAGGGCACTGTATTGAGCTTCACTCAGCATAAACCATTTCCCCCCTTAAACCGGCCAAAACCAGCTGATGGTCAAATGTCGTCTGCTTCAGTGTTTTCAACTAATTCCAACAGTTATGAAAAACAATTTGACTGAGAAATGTACTTGAGACTTATCAAGATCACATGCCCCAGGTCAACAGTTTTCCTTGGCATGGGTTGGGCACTTTAATGCCCAACCCATGCCAAGGAAAGCTGTTGACTCAGTCTGAATTCAACGGGGAAAGGGTTAAGCCACTCTATAGCTGTTAAATCTCCCAGTGATTCCTTGTACCCATTTCCAATTAAACTGGAGACGTCTTAATTGTAGGCTGGCTCCCTGTGCTGGCATAGAAGGATCATAGTGTGGATCCCTCTCCCAAATCACTCTACCATCCACTTCTTTATTGTCTACTTCCACTGCTTTATTGATTTCTTGTATTGTCCATAGTTTTTGATGAGCCAGGCCTGTGTTGGAGATCACACTGGCATTCTAAATATATACAGTGGTACCTGTCTTGTGAGACTCTCCCTAAGGCAGGTCAAAATGTGGACTCTCAAAACAGGTGGTCTTTCATTAGAGGTATAATAACATGGAAAAGATAGCACAGTACTCTCACAGAGCAGTCTTAAAAAGATATGTGGTCTCTCATTGGAGGGGTCTCACAAGACAGGGACCACTGTATGTCTTTTTGTTTTGTCTCATGTTTTCTTATTCCTGGAAAAAAAGAAAGAGCAGTTAGGTTATTGATGATCTGGTTTTCACAGTGCATAGTTGTAAGGCTTCAATAATGAATTGCTTCTCCAAGGTTTGCAAAGGTTCAAAACTTTTAAGCCCATGCAGACTAGACAGAGCCAGTAGCTGTTTATTGCAGGCTGTAGGTGGTGAACAGTCCTTTGTTCAGAAAACGCTATTCACTTGACCATTTCATGCTTAATCTGGCCAGAACTTGATGGAGGTAAATATCATTTGCTTCAATGATTTAATTATGCATCCCCCGGTTGGAGCGGGTGTATATTGTGTTAAGTCTCGTCGTCCGCTGTCTCTGGCGCCACCGCTGCCAAGTATCTTATTTTCCTTATATTTCTGTCCCCTCTTGACCTATTTCCTCCTAATTTGGTACAGATAATCTATGGATCTGGGAAATTTTCCCGTATAACAATATGTAACCTTGAGATGAAAGGTCAAGGTCAGATCCTTGTTGCATTTTTCTGCTAAGTCAGCAGTTTTCACAAATTGGCTTATACCTTCTTAATTTTGCATCAAAAGCCTGATCTTGGGACTATTAATCGTTAATAGGAAAGTACCTACAGGTAAGGGATTTCAAATGTATGGTTTATTTTGAACCTAAGTCACCTTGAAAGGTCAAACTGCACACAGTCCTGTCGATTATTATGCAGGTCAATGGGGATTGCAATATGCTAATTCACATTTGCAACTGCTTCCCCAAAACAGTTGACCCGTTGCCTCCTTATTGCCATGTCTCCAAAACAGTTGGACAGATTCACTTCAAACTTGGTGTGAATGTATGTCAGGTAGGTATATCCAGCAACTATGTTCAAATGGTCATGCTCCAATGATTTTTGGATTTTAATTTTTTTTGGGGGGGGGGGGCACGTAAATTTTTGCATTCTTATTGATTACCATGTGAGTCAATGGAGTCTGAAATGGTAGTTCACATTTTGACTTCTTCAAAACCTTATTAAGCCAAATTCACTTGAAACTTTTGGTACTGATACTCCATAGATTTTGGGACTTTTTTTTTCATGTGATTGTGATGACCTTCAGGTCATAGGTAAAAGTCACTATGTACATCTTCAAATGGGTATTATTGAAGTCCATCAAACTTTTTGTCATCAACCTGGTGGACTTCCGTTAAATTAGCTACGAGGTGACCTTCAGGTCAAAGGTCAAGGTCAAACTTTCGGCAGAAGAATGGTGGCCATCTTAGAGGGGTGGCCTCTGGTGAGAAGTGCCTGATTGGGGGATGCATAAGGTTTTTCACACAAAGAATTTGCTCCTAGTTAGTTTTGCATTTGATTCTGTGAGATAGTATGTTTTCAATCTGTTCAAAATCTTAGGAAGAAGCTACAGAAAGCTAGGTTTCTGCCACAGAGCATGTCTCACAAGCTTGTCCAAAGTTATGCTGGCCAGCAATACCAATTAAATGTACCACAAATGTGTATCATATGTATTCTAGAAGTTGGATATTTCCATCATATGGGTGACCTTAACCTACATCCTCAAGGTCACAGAAGGAATGCATTTCAGGAAATTATTTGACTCAGCTGACCTGCTAGTCAGGCTGAGCTTTCAGGAGGTTCAGCCCATCCTTCAGCCATCAGTTCACAATTACATATATGCGATTTCTTCTCCAAAACTGTCGGCCAGATTCACCTCAAACTTGGAGGCAATGTACCTTGGGTTGGTCTCTTCCAGCTTTGGTCAAATGATCATGCTCTAGTGATTTTTGGATTTTTAAGGGTCCACCCCATGGGGGGGAACCTGTTATGTTTTCAGATTCCATGCGCCTGTCCAAAGGTCGTCCGGATGTGCACATTCTTTTTACCGCAATATGTACAGAATGCTTCCATGTATTTTGCTCAAATTTGGCAATATGCCTATCTTACCTCGCAAAATAAACTGATTAGATTTTGGTGTCACCATGACCTAATTTGAGCAAATGGCGGCATTTTTTTCTGGCGGACCCTTCAGTCGATGCTTTATGTTGAAGGTATGCCTAGTTTATGAATTTTTTTGTTCTTTTTGAAGCAAATCTTAAAAAATCTTCCAAACTACTCACCCAATTGCTTTAATAACACACAGGAACACTCCTAGTTCTGAATTTGTTCAGCAGGTGACGCTTCAATTAGTTTCTATTTTTTATGATTTTTTTGTGTGTTTTCACTATTTTCGACTTTGCCAGAACTCACACAGATTAAGCTGTAACTTGGTGGATATATTCCTTGTGAAAGCGTCAAACAAAGTTATTCACCACTTGTTACTGCTGTGGATTTCTGATTTGTAACAATTTTCTCAACAAGGGTACTTATCGGTATTAAAGCACCTTTCCCATTGATAACTAAATAAGTCAGTACGCATTCTAACATTTGGTAATTCACATTTTAACAAATTTTTCTTTGGACAAATCTTAGAAATACTTATAAAATGTCACATGCATGCAGCTAAAGCTCAACACAGCTCTGTTCAGTTGCAACTTTGATTTTGTGAACAAGCTTATGTCAGCTGAGCACAAGCTGTTGACACACCCCTGTAGGTTAGTTATGGTCATCATATCTGTAGGTGCACACATGTACCAATATACCATTGCAGGAATATTACACGGACAAAAATCTGTGGTGTGTGGACTTTTGGTGATGCTACTGATCGTATTCAGTGGAACTGGTATCATGGGTATTAAAAGCACATTAACTTCGTTGTTTTCATAATAAATTGAGATGGAACTTGTAAATTCCCCAATTACATGTATGCATCAATTTTTTAAAAATGTGGAGTGACTTTGACCTTTTTTCAAGGTCATTAAGGACATAGTAAAGGAAGCTAAGCTCTCCATTTTGAGAAATAAGAAGGGCCCAGTGATATCAAATGTACAACAAATGTGTATCATATATACAAGTTGAGTATGGCATTGATATTCAGTCAGCAGATGTTATAAAATCTGTTTCTGTCGGTTGGTTGATCAGTCCGGATCCATCTGTGTGACCGTTAGACTTTATAAATTTTTTACCTTTTTGCCAAAAACAGTTACATGGAATGTTTTGACTTTGATCATGTATGTTCCCCATATGGTCCTCTACCAAATTTGTGCAAGAGATGATACAATCATTTTTTAATTTCTAAGTTATATATATTTTGTGAAAAATTCATAAATTTCTTCGTAAGAACTGAATGATAAATTGCTTTGATATTGCACACAGGGTCACCTGGCATCATGTAGTTAACATTTTGCCCACCAGGTGTCACTGCAATTTTTTTTCTGCTTATTTAACAAGTTTTTGTGTCCTGAAGGTATTTTTTTCTTCTTTTCCAAAATGGATAAACAGAATTGCATGAAATATATCAATATAATCTGACTAAAAGTGACAAAAGTTGCAAAAATAATGAGGGTATTTGATTTTGATGAAGCTATGACATATTAAACTTTGGGACCATGTGCCATTGACTGCTGCTACTGTTTATGCATGTAGCAATAATGTATTGCAATACTGTTAGATAGTTGGTATGGAGTGCTTTGAATTTACACGCAGATGTTCCCTTGGTGGGCCTCTGTCAGCTTTGTGAAGATGATGATGCAAAAATTTTTCTACCTTTTTTACGAATTTTTAATTAATTGACCTTTTTTTTTTTCATCAGGAACTGCTTGGAAAATTGTTTTTGATGTTGCATACAGGGTCACTTAGGATTACATAGTTCTTTTTTATGCTACCAGCTGACAGATTTTTTTTTCTGTAATTTTTGAATTTATTTTTTGGCGTTATAGCTACTTTAGGCTTGACTTTTAGACTATACACATAGGTGTTTCCCAGGTAAGACTTCACTAATATTGTGATGGAGATGATGATGATATAATCATACATTCATGGAAAGGAGATGCATATGTTAAGTGGAACCCTAATGAGCTGTTTGCTGACTCAATTAATCTGACTTTGGCTTTTATCTTGGCTATGGTGGATCTTAGACCCATTTTTTTAAAAAAAACATTAATAGGAAAGTGCCTGTTGGGTTTCTTTTGGCATAGTTAAGTTTGACTTTGAATGACCTTGAAAAGTCGCACTGACATACTGGTTAATATCTTGGTAATGTTAAACTTTTGGTCATTTATTAGAAAGCACTAAAAATAATGGAGAAATCTTCCTCAGAGCTGCTTGGACAATTGCTTCACAATTGGATAAAAATACTTCTGGGGCCTCTCAATCTCTATGAATTTTTGCCTTTTTTTAGACTTCCCCAAAATTGTATGTTGGATTTTCTTCAAACTAAGTGGAAATGTACCTGGATTTGATCTCCACAAAATTCTTCACAACATGGTGCTGCTGTCATTTGCTGGGGTTTTTTTGTTTTTGTTTTTTGTTTTTGTTTTTGTTTTTTAATGAATTTTCCAACTTACAAAGAATAAGAAAGTATATACTCATACACTTTAGCAGTTACAATAGGGTAGTAGCAAATCTGACATGTATATTATTATATCTTGGTAATGGTACGTCCCAGACCCATGGTTACTGTTATATACAATAAGAAGAAAGTACCTATGGGATTTGTTTTGGTGGTATATATTTGCACCTTGAGTGAGCTTAAAAGGTTAATCTGACATATAGGGTTAGGCCTATAACATGGTTATGGTGGA
Source organism: Hermodice carunculata (assembly GCA_964020975.1). Classification (NCBI taxonomy): domain Eukaryota; kingdom Metazoa; phylum Annelida; class Polychaeta; order Eunicida; family Amphinomidae; genus Hermodice; species Hermodice carunculata. Next base: position 685,672 of record OZ026618.1, read on the forward strand.
TCTTATGCCTCTGATTACTGTTTAAAACATTGATTAGGAAGTACATTCTGGGTTTCTTTTAACATCTTTTTAATTTTGATCTTGCGTAACCTTAGAAAGCAAATCTGACATTTTGCCTTTTATCTCGATGATGCTGCATCCTAGGTCCATGGTTACTAGTAAAAATGCATATGGGAAAGTACCTAATAGTATGCGGTTACTTTTGGCATTGTAATTTCAAACTTTAGTAACCTTGAAAGGTCAAACCGACATAATGTCTTGTAAATATCTTGGTAACAGTTGGTCATGTCAGTTTTCACGTAAAAACGATTACTTTTAAATTGTGAGTGAAGACTGATACTGCAGACAGTGCTGATGGTCTAAAAGAAATTTGGTGACTTTGATAACATTCCAAAGGTTACAGGACCACTTAAGGCTGTGCATTCAAAGCCAGCTGAGCACAGGACAGTGTCACAGTTCTCTCATATAAGAGCGATTATTTTTAAACTGTGAGTGAAGACTGACACTGCAGACAGTATTGATGGTATGAAAGAAATTTGGTGACTTTGATAACATTCCAAAAGTTACAGGGCCACTTAAGGCTGTGCATCCAAAGTCCTTCCTTTGAAAGACCACTCTTTTGGGAGACCACCTCCTTTGAGAGACCGCAGTCATTAAGTCTTTCTGTAGTGCTTTTTATGTTACTTATACCTCCTTTGAGTGACCACCTGCTTTATGTGACTGCCTTTTGGGTGGCACTAGGGTCGGTCTCACAAAGGAGGGACTACTGTATATTTATTTGGAGTTGGTCTGTGACAAACGTTTGTGCTATTCAGTTATCCCTAAGGGATATGGTGCCCATATATTGACATGCAAGTTTTTCCAGTTTATAGTACCACTGAGCATCTAATGCAGCTAGTGACTGTCAGCTGTTTTTTCTTGTCAGTAACAGTAACACCATCATCCAGCAGCTCTCCTCAGCACACTGTGCCCACACTGTGCACAGAGTACACTGAAGAAAGCTGTTTACTCACGGTGCCGAGGGTTAAATTGAGAACCATAGGCCAAACTGAGAGAGACTGGATGTTATCTCTTGGTAGCGTGTACTTTCAGTTGATATAACGCATAAATTTAGGTGAAACCCTGTAAGAAAACTGAGGATGTGATTGCATGGATACAGATCATTATACCCCATACTTAAAGCATGTATGTACCACAGTGCAGCAGTTAGAATATTGCACTGTATGCCATACCTTACTATTTGTGCTTTGACCTTTAATTTCCTCCATACAAACCATCCAAAACCAGCTGGTGGTCAAATGTCAGCTGTCGAGGTTTTGTCCGATTACAATTGAGTCTTCCAACAGTGATGAAATATAATGGCTGGAAAAATGTTGAGACCTCCCGCCCTCAGCCAGGGTAAAAGTATGATGATGGGGGGGGGGGGGGGGGCTTACATATAGGCCAAGGTCCCTGAATGTCAAACTCAGCCAAGATTTTACAAGTTTTATTATAGTAGCTCAATTTATTCAGATGTTGTTGTGTCTGCAAGGGTAAAAATAAAGTGACACCCTGTTGACCTGGAAAATACATCAAGGAATGTCAAACTCAGCCAAGTGGCCAAAGAAATTCTTCTGTAATACAAGATTAATAATAGCAGCTCAATTTGCTCAAATTTTATTGTGTTCACAAGGGTAATGGATGGACAGACAGATGGATGAACGGACATACAATGTACATATACGTATATATATATACCTGCATGATGGCAGCAATTACCCTGTCAGCTAATAACACCAAGGGCGCTAGCTCTTTCAGTGCCATTCAGGACTAAAGTCGACCTACGTAAGTCAAACTAGTCCAAATTACCATAGGGTTCCCAGATTCATATTCCTCTTAAAAAGACCTTTCATTCAAGTACCAGTATGCATATAGTTCCAGAGAGAATATCCCAGGTCAACAGCTTTTCTCGGCTGTGCCCATGCAATGCGAGCAGAGAAAAGCAGTTGACTCAATTCAAAATTTGGCACTGAAAGAGTTAAAACAGTTTGAATCAGAATTGTAAATTTGTAGATGAGACCTACCAAGATAAAATGCCCTCAGTCGACAGACGTACAAGTTGGACACCAAACCTGTGCCATGGAAAAACTGTTGACTCAGTCTCAAGGGTGAAAGGGTAAAGCTTGTATCAATAATACAACAAAATTTTCATTACACTAGAGACCATATATTATCATGATTATGGTGTGGCTTTAACTCTATCAGTTCCAAATTTTGGGCTGAGTCAACAGCTTTTCTCCGTTGCTTTGCGCCCAATGCGTGCCAAGAAAAGCTGTTGAATTGGGATATTTTCTCTGGAACTATAGGGATGCTGGTACTTGAATGAAAGGTCTTTATACAAGGAAAATGAATCTCAGATCCTCATGATAATTCAGAGTAGTTTGACTAGATAGTAGTTCGACTTTAGATGTGATTGGCACTGAAAGAGTTAAGGATAAAATAAACTAAATTTTACAGGCTACAAATCTTGTAAGAGCTGTCAGTCAAGTCACTGAGTCTAACTGCTCAAGGATTAATTTGATACATGTGCAAACACCAAAAATTGTTTAATTTTAGGTTTTGTAAATATAAGTATAATTAAGTTGGTGAATTTTCAGGTGATAACATAAAGTATGCCTTGAAAACACTAAAAAGTTGGATACTGCATGAGAGTTCATCGCATGCACCTAAAATATAGATTCCACAAATAGTATCACAACAAGTGAACAAAATGAAGTGTAAAGACATGGTGGATGAATGGTGGAACATGCACTTGTTTGTACATTTTCAGCCTACAGTAGAGGTTAACCCTTTCCCCCTTGAATTGACACTTGAGTCAACAACCTTCCTTGGCATGAGTTGGGCACTTGGTGCCCAACTCATGCCAAGGAAGGTTGTTGACCTGGGGCATGTGATCCCGGCTCATCTACAATTCTCAGTCAAATTGTTTTTCGATCATTACTGTTGAAATCAGTTGAAAACACTGAAGCAGACGACATTTGACCACCAACCGGTTTTGGCTGGTTTAAGGCGGAAAGGGTTAAAAATACAGAACTGCATAATAGATGATCCTGAGTTGCTCTTGAAAAAGAAAAATCATCAGAAAAACAACTTTTTATTTCTTTTCTGGCAAATCTGATAAGTTTGATGTGGTATTCATATAATTTTCCAATCCTGAGTTTAGACTGATAAAATGTATTGGCTTGCACTTCTTGCAAAAGTTATATGACATTATCATGAGTGCTTGAATGTGTTCTTTTGTTTAAATCAATTTTGGAGCCAGACATGTTAGGTTTTTTGTCCATTTTCCCAGGCAGACCTAAGATTGTGTTTACCTGGAATTCAGACAAAAAATATATAGGCAACAATTGCAATCTTGTGAAGAATATGTTGCATATTGGTTATTCCAGAGACACAGATACAGTGGTACCTGTCTTGAGAGATCCCTCCAATAAGAGACCACATTTCTTGGTACACTGTAAGACTGCTCTCTCAGAACACTGTGCTATCTTTTCCATTTTATTATACCTCTAATGAGAGCACCTGTTTTGAGAGCCCACATTTTGACCTGCCCTGGGAGTGGTCTTTCAAAACAGGGACCACTGTATATGGTATAAAGTTGCTGATCAATCTGTTGGTTGACATTTGTCAGAGGGCACATTGGGTAAGTTAAATACCAGTCACATCCACACATTTGGGATCCAAATAGTATAGTATCTGAATGTATAGATGAAAACTATTCCCTGATCCAGGCTGATCAACCATGCTGGCTATTAGACATAAAGAGCTTGCTAACTAAATTATGTCTCATGGTGAAAGCAAAGAGACATGCGTATTGTTTTAGGGTCCATTTCTTCTGATTGGTCTCCTCCTCCTCCTCCTCCTCCTCCTCCTCCTCCTCCTCCTGTAGTACTTAGTCTTGAAAAAATTAACAAAACTTCCTGAAACCTGGTAGTATTATGTATCTAGGTAAGACGTATGTTGGTACTGTTTCTGGGTCACCTTGATATAATTCTGAAGATCATAGGGTCACTTATGTGAAACCAGTTTCTGTGTGATAAGTCTTGAATGACTCAACGAAACTTCATGAAACTTGGTAGGAATGTACATCTACATGTAGATAAGACCACTCAAGGTTTTGATTGTTTGTAGGTCACCTTGACCGAATTCTCAAGTTCACAGGGTCACCTATGTGAGATCAGTTTCTGCGCAATAACTCTCGAAGAACTCAACAAAACGTCATGAAACTTGGTAGAAATATGCATGTGGGTAAGACCGGAAGGCTGGGAGTGTACAACAGTCGCCTTGATCTTAGGCTAATTCTCACGGTCACATGCAGGGTCAAATGTTAATTACGTTTCCATGCATTTCTCTCAGCAAAATGTATGCGTGGAGAAAATAGGGAATATAACTGGAGAAGTGGATTTGCTTTACAGCTAATCTGTCTGGGTGCCTTTAAGGCCAGGATTATTTGCAATGCTGTATTTCATTTGCTGACAAGGACAGATTTGCTGACTTTAGACTGGGAATTGTTTGCAGGTTATGGAATTTAGTACAGTGCTCCCTGCTTATAACGCTGGTGTTTGGATCCCCAGAACAGACCGTGTTATAGCAAAACCGCCTTATAACAGAGGCACTTTTAACATAGAAGTAATGTGAAAACTTTTTTGGTGGGAACCATGGTACACACCATGTTATATCAGAAACCGCCTTTTAATGAGGGGTGTTATCAAGAGGGAGAACTGTACACATAATAGATTTCAGTGGTATGTCTACAATATAGAATATGTTCACTTGTCATATGTGCTAAATTTGCATTAATTAAAATCCTGTAGCCTTGCTTCTATGTTCAGTGGATAAGGCTGTATGACAAATCCATACATAGATGGTAGTTTGGCATCTTTGTTATAATAGTTTAAAAGATATTCAGAATCTAAATTTTGTGCCTAATTTGCATCAATTAAAATCCTACAACTTTGTTTCACTGCTCAATGGATAGAGCTGTATCATAAACCTATAACTTGAAGTTGGTTTGGCATCTCTATCTGTTTTAAAGAAATTTTGCAGATATTCATGATATAAAATTTGCATATGTGCCTAATTTGCATAAATTAAAATCTAACAACTTTGCTTCACAGCTCAGTGGATAGGGCTTCATCATAAACATATGAATTGAAGTTAAAATGGTATATATCTATGATAGTTTGGAAGACGTGAAGCTTTTAAAATTTTAATTGCCCTATTTTGCATTATTATGAACAATATGAAAATTTAATACCCAGGTGCACAACTTCAACTAGATGAATCTATGTGCCAAATATGGTTATAGCAAGTACAGCAGTTTCTGAGATTCTGCGTGGACAAATTTGGGTGCCATACAAAGAAAGAAAGAAAGAAAGAAAGAAGGAAGGAAGGAAGGAAGGAAGGAAGGAAGGAAGGAAGGAAGGAAGGAAGGAAGGAAGGAAGGAAGGAAGGAAGGAAGTAAAGTAAAGTAACCTTTATTTAACCAGGAAGCTCTTACAGTAAGTAATACTGGTTTCCAAAGAGGTCCTGACACATGGACACACATGAATATACAGTAAACGAGACAAAATAGTTAATAGATAAATAACACATTAAAAGTGGACATCAGCATTATTAGCTTTATACAAATGCCAATAGATGGTTAAGAGCTATCATTTAGGTTAAAATAATGGTGGTCATTTCAGTTAAAATACTAATTAATATTTCTGTTCTTGTGGATATGTTTTATAATGGCTGCCTTAAAAACATTTAAACTTTGCGAATTTCTTATGTGTAATGGTATTTTGTTCCAATTACTGCTTCCCCTGTATTCAAATGATCGCTGTCCACATGATAATCTACATTTCTGTACTTGTAGGTTGTGATTGCTTGTTTGACGTGTTGTATAAGCATGGTTTACATGTTTGAACTTTCTGGCAAGGTACGCTGGGCTCAGTCCATTTAGGCACTTAAACATCATGACACTTTCATGGAAAAATATGCGCTCTTTTACTGAAAGCCAGTTCAACTGAGACCTGACATGTTGAGAAGGCGTGTCATACGGAACCTGCAAAATTGTCTTGCCAGAAAAGTTCTGTAGTCTTTGCAGTTTTGTTATTTGTGTTTCTCCACAACTACCATGCACAATGTCACAGTAGTCAAATACTGGCATGACTAGGGCATTATGTAGTAACACTGCAACCTCTTTGGGCATGTAATGACGTATACCCACCCTCTGTCTGATCTTTGTGCACATCGCACTGATGTGATGATTCCAGTTCATCAACGAGTCCATGATTACTCCAAGATATTTATATTGGCTAACTTGCTCGATCTCTGTATTGTTGATGGAGACAGAAACTGGTGAATGATGTTTTAATCTTTGTGTTGTCCCAAATAAAATCCATTTGCACTTAGCTATATTTAATTGTAGCTTGTTGTCTTGAAACCACTGTGATGCACTTTTAAGGTCCGCCTCTAAACACAATTTTATCTCATCTACATTGTCTGATGAGAACAACAATACTGTGTCATCGGCATAGAGTGAAATTTTTGAATATTTGATCGCCTGTGTAAGATCATTAACATAAATGACAAATAATAATGGCCCTAGAATGGAGCCTTGGGGTACCCCGCATGTAATTGGCAGGCGATCAGATGTCTCTGACATATGTCTTACACATTGTGTCCTCTCACATAAGTAGTTTTGAAACCAAAGAAGGCTTTTATCTTTGACACCAAGGCACTTTAGTTTGAAAATCAATGTTTCTATATCCACCGTATCAAACGCCTTTTTCAAGTCCAAATATACAGCACCTGTTAATTTGCCGTTATCCATGTTTCTTAGGATGTAATCGCTAACATCAGTAACGGCTGTAACTGTAGAATGCCTTTCTCGAAACCCGGACTGTTTAGCACACAAGATATGCCTTCGCAAATATGCAACCAGCTGTTTTTGAATGGCTCTTTCAAAGACCTTCATACAGACTGGTAAAATAGAGATCGGGCGATAATTAGAGGGGTTTGTAGGATTGTCGGATTTAAAGATGGGCGTTACTCGTGCCTGTTTCCAGGTTTGTGGGATGCTGCCGGTTTTGAGAGAGGCATTCATGATATAAGTGAGTGGTGCAGCTACGACTTCAGCAGAGTCTCTCAGCAACCTAGAATGTATGTTGTCTAATCCTGTTGATTTCTTTGACTGTAATTTTTTAAGTTCTTGTTTGGTGAATTCGGCATGAATAGATTTAAAGTCGAAACTTTTGTCAAAATCTGGGTAGGGGTTTCTACTTTTGATTCCTATAGGAAAATTGGATGCTAAAGTTGCACCTATGTTGCTGAAGAACTTGTTGAAGCACGTAGCGATATCGAGTGGTGTAGTGTATGTCCCATCACCATCCTCGAGTATAGTCGTTGTTTGGTTTGTTGATTTAGGGAGCACTTTTTTGAGTGTCTTCCATAACCTATCTGGGTTATGCAAATTTTCACTGATTAAATTTGAGAAATACTCCTTCTTTGCTCTTTTACATTTATTAGTTATTGTATTTCTCAGACGTTTATATTCTGCGAACAGGGTCGGGTCTTTGGTTGTGCAAGCTCTTTGCTTCACTGCGTCCCTCTGACTGATAAGCTTTCTAATGTCACCATTCATCCACGGATTATCAGTACCCTTTATGCGCTTTTGCATCATGGGGGCACATAAATTAGCAACATCACTAAATAGTGTCACAAATACATCGGTCATATCCTGTGGATCGTCAAAAGCTTCTATGACAGACCAAGGCAAACTCTGTAGTTGCTTAACAAAAGTCTCTGCATTATAATGTTTGTAATTCCTGATCCAAATAGTCCTTTGTTGTCTACGCGGCAAAGTGGACTTACGCACACAGAAAGTCATATTATGGTCGCTTATACTGATCGGAATTACACCTGATTGCACAACTTTCTGTTTGTGCGATGTTAGTATCAAGTCGATACAAGTACTTGAATGCTCTGTCGTGCGCGTGGGTTCTGTTATTAGTTGCGCAATGTCATTTTCCTGCGTGATCAAATTCATTTTCCGGGACAAACGGTTGTCTGTAAGCATATTACAGTTTAGATCACCAAACAAATACAACTCCTTGTCCTCTATCAATACACGATCTAGTGTATGTTGTAATTGGTCAAAAAATTCATCATTGACATCAGGAGGTCGGTACAATGTACCAATGATAATCGGTTTTGTGTTTGGTAAACATACTTCAACAAAAGCAAGCTTTGGTGAAATAACTCATAAAGGCAGAATGATGGTTCACTGCATATTCACCAGCTGGTTCTCTGTGTGATATCCAATGATCCTGACTAGCTATGTATTCCAAGTCAGCATTTATACCACAGAAAACATTGATGGAAACCAGCAACAATATGAGAGAGTTTTGATCAGGCGCCATCTTGGAAAGCACGGAAGGAAGGAAGGAAGAGAAAGAAAGGAAGGAAGGAAGGAAGGAACGAAGGAAGGAGGGGGGAGAGAGAGAGAGAGAGAGAGAGAGAGAGAGAGAGAGAGAGAGAGAGAGAGAGAGAGAGAGAGAGAGAGAGAGAGAGAGAGAGAGAGAGAGAGAGAGAGAGAGAGAGAGAGAGAGAGAGAGAGAGAGAACATGTCAGGGTTGGCACCCAGACATAAAAAACTCACAGCTTTACTGCACATTTAAAACTGGGTCGTTCAGAGATCATTAGATCCACATAAATTTAAACCTAGCTGCACACAAGTGGATCCTTGACAATTAATAGGAGATATTCATATGTAATTGCAATCCTGCACACTTCCTTTGTTGCCGGGCAACAGACTGATGCTTCCACCATGATCAGGGCAGATTTGTATTATATACTACAGAAACGTCCATAAATAACACCTTTTCAACCAAAAGAGAGCCCATTTCTAATCAATTTAGGCATCCTTTATGTTTCAAATGTATAATACATTTTCTTAAGATTATTCTGTGTTCGTGTTGTTCATTTTATTGGGAGAGGATGGCATCTCTATGAATAATACAATAGTTGTGGAGATATTCAACTTTTAAATTTTGGATGTCCCTAATAAGCATAATTCAAAATTCCACTTCTTTCATTCACTGTCCATTATTATTGGTTGGTGTCACAAACCTTTACATATAAATTGAAATTTTGTTGTCTGTATGCAATAGTTTGGAAGGTACAATATATGTAGCTTGTAAAATTTTAATTGCCCCTCATTTGCATGATTTTGAGCATCATGGCTATTCCAGACAATATGCACAATTTCACTGGTAGGTCAGTTACCATGGCAAGTTAGGATGGTTTTCGGAATAAAAGCGTCTGAGAAAAAACTGCAGACAAATTTGGTCATAAAGAAGAAAGAAAGAAAGAAGGAAAGAAAAAAAATTCTTGGAAAAACAAATTGTCTGGGTTCATACCCAAACATAATAAGAAAGCACAGATTTGATTGTAGGGTTAGTAGTTTTTCTCGATTCTTTTGACTCCTTGTCCTCATATGTATTTTTGCATTAATATATGTATATTCTCTCCCATAACGACAACACTTTCTTCTTGGTGTAGCTGCATGTTCATGGTCCTGAAGTTAAATTGTAATGCATGTGACATTTCCCGGAGAGAAGGCTCACTAGGCACACCATTCAGCAGCGTATGGCACATTTTGGTGGTGGTGGGCAGGGGATGGCGGTAGTCAGTGGCAATTGCAGCTCACAGCCGCCCAAATTTTAAGCCTTGCGCAGGAATGGGCAGAGACCCTCTTCACTGCTGTCCACTAGTACTGCTGCTTACTGCCACCCAGCACCGCTGAGAAACACAAGGAGTCCAGGTAGCATTTACAAATTTGTTTCCGACATAAGCTAGGTGAGTTAATGTGAGAACATGATGGCAAAATGGGAATGAAAATAAAAGTTAATATTTATACCTTATGTATATTCATGTTTTTGTGTGTATATACATGTATATACATACACATACTGTTAAGGGACAAATTTTCCCGAATTTTTAAAAGTGGTACCATTGGGGGGGAACCGTAAATTTCTGTGGCATGCAGTATACAATAGTATAACTGAACCTTATTTTGGCTTTGCTCTTGTAGCATCCATTTCAACCTTTTTTTTCCTAGGTTAGAGACCCGGTGTAGGAGCCTGGAAGTGACCCCAGCCTAAAAGTGACCCCCATCACTTCTTGGCTAGCCTAGAAGTGACCCCGGGTCACTTTGAGGCTAGCCTAAAAAGGATCCCCCCAGCCTAAAAGTGATCCCCAACATTTTTACAATAATGTTGTGATTCTGTGGAATTCTTTAGTATAGAAGTTGAACAGTTTAAATCTAGTCTTCTAGGAAAGTTTTTCCTGCATCAAAGGAACAATATTTTAATCAATGTTTTTCCATGTGGCAGCCTGCTAATATGCATTTTTAAAATCACTCAAACACGGTATCAGGAAAATTAATTACAGATATGAAATCTTTCCTGTTCTATTTCTTTCTTTCTTCTAAATTTGTAACGGTAAAAATGATAAATTAATGGCAAAATAAATAAAGGACATTAGGGTCACATCTAGGCTAGCCTAAAAGTACCCCCCCTCACACACAAATATTCAAATATGCTTTCTTTATTGAAAAGAATGTTTATATAAATGTTTAATATTGAAATTCAAATGAAATTGTTGGAATATTATATAGTTTTCAGTATAAACTGTCGTAAATTTTCCCGAACTTTTAAACTAGAAAACAAAGGTATACTTATGAGCCTTAATGACTGATCATTTCTAAGCTAGCCTGAAAGTTGCAATCCCCTCCCACCAGCACTGAAAAACACATGCTTACCTTCTTGAAAACATAGCCAGAGTAATAGGAACTCTAATTGGTATGTTCAATTACATTTTAAAAAGGTCATTCTGAGTCAAGTTCAAAACTACTATGATGATAATTTATAGGCAAGGGTCAAAACTAGGTTACCATTGGCCCGTAAAGTGCTGATTATGACTAAATTCAGGCTCATCTGAATCATTGTGCTGATTCATGATTCAGATTCCTCATGAAAATACCTTTCATTCAAGTACCATCAAGACTAGGTTCAAAGTTACAAATTTCAGCAAAATTTAGGGCCTAGGTCAACAACTTTCCTCGGGGGGCACTTTCTGTGCTTGCGTGTAAAGTGTCCCAAGGAAAGCTGTTGACTCAGTCTCAAATTCAGCATTTTACGGGTTAAAGTGCATCTCACCCCTCCATTAAGATAAACTTGTATGTGTACTCCACTGGAAAATGTTTTGTTGTGGTTTTACATGTACTGGCATTGATCTGTTCTGTCCGGGACGTATATACATTTATCTGTTCTTTCTGTATTCTGATTATACAGAGTAGCCAGCCCTTTGAAATGACAAAGTATCAGAGTTATTCCAAGTTATTGAACACACTAAGTTCCATTTATTACTCTTATACTGAAGATTTTTCATCTGAATCACAATATTATGGTAAAATGTGTTGGGGGTCACTTTTGGACTGGGTGGGTCCCTTTTAGGCTTGCCTGAAAGTTACCCGGGATCACTTCTAGGCTAGCCTAGAAGTGATGGGGGTCACTTCCAGGCTAGCCTAGAAGTGATGGGGGTCACATCTAGGCAGGGTCACTTCCAGGCTGCTACACCGGGCTTCAAGCTTGGCATGTGTTCACTGGCCGTTGTATCTCGCAGACTGACCCGACCAGCATGGAAAATGCACGCCACGAAGAGCTGTCCCATGCATGTCTTAAGTGATTAATAGTTTTTACCCTTTCAGTGCATTTTTTTTTTTTCACCAGATGTGCTATTCGGGAAAAGTGAAAACGGGGAATTTTATAATTTTAATGCAGTTGGGAAATTAAATGCTTGGAAAAACTTGTGCCTTTACAGTACATGGATTATGAACATATAATGATATGTTACCATTAGAATGACTGTTTTAGGTATTTCACCCATTATCCATCCAAACATCATTCTCAGATACAAAATTTTATTTGTTGTCAAGTAGTCAGGAGCAAATAAATATTTACCGGGCATTTCAGTTATCGTCAAATGATTTAATATTTCCTTATAAATAATTCACTGTTATCAGTCGGGAGTCATTTGTCCCTGGCTGTCCACGTAGGTTTTCTTACCCACTTTTTGGTATCATACTTTACTCATCAAACTCATACATTTTTTTCTTTTCAATATTCTATGACATCCTCCTGAACTGTGAGAAATCCAGCTCTCAAATATTCTGGGCTAACAATGCCTTGTATGTAAACATGAAGGTTGAGGGCCTGTAAGTAGCCCTCATCCTTTGCAGTGATTAATAGATGGGAAACATAAGATATGGGCACAAATGTCTTCACCTTGAACTGACCATTTAAGAGTTAAATATAATTATAATTTAATGAAGTGTTATTATCTAAAAAAAAAAAAACAAAAAAAAAAAACAGAAAGAAATACTTCAAAGTTTAGTGCTTGTGCAAAAAGCACTGATTGGCAGTGAACCTGGTGTGATCTCATGATGAGACCAGCAAGCTGGAGTTGTGTATTCAACACATTACTCAGCTTATCTTAATTGGTTACCCCCCAGTGCACACACTTGATACCTCTGGATCACCCATCTGCTGGTGAGCAGTAGTTGTATTTTAGGCCTCTTAGGTATTAACCAGGTGTGCGGATCTGTGTTACAAGTGACATACGGGTAAAAGGCTCCGAAACATGTTGAGTGGTTACCCGCTGAAGACCCTTTAATTGATTATTTGGGCTAATACAGCCTATGTCATAATTTTACAGAGGGACGTGTGCAATATGGACAATAGTACATGTACTTCTATGTATATAAGTTAGACAGGGACAGGTTAGCTTATGGAGAGTAAAGAGTTTGGACAGCGGAATAGGGTAATGACTACTAGGAAGTGGTTCTGGACAAAAAGACACAAATACAATACTGATGTTATAGCTACTGCAACTGTGATAAAGGACAATACTTGATTGCTACCTTAATAGCTCTATAAAAAAGCATCAGTTTTGTTAATTTTCAGCTCATGATTAATGTCTTCTGATCTTTCCTCATAATAATTATGGTATGCTTAACAGTGGGCAGGGAGCACATGTACATAGGCAATCAGCATTTTATTCTATCTCAAAAACTGTCCCTGATTTGGGGATTCATTGGGACACATCTAAAGCATGCAGGCTATAGTATTCTTAAGTATGCTTGTGGACTTACACTGTGATGCATAAAGCCAGGACAAGATCATAATGTGTATAATTAATATTATGTGTGTGAATGAATTTATGTCTTGCATGATTACATGTGTGTGTGTGTGTGTGTGTGTGTGCCTGTATTTGTAAATATCCAATGCACATGTCGTTTTGTATATATAAGAGCACAGAAGTACATAAAGACCAATGTTTATGCCCACATAGATACTGTATATATATAATATTAACTTTTATTCCCCCCCCCCCCTTTTTACTAACCAGTTCTTGCATTTGTTCATAGCTTACATATGAACAAATAGATGCTCCCTGGGGCTGCCTTTGAGTTTCTCAATGGTAGTGGGAGGTGCTTGGCGGCGAGGAAGATGATCACTGACCAGTCTGTATATTAAGCTTCGGCAGTGTTCTGTAGCAGTGGGCGGCGATCGCCGCCGACCGTCGCCCATCGCCACCATCCACCGCCCACCACTGCCAAAATGTGCCATACACCGCCGAATGGTGTTCCTAGTGGTTTATGCAGTTTAGTTTCATAAATTAGGAAGAGTACACACATGTGCATCAGTTGTATGTATCAGTTACATGTATATACAAATCCACTTAATATGTACATCAGTTGTTCTCTCATACATATCGTGTGTAGCACACATATATCGGTAGAACTCACATATGTACTAGTATATCCAGACATATCAATTGTATTAATGTGTATTTAGTTCCATCCATACATCACTGTGTCCATACATACCAGTTGTTTTCATATCATGTACCAGTTGTTTTCGTATCATGTACCAGTTGTTTTCATATCATGTACCAGTTGTTTTCATATCATGTACCAGTTTTCATATCATGTACCAGTTGTTTTCATACATATCACTTCCTTTCATGCTCAGTTTATTTCCTTGTAAGTGTACGTTTTGTGTTGCTATCATATGATCTGGCAAAAGCTGGCTAAGCATATCACAATTCAACAACCATGAACATAACATACATATCAAAAAGACTGATATATATCTGAGAGTACAACTGGTATACATGAGTACGTTTGAGTATAATTGATACATACAACACAACTGATGCATGTGAACATAACTAATACTGATACATTGGAGTACAGCATTATGTATATATACACACATATGGGTATAAACTGATACACATGACAAGTGCATGATTTGAGGTTTTTGTAGGAACACCTTTTACATGTTTTGTTTGGCAGGTCATCATACATGTTCCTGTAACTGCAGAAAATTGTGGCTTGTTGGGAAATAGCTTTCATATTGATTGCACTTATTTGAAAGTTGACGTAACACACCTTACCCAAAATATTGGATTCCATGGTAAACAAGGATAATCAATCACATTGCAAACATCAGATACACAAACAAAAATATCCACATGCTTCCACATGTTGTTAGTCTTGTTTCACTTATCATCAAAAGTAAGTGAAAGTTCTTGGTTTAATTGGAAGCATCCTCTTGCTTGTACTCTTCTGACTTCTTGCTGGTTTCATGATTAACCCTTCTCTGTCAAAATCAACGGACATTGCCTGGATGAAAAAAATGTCTGATACGATGTGTCTGCCAGGATAGAAAATTTCTGACACAATATTAATTTGTCTGCAAGGATAGAAAATGTCTACTACAATGTGTCTGCCTTGATAGACATGCAATGTCTGATACAATGTGTCTGCCTGGATAGAGAATATCTGAAACAGTGTGTCTGCCTGGATAGAGAATGTCTGACACAATGTGTCTGCCTGGATAGACAATGTCTGATACATTGTGTCTGCCTGGATAGACAATGTCTGATACAATGTGTCTGTCTGGATAGACAATGTCTGATACGATGTGTCTGCCTGGATAGACAATGTCTGACACAATGTGTCAGCCTGGATAGAATATATCTGATGTAATATGTCTGTGGATGGAAAATGTCTGATACAAAAACGGTAAAAATGAAATTAACAGTGGTGGACATTGATCCTGAACCTCCATTTTGCTGGGATAAACTAGCAGTAGTGAAACGAGATATACATTAAGTTATAATAACAAACAACCCATGAAGTCTGGGAGTTGAACTCACAATATTTATTTGATGAAGAGCAACTTAGCCCAAATGTGTATGTCATGTTTTTTTGTTTTTTTTTTCAATGGTAAGAGTCGTCTGCTGCTGGCAACCTCAATTCAGCAAGCCTCATTCATCCGAAATCCTTGTTTCCAAAGCAGACCAAGCTATTGATTATATTTGAGTGGAAACAATGCACAGATAGGTCTGTCTGGCAGGCAATCAGCATTTAATTGTGACCCCCCCTCCCCCTTTGGATTTCCTGATCTGGTAATACATACAATATTATAACGTGATTTATGGCCCACATTATGGACTTGTGTGATGATATAATATCAAAAGAAAGAGCCACAGACCGCATTGGGATCCCACTGTCTGCATTTAGATCAATACTATATCAAAAACTTGCAGTTTCTTTGAAGATTTATAGCATTGGAGATAGCACAGGAGAAATTACAAATTAGAGGCGTGACATCACTGATACTGCCCTGGTCTTTGACTAATGGACATGACAAAGGGGCCATTTGGCTGGCAATGTTATGTTATGTGCCATTGTTGTTGATTTGTTTAAGGCTTCAGATCGCTTGATTTGCTTCTCTTTTTGAAGTTGTGGATGAAGACATAGGGGTATTAAGGATGATTTCCCACTGGATACCAAATTGACACGTTAACCCTTGCCCTGGCAAAAGTCTAATTTGATAACTTTGTCACTGTGTGGTAGAGCTTGACCGAAACCGAACAACTGAACCCGAGCTTACCGGATTTCAGGATTGAAGCCCTGCTTGGGTTCGGCCTTTACAGTCGCTAAACCTTCGGGTTCGGTATTCAGTGTCAATGTTGGCAATAAAGTTAAATAAAAAATACCCTCAGGATACTTTTTGTACTTGCATACACATCAAACAATGGAACAAACGATACTTTGCAATTAAGTGTGTCATATGGGTTTGCATTAATCGCCTTATTATCCCCTGCCCAGGAAGTGGGGGAGGGGATATGGTAATGCGTTCCGTCCGTCCGTCCGTCCTTCTGTCCTTCCGAAACAAATTTTGTCCGGCCCATATCTTCTACATTATTAATGCTACCTCTTCGAATTTTTTATGGTGGGTAGACCTTAGGTAGTAGGTGTGCATAGGCATTGTTTTGTGTGGTTAATTACTTGCATTAATTGTTTAATTAACAAAGTCCGTTAAGCAAGACAAATTTTGTCCGGGCCATATCTTCTAAACTATTAATGCTAGCCCTTTGAATTTTTTATGGTGGGTAGACCTTAGGTAGTAGGTGTGCATAGGCATTGTTTTCTGTGGCTAATTACTTCCATTAATTAATTAATTAATTAATTAACAAAGTTCATTAAGCAAGCTCAAGCTACAATACAAATTTTGTCCGGGCCATATCTTCTAAATTATTGATGCCAGCCCTTTGATTTTTTTATGGTGGGTAGACCTTAGGTAGTAGGTGTGCATAGGCATTATTTTGTGTGGTTAATTACTTGCATTAATTAATCAACAAAGTTCGTTAAGCAAGACAAATTTTGTCTGGGCCATATCTTCTAAACTATTAATGCTAGCCCTTTAAATTTTTTATGGTGGGTAGACCTTAGGTAGTAGGTGTGCATAGGCATTGTTTTCTGTGGCTAATTACTTCCATTAATTAATTAATTAACAAAGTTCATTAAGCAAGCTCAAGCTACAATACAAATTTTGTCCGGGCCATATCTTCTAAATTATTGATGCCAGCCCTTTGATTTTTTTATGGTGGGTAGACCTTAGATAGTAGTTGTGCATAGGCATTGTTTTGTGTGGCTAATTACTTGCATTAATTAATTAATTAACAAAGTTTGTTAAGGAAGACAAATTTTGTCCTGGCCATATCTTATGAACTATTAATGCTAGCCCTTTGAATTTTTCATGGTGGGTAGACCTTAGGTAGTAGGTGTGCATAGGCATTGTTTTGTGTGGCTAATTACTTTCATTAATTGATTAATTAACAAAGTTCGTTAAGCAAGCTCAAGATTTGTCCGGACCATATTTTCTAAACTTTTAATGCCAACCCCCCCCCCTTTTTTTTTCCAGATAACCAAGAACTCCAGGTTCCTTTTCAAGTAAACTTGTTTCTTTCTCATTTCAGCCAACTTTATTTTAACAATAGTAATGCTCCAGTGCAAAAGGGTAACAGCTATAAACCCCTGTCGAACGTTTTCATGTTTGAATTGCACATATTATCACAAAATAGATGAGTTTAACTTTGAAGTAGTTAATTATCCTTTCCCGGACAGTAATATTTCCGATACTATTGGATATAATACATTTTTGTCACAAATTTTGAGATTTGGTCGTATTTGTTCTAAATTTCAGGACTTTGCATCAAGAACCAAATTTATTTACAATAAACTTGAGTCAAGAGGATTCAAAGGTGTACATTTGATCAAATATTTCTACAAATTTTGCTGTAAATATCCCGAGATGGTTAGAAAGTTTGGCTTCAATAATTTCAGAGATTTTAGACTTGCCTGTTTTGCTACTTAATTTCATCTTTTGACACCATTATGTTTAAACGTTCACCTTTCGAACATTTTAGGCTAGCTTGTTTTCTGTTAGGTAAACCCCCAGGGGCTACAGGTAGCAAGAAGCGGCCTACGACAGTTACAAGCTTGCCTAATTGTACTTGATATCTGGTTAATATTTTCATTGCATTCTTTTGACATAAATACAAAAGACTTCCATTCTTTTCTGACTTGCCCTATAATTCTACTGTTAACATCCAAAGATTATTAGAAAGTCTGGCTACAATAATCTACAGTTTTTAGACTTGTCTGTTTTGCTACTTAACTTTATCTTTTGGCATCTTTCTGTTTTAATATTCACTATCAGACATTTTAGGCTTACATGTTTTCTGTTAGGTAAACCCCCAGGGGCTACAGGTAGCAAGAAGCGGCCTACGACAGTTGCATGTTTGCCTAATTGTACTTAAAATCCTGTTAAGAAAAATTGTTTTGATAGCATGTTTTTGGCATAAATGCTAATGACGTCCATTCTTTTCTGACATGCCTAAATGCACATTTACTCACTATTAAAAAATTACTCAAAATTGACAGTATTTTCTCAAGTGTCACAAATTAAACCTGACACATCAAGTTGACACATTGACTCAGGGTTGGCAGTTAAATAGAGCCTAATTGTTTGAGGAGTAGGTGTCATCATGGAGTTTGTTTTACATCTCTGGTACAGGATGTACATTGTTGCAGTCCTTGTTAGGATTTTCCTTGGTCTGTACAGGTGGTCTAGCTGCAACTGTTTATTTTACAATCACTGGGACTGAATATAATGCCCCAGCTTGTTTCCACTTCAGTTAAACATTGGCGGCTGGTTTAACTAGGAAAAGCTGTCCAGCTACAAAAGGGTACATTTTGGTTCAGGAGTAAGTCAAATTGTTCTTATCTGAACCTGTACTATGAAAATTTGGTAATTATGGTTTGTTTGACAGGTATTCTTCTTTGATATGAAGCTCTGCATTTACAAGCAAAACTTCACATATTTAGCTAATTCATCAATTGCCACGTTCATATTTATTCATTATTATGTGGGTTGTCTTTGCTGAATATTTAGCTTAGGCAAGGAGCCGCTACTCAGAGAGACGTGTACGGGTAAAAGGCTCCGAAACATGTTGAGTAGTTACCCGCTGAAGACCCTTTAATTTATTTGGGCTGATACAGCCTATGTCAAAATTTTACAGAGGAACGTGTGCAATATAGACAATAGTAATTCCATATATATACAGGTTAGACAGGGACAGGTTAGCTTATGGAGAGTAAAGAGTTCGAACTGCGGATTAGGATATTGACTACTAGGAAGTGGTTCTGGGCAAAAAGACACAAATACAATACCGAACCCGAACGGTGCCCAGTTCGGGATCAGTAATGTGTACCGAGTACCAAGTACCTGGTTTGGTTTCAAAATGCATGCTCGGTCAGGCTCTACTGTATGGTCATCTCTCAATGCTGAAATTATCCTAATAAAAAAAAAAAAGCATTGATATGGCATTAGAGCATTTACTGTACAAACTATATCCAAAAGTTAGGTAAAACTATGAGGAGTATATTTTTTGCGATGTCTGTGGGAAACTTGACACAGATGACCTGCATATGCTTCATTTTGTACAAGTCCATGCATCACATGATATAGAGTTAACTCATTCCACCCTGATAGAAGACTGAGTCAACAGCTTTCCTTGGCGCGCTCTGGGCGCATTGCGCCCAGAGCGCGCCAAGGAAAGCTGTTGACCATGGGCATATAATTTGGAATGATCTTCCATGCAAGTTTCATCCAAAATATTGAAAAATAATCCCTAAATTAGTAAAATACAATTAGCAGACGACATTTAGATATTAGCGGGAAAAAGCGTCATCAGGGTGGAATGAGTTAAGACAGAGATTGATTGTCAAACTTAAAGAGCTTCCATTTCACTTTGTAACCATACTTTCTGAGTCAGTGGCTGTTGCATTGCCTGGCAAGTTTGGCTGCTCATGCGGTCCATACAATAGCCACTGACCCTCGTGTTTACTATCAGCTTGATAAGTTGGTCCATTCCTGGGCAAACTATCTGAAAGCACCTGCATGTAAATTGCCAGGAAAAATGTAGGTTGTACATAGTTACATATCGGTTGAGTACGTACATTTATAGTGATAACATGCCCTATGTCAGTATCTTCACTTGGCACAAGTTGGTCACAGTCTTTTTTTGTTCACAATCCATGAACCCATGCCAAGGAAAGTTGCTGATTCAGTCTTTTTTGTAGCCAGAAATGGTTTACTGCAGAATACCAAGCACAGTAGCACAAGGGTTACTGTAGAATTCCAAGCACAGTAGCACAAGGGTTACTGTAGAATTCCAAGCAAGGTGACAAAACAGCTACAGTAACTGTAGAATTCCAAGTACAATAGCACAATTAAGAGTAAGTTTCTGTGGAATTTCAAGCATGATAGCACAAGGGTCACCACTGCAAAATTCCAAACAGGATAGCACCAGGGTGTCTACACAGTTCCAAGCACAGTAACACAAGGGTTATACTTATCTATGAAGTTTCCTATTATTGCAGGAGTGTTTTCGGACCTTAGAATAGTTTGATGGAGTAAATCTAATTCTGGCATATTGAGCCACATCAATGCACTTACTCGGGAAAAAAAAAGGCATTTAATTGGCGAGTCTTAATGGCAGAGCTGTTTGTCATGGAAGACCACTGTTACACAGATACAAATGAAACTCTTTGAACTTCAGGGTCAGATGAGATTAATTGGCAAAAGGCCAAGTTAATTAACACTCCCTGCCAACCTCCGTATACCGAACACCTCTCTATACTGAACACCATTTCTTGGTCCCTAATATATACTTTCAATGCCATCAAACCACCCTATACCGAACACCTCACTATACTGAACACTTTTTTCTGGTTCCAAGGGTGTTCGGTATAGGGAGGTTTCACCGTATATATTTTGTAGACATTTGTGGATATGGATGGTTAGATGTTTCATTGATATGTTGATGAACTGTCATTACAGAAAGGACCTTGCTGCTTAATGTTTTTGCAAAATAGTGGGTAGTTATCAGTTTAATAGTTAGCCACAAGTAGCAGCTACTTATATGTATGAATAGCAAAATAAACTAACTCCAGCCCCCCCCCCCCATGTAAATTCTTCAGTTGAAAAACCACAGTCAACCAATCACAAAGCACTTTTCTTGGGTGTTTTGAACTCATAGTGAATGCATTGCAGACATTGCAGTGAAGTACCAGCACTGTAAATTGCTTAAATTTTGCTTACTCTTGTTTTCGCTTATTAGGGGACTGCTGAAGGCGGGTCCCTTATAGTGATCGCAGGTTCTTGTGCGTGCGTGCGTCCGTCTGTCCTTCCAGATTGTTTCCACATGATAACTTGAGAACTAAGTTTTTGAGCTAGGACTTCCATATTGCAAGGGATTTTAGTCATCTATAAGGGCTAGGTCAAGTTCTAAGTTGGGTGACCTTGACCCAATTCCCAAGGTCACAGCCACATTAGTGAATTTTGTGTCCACATGATAACTTGAGAAGCTTCTGAGGTAAGGCCTTGATGTTGCATAAGATTATAGCTCCCTGTAAGGGCCAAGTCAAGTTCCAAGATGGGTAACCTTGACCCAATTCTGAAGGGCACAGAGCCACATTAGTGCTATAAACTTTTTCACTGATGAGTTTTATGTTGTACATGATTATAGTCCTCTATAGGGCCAAGGTTAAGTTTGAACATGAGTGACCTTGATCCATTTCTCAAGGTCACTCAGCCAATTGTGTAAACAATCCAGTCACTCAAATGCTACAGACCTATGGATTCAAACAAGTCACTGAACCCACCCATCACTCAGGATCACTCCTTGACCATATTTGGACTACCAATAACATTTCAGTTTCTTCAGTGTATACAGTAGCAACATACAATAGTGACCATGCCCAAGTTTTCATTGACATTTCCTAAGGTAAGACACTATTCCTGCTGAAGGGATTCTCCTTCTACTGAGGCCACCCCAAATGCACTGGAAATGTGACCTTATGAGAGGGGTAAACTTCTAGCATGCAGCAATAGTTGCTGCCCTAAACTGTACCATGTTTGTATACAGTGGTCCCCGCAGTGGTACAAGCACCACTATTACATGTTGTTTGGCTGATGGCATAAAACCAGGACAATAAAAACACAGTGAAATAGTATTTTAACATTGTTTGCATCTGAGAATTATGTCCAAAACAGTGAAATCAAAATTACAGTGAAATGTTAAAAATACAAAAAAATGTGAACATTTATACATGCAAAAACAAAGCAATTTACAGTACATTAATGCTGGTCAGCCAGTTAAAAGCAAGTCTGCTGTGAAGCACACTTCGGGGTTTCATGTACATTAACAGGATGCTGTGGGACATGATTGATGTTACCTCATGAGGTTATTGTTTGTCGTCTTCATTCATGCATGTTTTATTGTATGGACAACACAACTAATGATGTAGACTTGTATGAAGCATCACCACCCATGTATTGTTCTTAATATGACTGTAACCCAGCCATATGAAAGCTGCATGGAACGTTTTTAAGCTCAGCTGACTCCTCAGTCAGAATTGATCTTTCACTTCTAAACTGTCGGCCATTATTCAGTGTCTAGTTTCAGCGCTGCTTGTAAGTCAGAAGAGCTGTTGGAATCCCTTTGCGTCCGTCGTCTGTCGGACAAGTGATACGTATTGCTAGAAACATCACACTTTTTAGCGATTTCGTCAATAGATTCAGAACTTTGTTGCAAAAACTACAACACAAAGGTTATAAAAAGCAACAACTACCCAAAACTCTGTTGAAATGTTCCATAAATATGACCAAATACCTAATAAATACAACACTAACTCAAGAACATTACTGAAACTATGTCAAGATGGAGCTTGAAATGACAAAGTGTAATTCTCAAAGTGTTTAGAGTGGTAAGCAGGAAAGTACCCGGGGTAAAGTATACTCAACCCACCTAGAGAATTTTCTCTAGTCCGTCTTAAGTCGGAAAACCATAATCATACTCACTTTTTGCAGGATTTTTTTCTTTTCAATCTTCATCCAGTATAGTGGAAGAGGTGGCTTTCAGCTAATACCTCAGTACACTTTACCTCATAAGACCTCCAGTCAACTTTTTGGTGCTAAAAATTGTATTACCATTTACCTGTTTATACCAGTGTTGGTATGGTGGAATAGTGTATGAAGCTTTTAAGTTTCAGAGGAGACATCCGTCGTTAGACTTTTTACATTTTCGACTTCTAAAAAAAATGCTGCATTTATGGTTTGATTTTGCACACGGGTGTTTCCCAGGTGGACCTCTACCAAGTTTGCAAAGGACATGATTATGCAATAATTTTTCAGTTTTTTAATTTTTGAAAAATTGAAATTTCTTCATCTCAAGAACTACATGGCCCATTGCTTTGGTATTGCACATAAGGTTATCTAATTCTTATTTTGGCCACCAAGTTGTACTTCAATTTTTTTTTTTTTTTTTTATGAATTGTATATGAAACTTTGCTACCGCTGTATGTTTGTATGTATGTGACAGAAGAGCAGCAGGTCCATGTGCCTCTTGTCACAACAGTATTGTGTCATCAGTCAGCAGTGGTCATAAAGACAATGTATGCCAAAACTAATGTAGAGTGGTGCCTGATAAAGGGCATGCAGTGTGACGTACTTGACAATCATCATGAACGATGTATACTAGGGCTGATGATTTTCAGTTTTCTCGGGAAAATCCGACGGAATTGCGGAATGAGTATCAAAAAAGCGGAAAAGTAATTTTCCCACGGAATTTAACGGAAATCAGTAAAAGTAAAAGAAACAAATCAATTAAAGCAACACAAAATGTAGAAAAATCTGCACATTTCCTCTTTTAAAACACTAAAATTCAAGCTCCAAACCAAACCGTTCTACAAATATACTTTTACCAGAGTCCCACCATTAATCTCGCAACTTGAGACTCTCGTGTGAACTTGAGTTTCAATAGGAAAGATGGCTGCCGCGAAGCCCAAGCGTTGTTGCTGTGACGACCAACTGGTTAAGAGCGCTGGGATAAGGTGTATCCAAAAAAACCTGAAAGGCTTTTGGGAAAATCCGGAAAACATCCAAATGATGATAGGGCAAAAACGGAAAATCCTTGAACCAAAAATGGAAAATCATCAGCCCTAGTATACCATAGTATAGCAGTCTAAGAGGAGTGCAGAAATATAGTACCTTACAATAAATGGTAGTCACTTGACTGAATAGTATAAAATAAACATATACACAAGCTGCACCATATAACAGTGTAAAGTGAATGTAGGGTAGTACCTCACAATAATAGGCAGTCACTTGACTGAACAGTATAAAAATAAACATGTACATGGCACCATATAAGTGTGAAGTAAATGTAGAGTGATACCTCACAATAAAAGGCAGTCACTTGACAATCACCATGAACCATGTAGCAGTTCACTTGATACTGTGAAATAGTCAATGTGAGCTCAATGTCTTCTTTGTTAATTGTCACAGATACCTGTAAATCTGTAGTTGACATATGCCATAGTGCATTAGTTGCAGCTCTTTCAATGTACGTCAGGTACGTACTAGACATGTTGGTAATTACAAAATATACCTCACTCAACTGTTGGGCAGAGAGTGTATCTATTTACAAGGTCCGTTAAGTGGTTTAAAATTGCTCAGAGTATGTCCCAGGAAAAGCAGCTCACACAGTTTACATGAAGGGAATAAATGAGTGCATGTGCATATAGTCATGAAATATTAACTTGAAATCCCTTGTAAGTGTACATCGCAGCATTTCCAATGTGGTATATGTATATTTGCATGCAGCATTTAATGTGATATGCTCCCATGCTATGAAAGAGATATATTAACTCATTCCATACCAGTCCCTGATTTTTCCATATATTTAAGACGACAATTGCATATTTAAATTCTTCATGAAAAGAGCTTTCGTTCAAGTACCAACATGCCTATAGTCTTAAATCAGTGGTTCTGGCAGTGCCTGGCAAGTCATGCTGCAGCTGCCCTTGCGGCAACTGCAGCATGACATGCCAGGCAGTGCCAGAACCACTCACCAAGGCCTGTGACCATAGTATGGAATGAGTTAACACAATTCGTGTAAAATAAGTGAACCCTTTCCTGCTCAAATCACCCAGTTATAAAATGGTGTCACCTAATTCACTTAAATTCCTCGGCCGGGTGAAATATCTTAAATGAGAATTGTAGTTAAGAGCTCTCAGAGCATCATACCCCAGGTCAACAGGCTCCCTTGGCAAGGGTAGGGCACATAGCACCCAAACCAAAGGGAAAGCTGTTGATCTGATGGCATTCTGACCAAGCAAGGGTTAAATGTGTGCCTGATTGCGTGATACGTTGATAAAGCATTTACGGTCTGCTGTATAGGTAGATTACAATTAATTACATATTTATAATGCAGGTATTCAGTATTGGCACAGGCATACAATGTATGTATTATGTGATTGCATATCTATAATTTACATATTCAGTATTGCATTCTTATGAGCAATTAAAGGTGACTGTCGCTTTAACCCATATACATATTATGTAATATGCTGAAAATGCCAATTCATGAATGTAATTGAAGTTTCCAAAATTGTGGAAAAAGTTTACCCAGGAAAATGTTTTTGGGATGTAAATAAAGTTTTTGTAGTGAATATATCAATATTTTCGGACAAAAATTAATTCAGCATGCATTCAGCATTGATTCAGCTTTAGGCTGTAGTGCTGGCAGCATGTGCTGAACGGACACTCTCAGCATGATAACAAAAGACAGCATTCATACAGCATCAGTACAGTATCATTTCAGCATTGTTTCAGAACCGTCACAGCATGTTCCAAAAAATAATAATGAAGTTGGAGCATATGGTGAACTAATGCTTTTAAGCAGTATTATTTCAGCATATACTGAAATAATGCTGTTTATCAGCACTGTAGCATAACTTCACCCTGATTTCAGTATTGATACGGCATATACGGATACCATACTGATTTGAAGCATTGTTTCATCATATATGTATGCTGACCACTTCTGGGTTTATATTACATCATTACTTCAGCATGATTTCAGGTCTCAGGTCAAGGTCAAATCCTTGTTGCATTTTCTGCTGACTCAGCCATTTTCACATATTGGCTTATACCTTCTTAATGGGGCATCATAGGCCCAAGGTTACTGTTAAACATTAATAGGAAAGTACCTATGGGCTTTTAACGGTTAATTTTAAACGTGAGTGACCTTGAAAGGTCAAGCTGCATACATTCCAGCTGGTTACTACATGTATGCAAGTCAATGGGGATTGCAATGCTAATTCACATTTTCAACTTCTCCAAAACACTTGTCCAGATTCACTTCAAGCTTGGTCAGGATGTAGACCGGGTAGGTATCTACCAACTGTGTTCAAATGGTCATGCATGCTCCAATGATTTTTGAATTTTTAATCTTTTTTGGGGGGGTGGGTGGGGGTGGTTAATCATTTCATTCCTATTGATTGCCGTATATATATAGTCAGTAGGGTCTGCATTAATGGTAGTTCACATTTTGGCTTCTTCAAAACTGTAAGCCAGATTCACTTGCCATATACATAGATTTTGGCATTTTTAAGGGTCCGCCCCATTGGGGGATCAACACTTTCTGTTTTTGATTCAAGATTCCATAGATCTTTATAGAATCTATTTTATCCCTGGATGCAAATTAGTTTCCTGTGGCTGGGTCTCTATTATTTTTTCAGAAAGTTTGCAGATCTTAACTCATTCCATACTATGGTCACATGCCTTGGTCAGTGCCAGAACCACTGACTTAAGACTATAGACATGTTGGTACTTGAATGAAAGCTCTTTTCATGAAGAATTTAAATATGCAATTGTTGTCTTAAATCTAGGTTAATATACGGTAATGTCAGGGATCGGTATGGAATGAGTTAAAATTGAATATTTTGTTAGCATACTGAAATAAACTTGTTAATCTAGACCCACTGACAAAACAGCTCGCGCGAAACTTCTAAGAAATATTTTAATTCATTCAGTGTTATGACCAGAAATCTAAACTGCCATATGATTACAAAAAATTTATAATTTAATGGGTCAAAGGGTCAATTTAGATGAGTGATGAGCTAGACAAGGTCAAAGTTGGCAGAGTGTATAACATTCCTCGAACCATCATGGCACCTTAACCTTATATCTGAAACTGGTAGGCATGCAAGGCCAAAAATACCAGGAGAGGACTGCAAATGTATCAAAAGTAACATGGGATGCGTTGAAGATGAGATACACTTTTTAATAATATGTCCACTGCATAATACTGCTAGGTAAACTCTGTTTAATGCAATTGAGCCTTTTCCTGACAACTTCAGTAACCTCACCACAAAAGAAAAAATTATTGCAATCATGACATATTGTGATCCACATTGTCTCCAACAACTTGGTAAATTTATATATGATGATCTATCAATTTATTAACATCATAAACGTGCATGTAGAGTTAGATGCTTTCACTTGCGTGTGACTGGAAGTTGTGCGCTGTTTTTGCCAGCGAAGTCATCTCAAGGCACCTATTTTTTCCAACACTGTTAGAACCCACCGATAAATGGCATTTGAAGTTAATTTGCAGATGAATTCGCCATGCAAATTTTATTAGATTCTGACGCTGCTTTGACATCGTTGGTGCAGATTACACTGAGGGTGAGTAGTGTGACCCCGCTCAGCAAACCAATTACTGCCGGTCCCGTTGATATCGTAACGTACTCATATGTACGACAGTGAAAATGTCTGCTTGTGTTGACAGAAATAAAGTTCTGATGAATACAACTGCTGACCAAGTAAATGTCTGCCTGTGTTGACAGAAATAAAGTTCTGATGAATACAACTGCTGACCAAGTAATTGTTTAAACTTTGAATGTTTATCAATTAGCGATTATTATCACCTTTCTGCGCCCTATGCACGTGCTGCGAAAGCTAACTTTTTTAGTGATTAGGCCCCCGTTTCCTTGTTTGTATTTGAAATAAAGGCAACTATGCTGTATCCTTTTATGTTCCTCCTACTGTCTGACAAAAGCCATCCACATGTAAATCAGCTAACTGAAAGAAAGAAAAAAAAAGAAAATTTTACTCCGTTTCCCTACTCTTTGTACAACTACGCCATATCCTTGCTTCTTTTACTGTCTGCAGAAGCCTTGTACATGTATATATTATGCCATTACACATACACACAAAAGAGATGTGTTCATGCCTTTTAATATTTATTCGGAACCCTCATCATACACCCCTCCCCTCCCCTGCTGTTGTCAAGTGAAAATTAAAACTACACATTTGTATATGGTATCTTATTCTTTTTCTTCTGTGATATTTGAAAAAAAGGGCAACTATATTTAATTATGCTAATCCTTTGTTTCCTGAAGCCCTGTACATGTACATGTTTAAAATAGCAAAAGACCCACCCCAATTCAAGCCGAGGTGTATTTACAGTAGGGCTACTCTGTCTCAGCGCCAGCAAACACGCCTGAAGCATATATTGTACCACTACGACCTCATCTGTGGCAGAGTCTCTTTCAATGCTTCAATACAGATTTAATAAAAAAAAATTCAAGCTGGAATCTTTTTATCTTGTATCAATACTAAGTCCATCAGTCCCTGTACTGGCATGATGCCCTTATTGCAGTAATACGTAGTAGGTTTGTGTAGTTAAAAAACAAACAAACAAAAAAAAGCCTCCCTGCCTCATCAAATTTTTCAAGGCCCTGTTATACGAAACAAATATTTTTAAGGCTGGCCTTAGTTTGAATAATATGGGCAAAATGATTTTATAACTTGAATATTTGAATAATTAGCATGATGAAACCTTGCTACACACTTTCCTTGAACATGAATATACATAAATGTAAGTTCTTGCTTGGTGCTACATGCAATGTGCAAGGCCTCTGTGCCTAATGGTTTTTGCCAACTTGGCTATGTTTTACTAGGAAATCTGTGGTATATTTTATTTGTACTTATAGGAAGTGTATGTGTAGTATGTACAATAGGTGCCCACCTAAGCTACGTGCTACACCAGTAGTAACTTTTTGGCCCGCAACATTCAAGTCTTACTTAAGTATACATATGACTTGTTTCTTGTAGGAAAACTGTATATCTATAGCTGCAGTAGTACTAGTACTTGAATTTATGTATGATATTTATTTTGTATGTATGAAAAATAGGTAATATATGTATGATATTTTTATGTATGACAATAGGTCAGTATTGACCTGTATTTGAATGTCAATAAAAGCTCTACTTACTTTTCTATAACTTCCTTCTCATTGTTGATCTCTACCTGGTTTCTCTACTAGGTGAATCTTCCATTATTCCCAGGTTTTAGAAATTTGTTTCCCTTGCCTTGTGATCAATAATGGGATTATATCAGTAGGTTTAATAGAGTTGTGATATGAATGCAAGCATACACACATAGTTTTATGCATAATTTGATTCATACATTTTTGTCTGTTTCCTAGGTGTAAGCTTTTGCTGTGAAGACATGCCTCATTCATCTTAATAAGTGCACACTCCCTACCTAATAAGTGCACCCCCCCCATTTTTTGCAAAGAAAGGACCCCAAAATATCCCATAGTTTTCAAGCAAGTGATAGAATTTATTATTACACTTAGAATCTACCTTTTTTTCAGCATTTGTAGATGAAATTTTTTCATAGCGCATTGTGTACTTATTAAGATGAATACGGTATATTAAGGCAGCTGAGTTCAGGCAGTTCTCACAGCTTTCTAGCTCTGTTCACGGTTATTGGTGGTAAAGTGGGCATACATTAATGCCATACACTGATAACGTGCAGTTTAGTGTTAGATGTCTTGCATAACCGTTGATGTTTATAAATGGGCCTATATGCTTCTGTTACTCATGCTAGAGATTATTCTGAGCAATTTTGCATGTTCGTCTGGGTCTTGTACTTGCGGAGGCTGGAATAGATTGCAAAAGACAGCTATAATGATGGATCTGACAACCAACATGTGCCCAGCAAACATTTGGTGATTTGCTCAGTTCTTGTTTGTCCGTAGCAATCCCAATGACCCAATGTGATGGTACTAGGAAACAACGGAAATGGGCAGTCAGTGTGTTTATGCAAGTGTGTGTAATTCAGCCATAAAACAAAAGTGATCAACTCTGATTCCAATTAAGACAATTAATCTTGCATGCAGGCGTGCATCATTCATAACCTGCCAAGTGATGACAACAACACCGAAATCACAACACTGTACTGTGTGCTGATCCACCTAGCATACAATTGCTGAATGAAGCCCCTTTCCCTCTCAGCTGGGAGAAGTTACATGTATAAGCCACGTGCACATTTGTATTCCTGGTGAGTAATTTGTCATTTGTTCTTGCAATTTTATGCCTGGACACTGAGTTTTTCAAGCTGAAGTGTACATGTATAATCTTTTTTTAAAGAAAAGATTGCCAAAGCTAGACGTCTGGAGATACAGGGTTTCAAGTGAAAAAAAAACAACAAAAAACCAGCACTGCATTTACAGTCTTGCATTTAATGTGGAACAGCTCAGTTTTAACAATGGTAGTTATTGCTTTAAAAATATGACGGGCTCGAATTTTTGTTTCATAGATTTAAGAGCTTTAACCCTTTCCTCCTTGAATTGACACTTAAGTTAACAACTTTCCTTGGCATGTGATCTTGATATGGCTCATCTACAATTCTCAGTCAAAATTGTTTTTGACTACTGTTGAAAATAGTTGAAAACACTGAAGCAGACGACATTTGACCACCAGCCGGTTTTGGTCTGTTTAAGGGGGAAAGGGTTAATGCTGCAACACTGCATGCTGCCAGGTTGTACACCTGTGATACAAACATGTTCCCAAGTTAGTTAAAGATTTTCTAGTTCATTTTAAATTCAGAGGTAGAAAGTATAATGCCGAAAGGAGATGGACAGAATAGTGATACAGTAATGTTTTAAACTGCAGTGCTCTTTAACCTTTAATTTCTCCCTTGACTTAACACTGATCAACAGCTTGGAGATGTGGGTATAGGACACAAAGCACCATGCCCCCAGTTAACCCATCAAGTACAGCTGTTGACCTACATGTACGAGATAACTATACCGATTGTCTACAGTGAAGGGGGGTTTCAGTAAACTGGTACAGGTTATTTTTTTTCTAGAGTACGCAGTATGGAAAATAAAAATCTTTCAAAATTTTGGATAGTAGGAAGTACGTAAAATAAGAGGGCTTCCAGTACGGCAGTATGGTAAATAAAAAGCCCCAGTACGCCAGTACGGGAAACCCCTTTCCCACCCTCTACAGTTTTTGTTCAAATTGTTTTTTTTTCTTTATAATGAAAGATACAGTACATGGGCCCCTGTAATGTAGCCAGCTATACTGGGACAGAAAAGTATAGCCACATTAGAGGGGTAGTCGTCCTAGAGAGGGACAATACAGAATACATGATCAGAGTGGGTAGTTTCTGCATGAAGGTAGTGGCCTTACATGTACGAGAGAGATGCCCTTTGACTGGAATGCTTTATTGGGGTGGGGTGAGGGGAACTCTCAAAAAGCATTGAAGGAGATGACCTTTGACATCCAGCCTATATGGCAGGAATGTGTGACAGTATATCTTGTAGATGATTAACCCATTCCATACTATGGTCACAGGCCTTGGTCAGTGGTTCTGGCACTGCCTGGCAAGTCATGCTGCAGCTGCCCTTGCAGCAGCTGCAGCATGACTTGCCAGGCAGTACCAGAACCAAATAATATGCAATTGTCGTCTTAAATCTAGGTAAATATACGTAAATATCAGGGACTGGTATGGAATGAGTTAAGCTGTGTTTTTACCTTCCAAAGCACCATACTATGGGCATCAGGGAAGCCAATTTCTTGCAGTAGAATTGTTCATATTGAAAAAAAAAAAAGAGAGAAAAAAAGGCAGTCACTTATATTTTATGTAATTAGATGTTTCTTTATCCTTCAAATGTGTGTGCTTCTCAGACCACCTACACAAATGGGTTTTCACAATCAATTGCACACCTCTGCAAATCCTGGCGTCTTTTTATTCTGAACCTAGCCATTTGCAGACTACATCAGGCAGCATTTATGATGGGTAGTTTGTTACATTTTAGATGGTGCGTTTGTTGCTTGCATGCATGTATTTGAGGTCTATGAACAGTGTTGTTCTGTTGAAAGCTTCACTGTGACAATAATTCTAACCCAAAATCCAGCTACTTTTGCCTTTACTTCTATGTTTTATGGCTTATGAACTTTAATGATATTAACTGTCTGGAGACTGAATTGACAGCTGTCCATCATGCCCAGATTGCACTGAGGAAATCTGTTAACTCGTTGCCTCCCTCAATGACAAAAGGCAACTGACATTTATGACACTATAGACCAATATCTTGTAATTTTTAATGTTGCGTGGTGATACATCAGCAATAGGTCCCTTATGGTTGAAACCCTTGGGCATGTGGCATGCCTGTATCCAGAGACTGGCTACATTTACAATGAAAGCACTCGAAATGAACTCAGAAATATGGGCATTCAGTAATTTCAGGGTACCCCTGCATGTATATACACTTGGGATCCACAAAAGTACTTACTATTAGAGTGTATACCATTATACAGGTTTTAATTTATTTCTTAGTGACACTAAGGATTCTGTCTTTCCATATAGAAGTTGCCATCTTAGGCAATTAACTCATTCCATACCAGTCACTGATTTTTCCGTATATTTACCTAGATTTAAGATGACAATTACATGTGTAAATTCTTCATGAAAAGAGCTTTTTGGTCAAGTACCAACATGCCTATAGTCTTCAGTCAGTGGTTCTGGCACTGCCTGGCAAGTCACTATAGTATGGAATGAGTTAAAGCAAACACCAGATATATTTAAAGGGACATACCCTTCATGCCCAGCAGTCAGCTGTGTGGTCACATACATGTACATGTAGATCCAAGATTTGAGATTCACTTCAACAATATACTTTTAACAAAAAAAAGGATGTATAGACAGTACACCTTACCTTACATTGTTGAGAAGCTAGACGACCCTTGTGGCTTTTATAGCTGCTATTAGGGTACGTAGCTAGATGTATGTGCATAAAGCATCTGAAGGATAGACATCTCCAAGGCTAAAGATCGAGGACTTAATTTTTCTTTAAATAATATTGTCTAATCAAACAGATGATCGATGTTTAGATTACATGTCAGCAAGTGTTCAGTGGTCCCTTGTAAAGCCCATATAGACACCCCAATATGAGACACGTTTTGCATCATTGTGGCTGTTATCTCATTTCCAGGACATTTTGTTTTTTTGTGTGACCACAAAAGCATACTCTTATCTATCCTATCGATGTGACACTCATACTTTCTGCACAAACTAGCATTCAGAGCAGTCAGTGTTAACCCTTTCCCCCTTGAATTGAGACTGAGTCAACAGCTGTTGACCTGGTACACGTGATCTTGATAGGTCTCATCTGCAATTCTCGGTTAAACTGTTTTTCATTACTGTTGAAATTAGTTGAAAATGTTGAAGCAGATGACATTTGACCACCAGCCGGTTTTGGCCGGTTCAAAGGGGAAAGGGTTAAACCAATGGGGGTGTTATTTTATATATTTATGCTTTTTTTTTTTTTTTTCTTTGGCCAGGAGTATATAATTAAGTTTGGACTTTCCAGGTTTATCACAGGAATCATCAGTCAGGATAAATACGAAGCAGAGATGATATTTTATTTAGGCTAAGAGGGTCTGCCTAACTTAATGCTGTGGCACGTTTTGAGTGGGGGCAGAGTGGCTGCCTGGTAGCATTTACAAATTTAAATGGAAGAATGGAGATAGAGTCAGACACATTTATCTGGATTTGTCACCTGGGTTTGCCTCTCTCTCTCCTTTCATCAATAACTCTGTTTATAAAAATAAAATATAATTTCCTTCATAAGAAAAATATTAATGCATTCAGACTGCATGAGTAACTCGAGGGATTTGGATAAAAGCTGCCTCCTAAATTCAGCTTTAGAAATGTAAACCCTTGACTGCTAGAGTGTTTCAGTAATGACCCTCAAAATAACCAGACATGAAACAGTTTACCGGTCAGTGGGGTGAGTGTATGGAGGACACTTTATGATGTCCTCATGCTGCACTTGGTTCAATAACTTATGACCACTGGGGGGGGGGGGGGGGGCGAAATGAACACATGAAGGGCGCTTCTCTCCAAGTAGGCCACAATGGGGAATCGGTGGTGAAACATAAATTGGTTGTGAGTGATCACAGATGCTAACATTCTGTGGAAAACAATTTGTCATCAAAATTTGCACTATTCTTGTTGACTTATCTGCTCCATTTTGGATGATTGGTGTTCCGCAGATTAAATTTTAGAATATTTCAAATGAACAGTAAGAATACAGGCATAATGTTTTGATGAAGTTGGCAGAGTGATTATTCAGTTGAACTTGTATTATGATAAAATGATAGTTTTGTTCTGTTTTTGGTCACATATAGTAATTGCTTGCTGGATATAGGTGTGCAAGGCTTCCAGTATTTATGGGAATTCAATGGAAAATAAAGCTAGATTCTCTCATCAAAATATAAGAGTGTATAATGGACTCGTTTGTCTAAATCAATTACACTGTATTATTATGGCTTAGTTGGGGAACTTGTCGCTAGATCTTAATAACTCATGGAAGTGCAGTTAGGTTTCCCTCTACATAGGTGAAATCTAATGAAAATTGCATAGGCAAACTCCCCAAAATGGACTTTCTCCCAGGTATCAATTGCCACAATCTTAAGTCAGTGTTTTTTTGCATTGTTACAAGTCAAACTCCAACTTTTGCAAGGGTTTGACTTGCCAGTCATTGCAGGACACTATAGTATGTCTCAGGAGACTCATCAACACATTGTGCACACAGTGTACTCATTGCATTGAAAAAGGCAGTTAAATGATGCCATTATAAATACAAACAAAAAGAAATAGACAACATTTGATATACATATTGCTTACTGGCAATTTTCAGTGAATAAAAGTGGGATATAGTACCCTCTTACAAGGCCCTCAAATTGCATCAGAATTCTGGCCTTATAAGAGGGGTGGCATCTCTTGAGGGGGTTAAATATAATGAAAATAGTATCACTGCTGTACACAAAAGTGGCCTATCTAGAAGGGGTGTTCTCTTTTCAAAGGGGCTCACAAGAGGGGGACCACTGAGTCAATATGGCCCTTACAGTTAACTACCAAGATCATCATGGACTGAAATTAGTTAATGTGCCTGCCTTATGACAGATGGTCTCCTGGTATAAAAGTTCAGGTGAATTTGGGTCTTCTCAACTCTTTCCCCCTTAAACCGGCCAAAACCAACTGGTGGTCAAATTTCCTCTGCTTCAGTGTTTTCGACTAATTTCGACAGTAATGAAAAACATTTTTGACTGAGAATTGTAGATGAACCCTATCAAGATCACTTGCCCCAGGTCAACAACTTTCCTTGGCATGAGTTGGGCAGTAAGTGCCCAACTCATGCCAAGGAAAGTTTTGACTCAAGTGTCAATTCAAGGGGAAAGGGTTAAAAGCTTAAAGATATATGGGGATGATCTTGTAAGACAGCCTTCACTGACGCCTCAGAGTGAAGCATGGGGTGCATAAAGGTGCACATCATGAAGTCTGAGCAATTGGTTTCTATTTCAAGTTATTGCTATGCTAATGGGTTATTGCTCAGTCACTGATAGGCCTCAGGTTGCATTTGTATGCACAGTTTACAGAGTGTGTGTCTGGTGGGACTGAATGTCTACCTAGTCCATGATTAGGTACATGATAAATGCTTTTATCATATACCCTAAGTGTTGTTGGGACCAGCAAATTATACGCGCAGGAACAGGAACAGGGGACAATCCAAGTGAAATACTGTCTAACCAAACAAATATTCTGAGTTTTGATGGAAATGGAGAGATTCCCTCACACTGTCACAGTAACAGCATAAGTGTCATCATTGCAGATGTGAAAATGTGAATTGATTACCACAGGTCAAGGCTGGGTCATTGGGTCATTGGGTCATTCAGGCACTGTCATTTCTGCCTGCTTTGTTTCTTAATTATATGTGCACATATGTACTGTAACAAACCTGCAATGAGTGTCAAATGGCATTGCATAAAATTATAATTTGATTTCATACAAGTTTGGCATGTCTTCATTCAAATTACAATTAACAGTTTTTGTATTGCATTGGTTGTGTATTGCCTCACATGCATGAGTAATGTGCTTCACCATTGTTGAAAGGCTAGCTGGAGAGTAACTGGAAAAAGTCAAAAAAAAAAAAAAAAAATGAGTAAAGTAAAAACAAAACAGAACAAAACAAAAAGAAGACAAAAACCTGATTAAGAACTTAACTGACCATGCATATGGCACAATTAATACTTCGATCTTTATTGGCATCTCTGGATCAAAAACAGCCATTCTAAATATTCCTGACTGCACAAAATGAAATGATCCCTGTTTCTCTCCAGGATATTTACTCAAAAGATGAAAAATGCTCGAAAATTTGATCCCATTGCAATTTGCTGGATTAGATATAGTCCAGAAAATGGTGGAGTAGAATTAAGAGCCAGCTGTATGGCCCTGGTATGGGACAGATTGGGCATGGCTGGGATATAATAGTGAAATCTGTGGCTGATTTTCCCCTTGATTATTGACATTATATCCCAGCCATGTTTTCAGTAGTTGCAGTCATTTGGATGAGATAGCAAAGTCCATCCATCATTGAGGATACCCAGTCAGAGACTGGAACAACTTTGGCCAAGAATGCATGAATCTTGGCTCTCGAGACTTCAATTTCAAGTCAGGGGGATTGTTGGAATCACCTGTATTCCTATCTGATTTCATATAGAACCGGTTCACTTTTTATGATTTTGATCTTTATTTCATTCCAAATGTATAAGGAGAAAGCCTTTTCCAGTTCACATTTGTCCTCTTAACCCTTT
The DNA here is from genome assembly GCA_964020975.1 of Hermodice carunculata. NCBI lineage: Eukaryota > Metazoa > Annelida > Polychaeta > Eunicida > Amphinomidae > Hermodice > Hermodice carunculata. Next base: position 722,487 of record OZ026618.1, read on the forward strand.
CCCCCTAAAACCGGCCAAAACCGGCTTGTGGTCAAATGTTGTCTGCTTCATTGTTTTCAACTAATTTCGACAGTAATGAAAACAGTTCTGACTGAGAATTGTAGATGAGCCCTATCGAGTTAACGTGCCCCATTAAGTTGTTGACTGAAGTGTCAATTCAAGGGGGAAAGGGTTAAGGGAACATTCCCCAGTGATATTGCCACTTGACTGGCTGGCACATTTTCTCACAACATGTAAAGTACGCCTATAGGACTTCTGTATGCATGTTATACAACTGTAAGACCACTGTGAGTGCACCTGTTATGTGACCTCACAAGAGGGATGGTCTGTTTGAGGGAGAAAAACAGTCAAACCTCATTATGAAACACTCCAATATCTGGCATGTTTACTTAATTAACAGCACAAGTTTTAAGGGACTTAGAAATTCAGATCCTTGGCTGTTGGACTTGTTTATCTGACATTCCCACATATCTCACACATTTTACAGATGTACTTTGTCATTATGAGGAGGTTTCATAGTATAAAAGTGGCACACATGTACATGCCATGTTGGGAAGTGGCCAATGAAATTAGCTTAACTCATAAGGAAGAAAAAAGGTTGTGACAGTAGAACTGCTACATAGCTGCTCCATCATGGCAGCCTAGTTTACATCCAGTCAGTTACTCAGATGTTGCCTCTACAGTTAACAGCCACTTAGGGCTTGGTTCATATGTCACTGCTATGTTGATGTACATGTATTCCTAAATTATAGAGTCGCTGTATAGCCGCTATGTAGCTGCTAAGAAAGTGACAGATATCATGATAAATTCAATTCAAACCCTTATCTAACAGTTCAGCTGCATTTTGCAAAGAGATGAATGGAACAGTAACAGAGGGAAGCATTAACATTTACTATATAGTTTGCTGGACTGAACTTGTTCATAGTTCCATGAATTCTCCAAATTGATGCTTGAAGTCTTCTGCAACAGGTAGGTCAGTAGTGTATATTTACATTCAATCTAACTTTTAACATTGCAAGTATAGGAGAGACCCTGGTGTGCTATGAGACCATAACACAATAGCCTTGTGTGTTATGGAACCATAACACAGGTGTCCCGCCCACATTCCAATAAGCCACGCCTACCTGGGTTTCCGGAACTTAACACTGGAACATGCTCGGCAAATCAGTTTTTGAGCGTTTCTCTTAATTCTATGTATTAAGTTTCTAAATTTCGTGTAATTGAGCAGAAAAATTAAAAGGGAAATGTAAATATAAGCAATGAGGGTCGCTTTTGTATGTGTTAAGGCATAATGACGCGGGTGATTGAAGCTGGCATCGTGGGCGTGGCGCACGCCAGTGCGCCTCGCCGACGATGCCAGCGCGTCATTATGCCATAACACACACAAAATCGACCCTCATTTCTTAAATGACTGCTCCTAAAGATATATATGTGTATATGTAATGAAATGGAGACTTTTTGCAATGTACATGTATACTGCTCCTTGTATGGTTTGCAGGTATGTCAGTGCAAGTGAGTGTGTATTGGAGCCAGTAACTTGTTATATGAGATAATAAAGTCTGCACATGAAGGTATGCACAAACAACTATGTGACAAGAATGGTGATATGACAGGTCGCCTGGATACCATCATTATATTTACTACATAGTATGTACTTGCACCAAAAACATTAATTGTTTGCACCCAGAAAGCTACTCTGAATATATGTCCACTCCAGGAGTATGTTGTACCAGGTGGGGTATCCTTCGAATGCCTTGGAGTGGCTGTAGAGTGGGTCTGTAGAGCTATATAGCCAACATATAGCCGCTATACAGCAGCTTTATTATTTATGTCTCAACTTTATATATACTAGGATCATGCTGGTAGTGGCTGTATAGTGACTGTATAGCTGTTGTATAGTTCCTATATAGCAGCTGCCATATCAGGGCCAGAATTTCGGCGAGAATCCAAGAATCCATTTTCGTAAAGATTCTCCTAAACTTGTCTTTCTGTAAAGAGAAAACTAATTGACAAAAATCCAAATAGATTCTTGCAAAATGTTGCGAAATTCTGGCCCTGAATATTTGTAAATATGGTGTATCACCACAATGTGGTCTCAAATAGATCTGCTACCTGGCAGCTAGCAAGTGGCTGTATAGCCACATTTGCATATAAAATGGTATATATGTATAGCCACACTATCATGTGCATATAAAATGATATATATAGTGACTATGTAGCTGCTATACAACAGTTGTATAGAGCTGTATTGCAGCTACATGATTTTTTTAGTTTCTATTGACTGCGCGGCATAAAAGGGGACCACATGTTTGCTGATACATTGTCTGTGTCGATGACTACTGACATGTGGCTCAGTCAGTTTTTATTCCTATATTTACTCTTCATGGAATAATTAGGCATCCCCCGTAGGAGGTGATACATACAGCGTTTCTAGTCTTGTCATACCCTGTCCCCTCCACCGCCCATCTTATTTTCTTGTATTTCTGTTCCTTCTTGACCCATTGCCTCTGAATTTGGTACAGATAATCTATGGGTCTGGGACATTTTTCCCATACAACAATATATAACATTAAGTTGAAAGGTCAAGGTCAAATCGATGTTGAGTTTTTCTGCTGACTTAGCAATTTTCACAGATTGGCTTATACCTTCTTAATGGTGCATCATAGGCCCAAGATCACTATTGAACATTAATAGGAAAGTACCTACGGGCTTTTAATTTGTATGATTTATAGGTCAAGGTGACAATGCCTTGCAAAATAAAATGGTTTCCCTGACACATCTTAGAATGGGTATGATTTAAGTCCATCGAACTTTGTCATCATTTACCCAGGTATAACTTCCCTTAAATTCGCTTAGAGGTGACCTTGAAGTCAAAGGTCAAGGTCAAACTCTCTGCAGAAGAATGGTGACCCACTTAGAGGGGAGGCCTCTGGTGAGAGGTGCCTGCATGATCGAGGGATGCATAATGTTTTTTGCACGGAAAACTCGCTTCTAGTTAATGAACAGAATTACCTATTGGAGTGCTGACAGACAGAAATCAACATTGTTTTTATTATAGTCAAAATTTATGTCCAGAAACAAAATGTGTTAGTGATGTCACTGGAACTGGTAAAGTAAGAAGAGAGCAACACAAGTTTAGGCACAGGGAAGTTTTAAAATTATATCATGTCTTACCGAGCTGATTTTGATTTGATGATACATTATTATAAAAATAAAAAGGCCCACTTTTTGGTATGCCAATACATGAACTTGGCTAACCTTTGGTATGCTGATACAGTAATGTGGCCCACTTTAATTGGTATGCTGATACATGAATTTGGCTGACCCTTGGTATGCTGATACAGTAATGTGGCCCACTTTAATTGGTATGCTGGTACATGAATTTGGCTGACCCTTGGTATGCTGATACAGTAATGTGGCCACTTTGGTATGCCGATACATGAATTTGGCTGACCCTTGGCATGCTGATACAGTAATGTGGCCCACTTTGGTATGCCAATACATGAATTTGGCTGACCCTTGGTATGCTGATACAGTAATGTGGCCCACTTTGGTATGCCAATACATGAATTTGGCTGACCCTTGGTATGCTGATACAGTAATGTGGCCCACTTTGGTATGCTGATACGTGAACTTGGATGATTTGTGGTATGCTGATACAGTAGTGTGGTCCACTTTTGGTATGCCGATACATGAACTGGGGTAACCTCTAGTAGTATGGCCCACTTGTGTTGTGCTTTTACATGAACTTGTCTGACTTTTAGTATGCTGATACAGTAGCGTGGCTCACTTTTGCTATGCTGGTACAGGAACTTGGCTGACCTTTAGTATGTTAATATATTGACACATTAATGTGTCCCACTGGTGATTTGCTGGCACATTAACATAATCAGGTTCTGGTGCACATTAACATGGTGGACTGATAGGCTAAGGTAGCAGGAAACCCAAATTGTGTCAGGTGTTTTTTTGGCTCATTTTAGGATTTTTTTGTTGGAAAATTTTCAGCTTGATTTAACATCTATCCATTTTTAAAACTTCGAACCACTATCAAACTTGTAAAGTACACTGCACTGAAATTTTAAAGCAAAAAAAAAAAAAAGAAAAGAAAAGAGTAGGATTTGTCTGTTTTTATATTCAGAGAGCATTTGTCTGGAAACAGTGCTCAGTAAATTGATACAAAAACTGCCAATTTGGCAACCTCCACTGCTAGCAATATCTTGTGGAGACCTCTTTGGATCAGTGTCACTTTTGATGATAAACAGTAAACCATATTAAAGGGCAGTACAGTATTTAGGAAACTCATCTCTGCAATGGCAACTATTACAGCACTTTAAACCCCCCACAGTGTATCGACCATGTTCTCTGACCATCCCTGTGATGGTGATCATTGACTATGATGAAACTAAAATAATCGTGCCGCAGTATCAGCAGTAGGCCCTTCTGGCCGTTAAATCAGTTGCCCTGGAGAGTGGTTTCAATGTGTGCCCCACTTATAAACCTTCTTTAATGTTTTTTTCTTATATTATTTGGTAGACATTTGAAGTTGAAATAAAACAAAGTGATATAACAACAAAGCCCAGCTTATGAAATAATGTGATCAGCATTCATGCATGCTCATATACATGTACATTGGTCGTGGCAGTGTACCGGGTTTAGTCTGTGGCTGTCACGACCCTGCACACACAGAATCCTGAGAGAATCCACAGAGCTGAAAAAATCACACTTGTTGATTAGTGCTGCACATGTACAAATCTGAACAGGCACTGACAACCACTATACTCTGTCCCCCAAATGTGTCACAGACATTTGAGTCACTTTCTCAGAGGCACCAGGTCTCCTGATAAATTACACGATCTTCCCTCATTCTGGTCCAAAAAATCATTGGAATTTTCTGATCTCACCATTATTTAGTGACACTCACCATGTTAAATAAATGGGGCTTCTGCATTTTGCTCCAATTTTAACAAATGTAAACAAACACAGCACACCAGGTCGGCATTGAACATAGGCCTAGGGCATATTTTCTTGCAATGAATACCCAATTAAACATAGAATAAACAAAATCTTGCATAGCTGGAGAGTGAGTTACTATTTTTATCTCACTGGGGGATTGTTGTTGGTGTGGAAAATCACTCGTTACCTGCAGTCACTTGTGATTTTCCCCACCAACAACAATCCCTCATAAGAGAAAAATAATAACTCACTCTCTGCCCTGTAAGATTCTCTGTTTTACATATTGTCATATTTTAGCTCAGCTGACTTGTTAATCTGCAGGGCTTGTATGAGTCAGGATTCATAATTCATTTTAATATGAATGACCTTGACCTGTTTTTCAAGGTCATCAGCAACACATACATGAAAATGAGCTGTGCATGTAACAACTAAAATTTTTAATGTAGACACATACAACTTTCAGAACTAACAGTGGATAAAAAACTAAGTTGAGTATGATATTGGTGGCGCCACCTACAGTATTATGTACTATAGGAGTCAAAATGTGAAAACCTTTTGAATGTTGTAACATCTTTAATTTTTTGATGGATTTTGGTGAAACTTGGTTGGGTAGTGGGAAAGGTCAACATCTCGAACAAGGACGATACTGGTGGCGCCACCTAAAGTTTTACAGAAATTATGAGTCAAAATGTACCTATATATATGCTAGCAGAGCACGAAACCCATGGGCCTCTTGTTTTTCAAATGGGCATGCTTATCTTTTGTATTTATTGGACTTTTTGTAATTTGTCAATGATTATAGCTCAGCAAAGGTTGCAGGTGAAGCTCAGCTGAGCATGGGCTGTTCACCCTTCTCTTTCATGCCGGTTTTATATGGTGCTTATGTGCTACACGTTCAAAGTGTAGGCAGACACCATGATCTTCATGCACTGATACTCTTACTCATAATCTGCTGTAACATTGAAATGGATTGAGCAGCATTAGAATAGTCCAAGAGCATTTAGGAATTAAGTGGATGTACAATTGACAGTGAAATGCATCAAGTTGGATTAAATATGCATGGATTTAGTAGAATGTATATGAAGGTATTAAAGATGACATAATTCATACATACTTGTAATTGTAATCAGGCGTGGACAGTAATATTTGCACTGTCTATATCATAGTAGTTTTTAACCCTTTCCTTCCAATTCATATCATATGTTTTAACCCTTTGCTTCTTATATCATTGTAGTTTTAACCTTTCCATGCCCATTTATAGCCTGGTAGTTTTTAACCCTTACATCCAAGCAAGGACCTTGATAAGTAACCCAAAATGCCCGCATGTTAACAATTAATATTACACTGAAGCATTTTGTTTGTGGTTTGTAGTAAAACAGTGGCCATGTTTGGATGTATGACTAGAGACTCATTTGTTTTACATAGATTCTTATAGAAATCAAGTATTGCCCAAGGTCACTGTCTATGGCACAGATATAGGCTTATCATGTATATTTGAACTTCCTTTATATACCCACTTGTACAATGCCAGAGGTAGACAAAATGGGCCTCTCCAGAAGCCCACCAAGACTTCTTCAGATCAATGTAGCAGATATTATATCCCCTCTCTGCTAAGGGTCCTTCCTTCTTATGTTGCAGGCAAGATATATGCACACTCATATTCTGGTTTTTTGAATTACTAAAATGTATTTTCTCCAATAGGATCAAGATATTTGTTCAGTGCCAGATTGTTTTGTATGTAACAGCTGACAGCATTTCCCCAGTTAATACATGTAGTTTTTTATTGCCAATTGTTGACTATGAGTCTTGTTTTTTAATTTTCAGAATTTCTTGGCAAGATGTTGTAAATTTGGTCTCTTCTGTCCAGGTGGCGCCAGTGATAGCGGACATATTGTCCTGAGCCAGGGTCATCCTGACTTTATCTTGTTTTTCTATACAAATATTGCATCCAACAGTGAGCTGTAGATTTTGTTACATTAAGATTGTTTGTTATGTGTTACCTGTTCCTGTGAAGGTCAAATTAAAGTATTCTGACTCTTTTGATTCTGTACTTCCTACCCTTTCTTGTGATGGTCGTACAAGCTGAAGGACTTGGAGAAAACCATTGTGTACAGTCAAACTAGCAGGAACTCTCTTTACTGGCTGTCCCTCCCCAGAATTAAACATTGGCCACAGAGATAAAATTGAAGTGTTACTGCACAGCCCATCATGCACCCTAAATGAAATTTGTGTGTCTGTTAATAAGTCAACAGTATAATACTAATACAGAGGATAGGTCAATATTTTAGTACTGATACAGAGAATAGGTCATCAGTTTAATACTGATACAGAGGATAGGTCAACATTTTAGTACTGATACGGAGAATAGGTCAACAGTTTAATACTGATACAGAGGATAGGTCAACATTTTAGTACTGATACAGAGAATAAGTCAACAGTTTAGTACTGATACAGAGGATAGGTCAATATTTTAGTACTGATACAGAGAATAGGTCAACAGTTTAGTACTGATACAGAGGATAGGTCATCATTTTAGTACTGATACAGAGAATATGTCAAGAGTTTAGTAATGATACAGACAATGAGCCAACAGTTTATGGATGCAGAGAATAGGTCAACAGCTTCATAGTGTTACAGAAGTTACATAAACAGTTTAGCACTGATGCAAAGAGTGGGTCAAAAGATTAGTACTGACACAGAGAGTGGGTCAACAGTTAAGTACTTATGCAGCAAACAGGTCAATGGTTTCCCTTATTGTCTTGTACATAAAGGACAGCTGCTGACTTGATTTCATTGTACCGAAAATGGGTCACATGCATACATTTACAGTGTATTTTCATAGGATGTGATCATATTTTATACCAAAAATGGATTACATGCATATACATTTGCAATTCCCTAGGATGTGATCATATATTATTGTACCAAAAATGAGTTACATGCATATATTTGCATTTCCTTAGGATGTGATTGTATTTTATGGTACTGAAAATGGGTTACTGTCAGTAACCACCAGTCCTGTCACGGAATACAAGAAAACCTCCACTTGAAAAGATTTGTATTCCATTCAGCCTGCGGCTTCATGGGATACAAATCTTTTCAATCTCACACATGCACTGCTTAGCAGAGGCAGGTGAATCACAATCAACTGTAAAAAAGATGTTACCTACAATTAATTGCTGGTGTCAGTGAAAACAAGTTTGAACTATTGCTATCTAACTTATGAACCACAAATATCCAAGTAAACACTTTTTTAAGCCACTTTCTCAAACAGGAAATACAGACATGTTGTGGCCACTGTGTCTGTCTGTGCATGCTAAAAGCCCCACAAATCCAGCAGAAGTATCCTGGTGCCAAGTTTTCCATTAACTCATTCCACTCTAATGACACTTTTTCCCGCCAATATCTAAATGTCATCTGCTAATTGTATTTTACTAATTTAGGGATTATTTTTACAAAATTTTGGATGAAACTTGCTTGGAAGATCATTCCAAATTATAAGCCCATGGTCAACAGCTTTCCTTGGCACGCTCTGGGTGCATTGCGCCCACAGTGTGCCAAGGAAAGCTGTTGACTCGGTCTTCTATCAGAGTGGAATGAGTTAAAAACTACCAGCAAATGGTCTAATCTCATAAATGTCATCTACTGTTTTTCCCACTGGGACCAAAACCCACTGAGACAAGCTGTTGACTCAATCCACACAGGGTTCAGAATTTTTAGCTCTGCTAACTTGTCAGCCAGCTGAGCTTTTCTAATGCTCTTTCACCATTTGCGGCAGTGGCTTTGCCATTGGTACATGTCCATCAGCAATTCACAATTTTAACCTATTCTCAGACCTGTTGGCTAGATTCACGTGAAAGTTGGTGTAGATGTACCTTGTGTGAGTCTCTATTAAGTTTGTTCAAATGATCATGCTCCAGATGATTTTTTAATTTTACAAATATTCTTGTTCATTTGTTTGGAAAATGTTCAAACGTCGTCGTTCTTCTCCAAAACTGCTCAGTCAATTGCTTTCATACCACATGCTAATGTTTTATGAGTGTTAATATTTTTTGTCAGTGTTTGAATTTTTCTCCAAAACACATGAGCAGGATTGTTTGAAATTATTCACAGTAATTCTTGCACCAAAAATATAGTCTTCTGTTTCATCACCCATCTTCGGCAGTGGCTTTGCCATCGTTGTCTGTCCATCAGTAATTCACATTTTCAACTTAATAGGTATATTGTTAATTTCAGTGGTATGTTTATGAATAAAACTGGCAATGCTGATGACACAGTGTTGCTGAGCTCATCTGTAAATGGTCTAAGAAAACTTATTTTTGATACATGTATGGAAGATCTTTGTGGTAGAGCATGATATTGTATATAATACAAGCAAAACTAAGTGCATGTTGTTTTATTCTCTGTCTTGCAAAATGGCTGCTGATCCTATTGTAAAACTTTCTGGAGGAAGGCTAAATTAATTTTGTACTCTGCTTCAAGTACTTTGTTCATATTTTGGTGCACTTACTTTCTGATGATCTAGATACTGGCACCAATTATGTGGCTTTTATGCCACTCAGGGCAGATATGCTCAAACGCAACTTTTCCTCAGATGGTGTGAAGATTAGTCTGTTCAAGACATGCACTGAACCTCCATGCACATGTAGCAACTCTCGTTAAGTTACAGGGCGCAGACTATTAATGAGTTCACTACATGTTATTATAAGGCCTTACACAGTGTTTCAGTTAACCTCCAAATTGCGGTATTACCCTTTCAAAACCTCAAATACCCTGAAAGAAAATTCTAAAGGGTCACAAGTCTTGTTTATTTACATTATATTTGTGTCTTTTTGTCCAGAACTACTTCCTAGTAGTCATTACACTATTCCGCAGTCCGAACTCTTTACTGTCCATAAGCTAACCTGTCCCTGTCTAACCTATATACATATGGAAGTACTATTGTCCATGTAGCACACGTTCCTCTGTAAAATTTTGACATAGGCTGTGTTAGCCCAAATAAATTAAAGGGTCTTCAGCGGGTAACTACTCAACATGTTTTGGAGCCTTTTACCCGTACATGTCTCTCTGAGTACCGGCTCCTTGTCTAAGCTAAATATTCAGCAAAGACAACCCACATTACCCCAAACAAATAAAAGGGTCTTCAGTGGGTGACGATACTCAGAACATGTTTCAAATGTAAAACATTTGTAAATATGTAAAATTGGACATTGAACATGTAAAATTGGTAAAAATCTGGTCTTCTCTCCAGAATTTCCCTTCTTGTGACCTCTTGAAAAAAAATCTTAACTGCAACAATACTTACCGAAAGTTTTGCTCTGGAAGTGCTATATATGTTTGTTGTCAACCATGTATTCTCTTTTGCTGACCTACCATGTAGAATTTTATGCAGTTTCACACAAAGATAAACTATAAGTGCAATAATGAGCTGATCATTCAGCTGTTAAACAGTGATCATGGTGATGCTGGGGCTCGAGGGTACCCCCCCCCCCTCCCCCGAAAGGGTGGAACCAATTATTGTTTTAGCTTGTAACCCAATAGATGTAAATGTCTTCTTTTTTTAAAAAAATTATACCATGTACATGTTCCTTTGCTTTAATTCTGTATTGTACTTATACATACATGTACATGTATATGGACCATTGAGTCTGAAATATATCTGATCTCGTATCTTGTCTTAGTTTGCAAACATTGGCAGGATAATTTGGATACTTTTGAATTTATGTGATGTTAAAATTAGAAGAAAATTGTTTTCTTTTTTCTTTTCTTTTTTTCTACCTTTATGGACAAGGTTAATTGGCATGTCAGCTTTCATGCCCATGCTAAGACATCGGGTATGAACAGCCTTGGGCAAAATGGCTGCAAGATGTTAAGACCGCTGTGCTTATTGCAGAAATCGTGAGAATAAGGATCCAGTTAAAAACAGCTGTTGGACTTATCACTGTATGACAGATATGGGCATCAATAGCAGACTTATGGCTCACATATATCATTTATTTGTGAATTTATTCGTTGTTTCAGCAATATATTCATGACATTGTGCGTGGCTTGAGTATGTAGAGGCAGCTGATCCGATTTCGGCACTTGGACATTGACGTTGTTAAATTGCTGGCTCCGTACCATCAGACAATCACAGAAAATGCATTTCTGATGTTTTGATTTAAGGCCTCTGTTTCATGTGTTCATGACACCTGCTGGGTAGTGGCAATAAAGACTGTTTTGTTCAGGGTAGACTCACAATGGAGTGTGTATTCCCAGACAGACTGGAGCTCAAAACACACGTGGTGTTGCCTATGGTCATTCACGTGACATGTTGCATAGCATTGATAGTATGGTACTGATTTTATAATGCGTTAATGTATCATTGTATTTTCTACACCTGTACCAAAATTTAATGCAATTAGTATGTTTATAATTAATTAAACACCTTTGGCGAATCAGAGAAATCTTGAAGCAATCCACGATATCGGAAATGCCAGAAATTTTTCCCCCTCCCCATGTAATCCAAGCAGTAAAAGAGCACACATCAGCTACTACCTTTTTCTCTGGTCAAGTAGTGTATGTAGCAGACAGGTGCCGTTGTGTCAAGAGCGATGCTACCTCCGATTTTTATCCTTAAATAAAGCAAATCAGAGTGTTTTAATCTGAAAGGTAGCATACAAACATTATGATGATGTTTTCAATGTTTTGGCTGGCAAGTATTTTACTCAATATATTCTTTTTGGGGGATCTTTCACTTACAATATTGCCTGCTGAGGACATTTTAAACAAATAGGATGCAATGATTTTTAATGTTAGCAAGCCTCTGCATCACCCAAGGCTGTGTGACCAAGGCCTCTGAATGGCCTCGGTTGATGACTTTTGATGAGCACAAGTATGGACCTCTGTATGAACACTTCATGACATAAGTAACAAAATATCTTTTTCTAATGTTAAAAACAGTTTATGCCAGAAGGTCACATGCAGGATTCCTAACTGTAGGAAAATTTATTTCTGATTTGTTTCATTTAAAATCATTATCATTGCCTGGAGATTCAGATGCTGGATAATTTCCCTGAATATTGCAAAAAAAAAAAAGTTATTTCATTCTGTGTAGCTAGCATGGGTAAAGACCTTGACAGTTGGCAGTTTAAAGTCAGGGGAAGGGCATATAAATTTCAAAGAAAAAGTTTATCTTGGGAATTAACTCCTCCTTGATTGTTGTTTAAAGCGTAGACTTTTTTCCAAGATCAAGGGTCAGGTTCTACAGATTTATCTGATTAAAAATTCAAACTGAGATATTGGCTTTAATCTTGGTAATGATTGTTCCTAAGCCTAGTTACTATTAAACACTCATAAGAGAGTACCTCATGGAGCTTCTTTTGATGTCAGTTTTGACAGTGAGTGACATTGAAAGGGAAAAACGACATGTCAGCTAGCTTATACCTTCATAATAGTCACTAGTAACTTGTTTCGGCGTTTCAGGGCGGTTCCCGGCGTTACACAGCGTTTGCCGGCGTTTGCCAGCGTTGGACGGCGTTTGCCGGCGTTACAAACGCCGGCAAACGCCGACTAACGCTGGCAAACGCCAAAATCCAATTAAGCTTTTTGGGGCTCGGCGTTTGCCGGCGTTGGTCGGCGTTTGCCGGCGTTAGTCGGCGTTTGCCAGCGTTAGTCGGCGTTTGCCAGCGTTTGACACCCTTTCAACGCCAGCAAACGCCGGCAAACGCTGTGAAACGCCGACTAACGCCGGCAAACGCTCTGTAGTCCTCTCAACTAGCAAACTCAATGGGATACATGTAAAATTTGAATTCAGTTGAACCGGGATTAGAAGGATACATGGAAATTTGTGTCTTGTACTTGTACTAATCATTAATGTACTTTTATATTTTATACTCATGGGCAATACAACATAATTATCTTTAATATTATGATGATGATTTATCCATTGAGGTGTATGTGTATTGAATGACTTTTCTCATGATCACAGATATGTATATATATATATATTTTGGTCACCACAATCTTGGTTGCAAAGTAAAGACAAACAAACAACCCTGTTTTCAATTTTTATTTAAACACAGCACAGCAATTTTTTATTGTTTGTACCGCACAAGATAGCAATGCATAGCTTTGTGCAAGCATAGATGTGAATCCCTGTGAATCTAATACATGGAATTTATTATTAAATTTCATGTATTATATTGAAGTCAGTAATGTATAGCTTTGGGTTAGCAAACCTGTGAAGTCTTCCCCCATATGGTGGCAATCTCCCACTTTTTCACCCCGATTTATGAGCAAAATTTTGCAAATTTGGCAGAATCTCCTGCATAAGATTTAGTATTTTCTATTATAATCTAAAATACAAATCTCCCCCATGGATTTTTAAAATTTACAAAAGTCTTCCCATTTGAGCTGTGGAATGTTGACAGCTATGGGCTAGCATATATTCCGGGTGAATATAATACATGGGATTTAATAATAAATTCCATGTATTAGGCCACAGACTACAGTTATAAATCCTTCTATATTTCATATTAGCATTTTTCAGTCTAAAAATTAGCATTTTGGTATTTTGAAATTCCGTGAACGGCATTTAACAGATAAAAATGTCAGATAAATATGGACGGATTTTTGTCATACAATTCCCAGCTCGTTAATTTGTGATAATTGAAATACGAAACAACACCTGGATGTCAGCTTTATACAGGTGTATGAACTGTGCTCTTGCCAGGGTCACATCATTGTCCTTCCCCACCATAAAGTTCCCACCTGGCCTGGAAGAAAGTGCACCTATATGACCACCAATGAAGCAACTCTGCGATGCAGCAAACCTGACTTAGCTAACTTTATTTAAACAGAAGCTACAGCATGCTGAAAACACAGTATTTTCACAATTACGGACTATCTCCGTTGGGATGCGCAACCAGCCAATCACAACTGTAGTCTGTAACCTAATAGACTTATCAAAATTTTTAAAACTTGTTTAACTGAAGCCACAACTTGTTTTCTGCAAAGAATTTGCATTAACTTTACCAAACTTCAATATTAAAGAAAATATCAATTTTTTTGCAAGCAACCTTTAAATCTGAAAAATCAGTTTTTATGACAAATGAAATAATTAATTAAAATTTTGAGGAAAATTATATAATTGCATCCAATCAATTCTTTTCTGTCCAATATGTATACGATACACAATGGGCTATGATGCAAACCCATAATCACTTGCCTGCATGTCCTGCCCTTACAATGAGAGATCAAATTACAATGCCCCACCCCTTAATTTTAACCCCAAATTTGAATATATTGCTAAAAATTATGAATTTTTAGGTGAAATTGGTGATTTTTTTACTATTTATGGATAGATTCGTAACACTTGTCTACAAAAAATATGACATCTATCACTGCTGAGGCATTAATGGCGGATGGGGGAGTATCAGTTACACCAAGTCAGCATCTAATACCATTCATTATGCCAGTATTTTCCTGATATAATCTGAATTATGGCAGACAGTGGAACAGTTTCAGTGTTTAAACATTATTAGCCCATCAAAGTGCACAGTTTAAGACCAGTAGGTCACAGATTAGAGTAGCAGTATTCAGCAAATTATGTTTTTTGATACTAAAATTATGGAATTTTACTGCGCCCTTTGTTTGAACATTAGGAGGGCAGTTGGGTGATCCAGCTTCCATAAACCAATAGTGCTATGCCTTTTTTTCTGCAGTAGACTGTATAAGTTGTGGTTTATTGACATGGTTTCTGGTGTATGTGCACATATTAGAAAGAAAATGACAAAAGTTTGTACAGTTACTCCAATATCATAAATGCATATTTGTATTCACAAGTGCTCTGATTTTAAATTTGATGAGCATCCAATTATCAATCCAATTATCAGGCGCAAGTGTTTAATGGAAGCTAACTTTTTTCCCCTTGTTTCACTTTCTGAAACTCTTATAATTATATGTGGTTGTATGTTGAAGTTCAACTGTTTTGCCACCTATGTACACTAGCTTGGTAAAAGTTATAAAATCTGCAGTTCATAAGTGCTGTCATCCATATTCATGGATATAAATTTATTCATTATGTGAAAATAATATGCTGATGAACTCAACAGCTCAACAAAGTCAGCATGCCTGATTTTAAATGATTTACCCCAGTCAAATGACACACATATATGACAAGCTTTTGTCTACCAAAAAAAAAAAAAATAATAATAAAAATAAAAAGGGGTGGGGTGGGGGGGGGGGGGAGAAACAAAAACAAAACCAAAAACAAAGAAATTTACATTTTACCTAAGATTTGTACAGCTCTACTGACAGACATGCACATTTTTTTCTGGTATGCCGAAAATCCCTTTGACATGATTTTGTATAAACAGCTCTGCATATGAATGGAGGCTGTAGGCCTACAATGACAATGCCACAAAATTAAAAGTTTGAAACAGAGGGTCACTAAGTTTCACATCAACGGGATTAGCATAATTTATTCATATCATATTAGCATTGTTAATTTCTCATACACACATATGATTACCTGTGTGGTACCTGTGAGGTATCACTAAATACAAAGGGCTATGGAAGCTATCTATCTACCAAGCAGTCAGCAAAGGAGGCATAGCCTGTGCACTTGTTAAATGTCTTGCAGCGAATCCTGTTATTATTTATGCAGTGTGGTTCCACTGATAGGCGCAACATGTCTATGCACAATGATTTGTGACATAAATGTGATACTTCATGAATTTTTAGAAAATTGAGACTGTTAAACTTGATATTCTCAGCCGATCTGTGGGTGTAAAACTTCTTTTCTCCTTTCATAAGCTGGCCTGAGGTACACAATACCATAGCCCGAACCATTTGCCTTGTAATCACCAGTCCCAGGATCACATCTTGCATGCTCCATCCATGTAAAAGTTGTTAGGATCACTCAAAATTGTCCAGACAGCTGTCAAAAAGTGCGTACTTCCCATTTTTAACTTGCTTGATGGACGATAATAGAATAACAACATGACCATGTGAGTCCCAATACATGCAGAGTTAGCCCTAATAGGCCAGAGACTACAGTTATAAATCCTTCTATATTTCATATTAGCATTTTTCAGTCTAAAAAATTAGCATTTTGGTATTTTGAAATTCCGTGAACGGCATTTAACAGATAAAAATGTCAGATAAATATGGACGGATTTTTGTCATACAATTCCCAGCTCGTTAATTTGTGATAATTGAAATACGAAACAACACCTGGATGTCAGCTTTATACAGGTGTATGAACTGTGCTCTTGCCAGGGTCACATCATTGTCCTTCCCCACCATAAAGTTCCCACCTGGCCTGGAAGAAAGTGCACCTATATGACCACCAATGAAGCAACTCTGCGATGCAGCAAACCTGACTTAGCTAACTTTATTTAAACAGAAGCTACAGCATGCTGAAAACACAGTATTTTCACAATTACGGACTATCTCCGTTGGGATGCGCAACCAGCCAATCACAACTGTAGTCTGTAACCATTATATTCACAGGGATTCACATCTATGCTAGCACAAAGCTATGCATTGCTGACTTGTGCAGTACAAACAATAAAAAATTGCTGTGCTGTGTTTAAATAAAATTGAAAACAGGGTTGTTTGTTTGTCTTTACTTTGCAACCAAGATTGGAGTGACCAAAATATACACATATATCAGTGATCATGAGCAAAGTCATTCAATACACATACACCTCAATGGATAAATCATCATCATAATATTAAAGATAGTTATGTTGTATTGCCCATGAGTATAAAAAATAAAAGTACATTAATGATTAGTACAAGTACAAGACACAAATTTCCATGTATCCTTCTAATCCCGGTTCAACTGAATTCAAATTTTACATGTATCCCATTGAGTTTGCTAGTTGAGAGGACTACAGAGCGTTTGCCGGCGTTTGCTGGCGTTGAAAGGGTGTCAAACGCTGGCAAACGCCGACTAACGCCGGCAAACGCCGACTAACGCCGGCAAACGCCGAGCCCCAAAAAGCTTAATTGGATTTTGGCGTTTGCCAGCGTTAGTCGGCGTTTGCCTGCGTTTGTAACGCCGGCAAACGCCGTCCAACGCCGGCAAACGCCGTCCAACGCCGGCAAACGCCGTCCAACGCCGGCAAACGCTGTGTAACGCCGGGAACCGCCCTGAAACGCCGAAACGCACCCACTAACGCCGAAACAAGTTACTAGTGAGTGGAACCTGTTACTTTTGCATGTCAAAAATGATGACTCCAGAAGTGTGTCAGTGAAGGCTTTGATATATGGCAAACAATGAGGATGATCAGAAAGGTGACCTTGATATTATTCCAAAGGTCAAAGGACCACTTTGGTTGTGCATCTAAAGTCAGCTGAGCACAGCACTCTCACTGTCCTCTTGTTGGGTACATAAAGTTGAGTTTGTGTGGTGCTTCTCATTTAAAAGTCCTGGGGACGGAAAAACTTTGTTTCTTCACAGATGGAGAGTGACCCACGCAACTGATGGTGTAAAAGTATTCTGTATTATAAGTTATGCCCCCCCCTTCCAAAGGCAGAGCAGGCATAAAGCAGTTACTTTGTCTGTATGTGTGTGTTTGTTTGTGTGTCTTGACTGACAGTTTTCATGCCATAGCTCAAAAAGTTTTTTGTTTAGGGATTTCATATTGCACTTACTCATAGTCTTGAATAAGGTCTTAGACGAGTTTTAAGATGGGTGAGCTTGACCCTATTCCCAAGGCCACAGAGCATTTTAAGTGAATTTGGTTTCACGCAATATGTTGAAAAGTTTTTGACATAGGCCTATCAAATTGCAGTCCAATGTAAGGTCTCCAAAGAGTTTCAAGATGGGTGACCTTGACCCAATTCCCAAGGTCAGCCAAAATTATTTTGCTTAGGGTTTTCGTACTACACATGCATGTTGTCCTGAATAAGGTCTATGATGAGTTTGAAGGTGGGGATATTGGACAAGCTATATAGTCCTATATAAGGTTTACTCCTTAAGAAGTCATCAGATGAGTTCAAAGATGGGTGACCTTGACTCAATTCCCAAGGCCACAGAGCCATTTCAGTGAATTTGTTTTTCACATGATAACTGAAAAGTGAAAACACAGACCTCTCTTAGTGCACATGGTTTCAATCCTACACAAGGTCTGAGACAAGTTCAAAGATGAATCACCTTGACCCAAATACTAAGGGCACAGAGCCGGAGGCCATAGATTTAGCAATATCTGATTGCGTTTTCATTCTCATCAGTAGCATGCAGGTCAATTGATTTTTTTTCCGATGTGGAAAAAAGCTTTGGAGAGTGGTGCACCATTTGAAGATGGCTATAGATGTATAAATGCATCCCTCCTAAAATACAAGCACTGCATGACTGTGCTGAAGGAATGGGTCGTTCAGATTCAAAGACCTCACAAGGGAAGCCGTAATAATGAAGATAGATTATTTCAGTTTTGGCGTGGACTCTGGCCCTCCCCCATAAAGTAAGGTTGAATTTGTATTGAAACACCAACGTCCTATCATATACTAAAATTTTATACTCTGTACTGTTCTCTATTATGATAATGACTGCCATTTCTATGTGTGAATGATATTGATGTTCAATGATTTTCGAATAAAGATATTTCTATATATCAGTAAAAATGACTCTTTATTTATATTTTGCTTTCAGTTTTATACATGTGGGCTTCACTACATGTTTCTCTTTGTTCTCACACTTTGATGTTTTGGTGGCTTCCCAAAAAATAGGTTTTTCTTCAAAAAGAAAATGTTTTGTTTAATCCTTTCTGAGTTAACATAACATCGAGTCAACAGCTTTCCTTATAAGTATAATCTACAATTCTAAGCAAAAATATATTTGTTCACAACAATTTTATGTGAAAAGATTAAAAGCAGACAACAACTGACATCTGGGCACTTTCGGGTAATATTAGCGAGAAAGGATTGAGTCAGTAATTTTTGCATCAGTTGTCCAGCATGTTATGTTGCTACTGGTGTTATGGTAGCTAGAGTAAGGTGTGCCATGCAGGCAATTGAAAATAAACTATGCAGTCAAGACACTTGACAGCCATTACTATTGGCAAGGCTTTTTTTTGGGGGGGGGGGGAGCAGTTAATGGTTAAAGTGAACCCCAAATTTAGAACAAGATCCTTCATCCCAGCATGGAAATAGAATGATTCCATTTCTGGGTCAGGGTGACCCACCAGATAGCACATATTGCAGCATCTTGAGGTCAAAACTTGCGCTTACCTTGTGATGTTTTTTCTCAGTCTTGTCCAGCCAGGAAGTATGAAGACAATTTGAAGTTGCAGGACTGTCTACATGTCTACAGCTTCCATGTATTCAAAATTATATGCATTCTCTGTATAACTTAGTGGAAAGCAAGAACAGACCAACAAACTCGAAGAGGAGACTAAAATGTATAAAGGAGCCTCCACCCAACATGTTTCGGCTCCCCTGGGGCCTTCGTCAGGGGGAACGGAGGCTTGTGTGCTTTTATTTCTCTACCTATATTAAAAATGAGGTGCTACATGCTGAACTGTGTTGTGTGCTTATTTACGTCTTGTGATCTGATATTATGACGTAACACCGTAATTTTGAACGTGCTTAATTGAGATACGTTATGTGGTGTGAGAGCCACGACTGTGAAGTCCACTAGAAAATCAAGTTTTGGGATGTGCATAGTTACCCCCGAGAAATTATTCTATAAATTTATAATAGTAATGTGTGTTACACAGCACGAAGAAAAGTTCTGTGAGCGAATAGTCAGCAAAGTCAAAGGCCAAAGTATGTCCACACTGCATCACTGGTAGATGGCTATATTATTTACATTGCTTTTAAGGTGGTAAAGGGGCAGAATAGATTAAAGTAATAAAGTAATTAATGTGAGCACCTAACTACAATAAAAGATTTTTTAGGAGTCACTGTCGCTGGAGTCGCTTGACAAGGCTATGTCCGTATATAAGATAGACGGCGGTGGATACAGGATCGAATGGATCTTCTTCAGCACCTTCAGGATGGCTCTGTCTACCATTTGTATCCTTGAACCAAGGTTGGCAGGGTCTGGATGCTCATCCTGGCATGGGGTTTCATCCCCGGAGTCTAAATCCCGAAGGTTAGGTGGGAGGGCTGGAGCATCGAGAGAGGGAATGCGATCCTCAGCGCTGCTGCTTTCGGAGTCTGAAAGTCTGTGGACACGGAGGAAACCGCCAGATGTCGCTGCGGGTTGATTACACGTGGTTGCTTGCTGCGGTTTCACTTTCGATACCCTATCGGTGTGCTTTTTTACCTTGTCCTTGCTCGCAATCACCCTAAACGTGGCCAAAGGGGTTTTGTGGGTAGAGATGATTCTCCCAGTGGACTCCCACTTAGTGACACCTTTAATATTTTTGTCTATAGAAAGCTAAATGATAGGGATTTGCCAACCCATGAAGGTAAAAGATAATTATTCCATTGAAGCATTACATGGTATCAATCACTTGTCCATCAGTTTTAATAGACTTGACACTAGTTTATAATGTTCATGGATACAAGAGATGTTCACTCAGTGTTAAATTGGCGCTTTAAGGGTTAAATATATTGGCATTGACAAATGTAGCTTTGTTTGGTAAACTTAAGTCAACTGCCACTTGGAAGTGATAGCTTGTGCCAAAACTTTGATAAATATGTTGGATATAATTGTGTTAGATGCTATGTTTGTACTTGTTCTAGGGAGAGAGATGGAACATTATATTCTCCAAAATTTGTGACTCAAATATGCTAATGGATTCTTGTGTGTGTGTCCGTCTGGACTGACACTTTTCATGCAATAATTCAAAAAGGTTTTTGCTTAGGGCTTTCATATTGCTGATGCTTATAGTCCTAAATAAGGTTTTGGATGATTTTGGAGATGGGTGACCTTGGCCATATTCCCAAGGTCATAGAGTCATTTTAGTGAATTTTGTTTTCTGCAATAACTTGAAAAGCTTTTGACATAGGCCTGTCAAATTGCAGGTCATTAGAGTCCTATATAAGGTCTCAAATAAGTTTGAAGATGGGTGACCTTGACCCAGTTACTAAGGTCACAGAGCCAGTTTAGTGAATTTTGTTTTCACGTGATTACTTGAAAGGTTTTTGACATAGGCCTGTCAAATTGCAGGTCATTTAAGCCTTATATAATATCTAAAAGAAGTTTGAAGATGGATGACCTTGACCCAATTTCCAAGGTCACAAAGCCATTTTAGTGAATTTTGGTTTTCACACGATAACATGAAAAGTTTTGTGCATAGGGCTTTCATATTGCACATGCTTATAGTCATGAATAATATCTCAGACAAGTTTGAAGATGGTTGACCGTGACCCAATTTCCAAGGTCATAGAGCCATTCTTGTGAATTTAATTTTCATGCAATTACTTGTAAAAGTTTTGTGCATGGGGGGTTTAATATGCACATGCTTATAGTCCAGAATAAGGTCTCAGACAGGTTTAAAGATGGATGACCTTGACCCAATTCCCAATGTCACAGATCCATTGTTGTGAATTTGGTTTTGACATGATCACTTGATAAGTTTTCTAT
Organism: Hermodice carunculata; assembly: GCA_964020975.1. Lineage (NCBI taxonomy): Eukaryota > Metazoa > Annelida > Polychaeta > Eunicida > Amphinomidae > Hermodice > Hermodice carunculata. The sequence goes on from OZ026618.1 coordinate 743,965, forward strand.
GCCCCCACCAAGGGGCATATAGTTTTGTGCGTGTCCATTGTCTGTCTGCTCGTCTGTCCATTTGTCCGTCCGACATTAAAATTTTAACATTCATGGGGCGCATATCTCCAAAAGCATCTGAGGTACAACCTTAAAACTTTGTGGAAACATCTATCAATATATGAAAGCATACACCTTTTGTTTTGCTTGTCTCTTAAGTTAATTATACAGTCTTCATTAATCATTAATTAACTTAGAGAAAATATTGACTCAACGTAAGACTTGTCACATTTATGTCGCATGTATCTCAAAAAGTTTTTGAGCTTCAACCATGAAACTTTGTGGAAACATCTGTCAATGTATGCAGGTGTGCACCTCAGGTTTTGTTTCTGTCTTGGATTATTATCTTGTGGAAATTAATCATTAGTTAACTTGGGGAAAATCATGATTAGATGTTAGATTTGTCACATTTGTGTCCCATGTATCTCCAAAGTATGAAACTTTGTGGAAACATCTATCAATATATGAAAGTGTGCACCTGGGGTTTGTTTTTCTCTTAGATTAATTATTCTGCATTTATTAATCATTAATCAACTTAGGGGAAATGTTGAAGGGACATTCGACTTGTTCAATTTGTGTCGCACGTATCCCATAAAGTATTTGAGGTACACCTATGAAACCTGGTGGGAACATTAATCAATATATGAAGATGTACATTTTGTTTGTCTCTTGGATTAATTATCCTCTGATAATTAATCATTAATTAGTGAAAATATTGATTGGATGTTTGACTTGTCAGATTTGTGTGGCACATATCTCAAGAAGTTTTTTATATACAGCTATGAAACCTGATGGATTAATTTATCAATATGTGAAGATGTGCACCTGGGGTTTTGTTTGTCTCTTGGGTTAATTAACCAGTGTATAATTTTCGTTAATTAAGTTAGTGAAGATCTCTATTCAGTGAAAATGTTGGATGATGCCAAACTTGTGTCGTGTATTTCACAAAGTGTTGAGGTACAGCTATGAAACTTGACAGGAACATTGATCAACGTGTGAAGATGAACCCCTGGTGTTTTGTTTGTCTCTTAAGTTAATTATCCTCTGTTGATAGTCATTAACTAACTTAGTGAAAATGACAATTCCAGGAAAACGAGTATTGGTTTTGGTCAAGCTTGTGCCATGTGAAGCTCATGAAGTATTTCAGGTATAGCCATGAAATTTGATAGGAATATCAATCAATGTATAAAAAGTTATGGTTGTATGGTTATCATTTATGTGAAGATTTCACAGTATGTTCGAAGTCTTACACCAGTTCCATGGTACTCTTAAGATCCCATGCTGATGGGGGCAATGGCAGATGAGGCATCACTATCCTTTGGACACTTTTCTAGTTTGCTTAGGGCTTTCATATTGCATATGCCCATAGTCTTGAATAAGGTCTCAGATGGGTTCAAAAGTGAGTGACCTCGATCCAATTCCCAATGTCACAGATGTGGGACAGAGCTGCTTTAGTGAATTTTTGTTTAAGTGATAATTTGAAAAGTTTTTGACATAAGCCCCTTAAATTGCAGGTCATTACAGTCCTATGTTAGGTCTCAGACAAGTTTGAAGATGGGTCATCTTGATGTAATTCCCAAGGTCACAGACCCATTTTACTGAAGTTGGTTTGCACGTGATAACTTGAAAAATTTTTGACATAGACCTGTCAAATTGCAGGTGATTACAGTCCTATATAAGGTCTTACAGGAGTTTGAAAATGGGTGACATTGACCAAATTCCCAAGGTCACCGAGCCATTCTTGTAAATTTGATATTCATGCAATAACTTAAGTTTTGTGCATGGGGGGTTTCATATTGCACATGCTTATTAGTCCTGCATAAGGTCTTAAATAAGTTAAAAATGGATGACCTTGACCTAAATCCCAAGGTCACTTTGTGAATTTGATTTTCACGCAATAAGTTGAAAAGTTTTTTAAGTAGGGCTTTCATATTGCACTTGCTTATAGTCCTGAATAAGGTCTGGGATGAGTGTAAAGATGGGTGACCTTGACTAATTCCCAAGGTCACAGAGCCATTTTAGTGAATTTGGTTTTCATGTGATTACTTGTATAGGGTGCATAGCAACAATACCAACAGGAAAACCAAAAGTCTATGACTGAAATAAAGAACTGCGACACCTAGTCTTCAAGTGTATGGACTCCCTCCCAACCGGTGTGATGATGTGATTACTTGAAAAGTTTTTTGCATAGAGTCTGCTTTCCTATTGTACATGCTTATAGTCCTGAATAAGGTCTCAGACGAGCTTGGAGATTGGTGACCTTGACCCAATTCCCAAGCCCACAGGTTTATGAATGTGGGTATGGCTGTTTGTTTTGATTTGGAGAGGTCACTGAGTTCATTAAATGCTGTGGGATTTGGACCAGACTATTCGGCATCTACTGTAGCACTTGGAGCTCTGGGACAGTACCTGTGGAGAATCTCTCACCAGGGATTAGGATTTACCGGCAGTCTATTAATTATTGGATCACAGCATAACTAAATGTATAATTTCATTTACCTACTTTGTCTTGATTGTTGTTTTTTAGCTCCGCTGACTTGTCAGTCAGCAGAGCTTATAGAATCTGTTTGTGTCTGTCGTCAGTCTGTCCGTACGTCTGTCGTTAGACTTTTTATATTTTCGACTTCTTCTCAAAAACGCTACATAGAATGTTTTGATTTTGCACATGGATGATCCCCAGGTGGACCGCTACCAAGTTTGCATAGGAGATGATGATGCAATAATTTTTTTATTTTTTATGAATTTTTTTATTTATTTTTTGAAAAAAATTAAAATTTCTTCATCTTAAGAACTGCGAAGCCAATTGCTTTGATATTGCACATAGGGTCATCTGGGGTCAACTAGTTCTTATTTCGGCCACCAGGTGGAGCTGTGATTTTTTTCCAATTTTTTATGAATTATTGCCTGTTAAGGCTACTTTCGACTTTTTCTCCTGAACGGCTAAACAGAATTGCTTAAAATTTTATCAGAATATAGTTGGACATTAGACAATGAAAGTTTGCAAAAATAATATGGATATGTTAATTTTAGGCAAAGTTATGGGATATCAAACTTTGCAACTGTAAGGAAGTGCTGCAGCTGTATATATATATATATATATATATATATATATATATATATATATATATATGGCAATACAGTGCATATATTACACCATTGTATTTACCCTTTTGACTTCTTCTCAAAACCGCTGTATGGAATGTTTTAATTTTGCACATGGATGTTGCCCAGGTAAACCTCTACCAAGTTTGCGAAGGAAATGATGATGCAATAATTTTTCTATTTTTAATGAATTTTTAAATTTATTTTTTGAAAAAAAAAAAATTTCTTCATCTCAAGAACTACCTGGCCAATTGCTTTGATATTGCACATAGGGTCACCTGGGGTCAACTAGTTTTCATTTTGGCCACCAGGTGGCGCTGCATTTATTTCCCTATTTTTTATGAATTTTTGTGTGTTAAGGCTATTTTTGACTTCTTCTCCAGAACAGCATGATAGAATTGCTTAAAATTTTATCAAAATATAGTTGGACATTAGACAATGAAAGTTTGCGAAAATAATGTGGATGTGTTAATTTTTGACAAAGTTATGCGATATCAGACTTTGTGACTGTAAGTGAGTGCTGCCACTGTACACAAACAGCCATTGAAACAGGAAGGTATGTCAATTGATAATACATGTACTACCATCAGCAGAGCTTATAGAATCCGTTTGCATCTGTCGTCCGTCTGTCCTTCGTCCTTCCGCAAAATTTATTTTAAGGACAAACTTTGCTACCATCCTACATACATGTATATAGCTGTACAAATCTAGACTGCAGTCCATGTGTTCCAATACTGTAAAAGCAGATCCCAGTCAGCAGAGCACAGGATCATCATGATCCTCTTGTCAATATATTGTTATTGTTAAAGTTATCCCACCATTGTCATTCTTTGTTGAGTTCCTCTACGATCTAGAATATTCTAAATGTGGGCATTGTAACAGTGATAAATTGAAATGTTTTCAACATAAACCTTTCTTATTGCACATGGTTTTAATCCTACATAAGGTCTGAGACAAGTTCAAAGATGGATCACCTTGAACCAAATCCCAATTAAGGTTACGGGGGGGGGGGGGGCATAGATCTATCAATCTCTGATCGTGTTTTTATTTGTTGCCTGTTACGTTTTTCCATGGATACAGAAAATAAATACCATATTTATGATTCAAGTGCAAAAAATATATTTAGATATGTCACTCCTTACAATCTCCTGTAGATAATGTCAATGGAACAGCTGCCAAGAGTGTCCTATGTTTATTACTCAGATGCTAAGGGAGTGACATTTTTTTATCTCCATTGGTGCAGTGAGCTTATTGCTTGGATTATGTTAAATAGATCTTGAATGGATGACCTTGCATTAAGTACCTGGTTGACAAATTAAGAATGTCCCGTGATTCTTTTGGGGTTCTGTGGGCTTGATTCATACCACTGATCTGTGATGTTGATAGAGTATGTCCTTAATTTAATGTAGCGGTCTGCCATATTTAATTAAAGTGAATAACCATTAATTACATACATGTAAGTAAGGGTGTGTGACTTTGGGTCTCAAAAAAAAAATCCTCCGCAATAAATCTTCTTTTGCACTCATAAGGAAAGTATGAATTTTTTAGCCCAGCTAGGTCAACAACTTGTCCATTTTTTTGAAGCTCAGCTGACTTGGCACTCAAGCTGAGGTTATCTTACAGTGTATTGGACATCATTCTTTAAACCCTCGTCAAACTTGTTGGGGATGCATACCTTGAGTGGGTCTTTACTAAGTTTAGCCACGAGTAAAACTTGAGTGACTTTTGGACTTTTTAGCTCTGCTGACCACTCTGTGATAACTTATATGCTTGTCCATCCATCTGTAAAATTTTGCTTGTCTGTGCAATATACAGTCCACAATTTTCAAGTTAGCCCTGTATAACTTTCAGGACTTATCATGTGTATAAAAATCTAGATCAGGTTTAACATTGGTGGTGCTACCTGCAGTATTACGTAATATATGGGCCCACATGTGAATTTTTTTTTTTTCAAAGAGTTTTTATTAAATTGTCACATAACTTTGCAGGAATGTTAGTCAAGCTTAAAGGCATAAACACAATGAAATTTGGTGGTGTCACCTGCACTTTTTACAGATATGGACCAAAATGTGTTGAACACACCATCAAATCAATACACTACTGGACAGATTTGGCGGCATATGGACACCTTCGGCGGAAAACTGCGGTCACTGGCGGCGATACCGCCGCTGTCCGCCAAGAACGGCGGTCACAGGCGGCGATGCCGCCGTTGTCCGCCAAGAACGGCGGTCACTGGTGCACCGCCACCATTGTCCGCCGCATATGGTGGCAAGTGGCGGCGACACCGCCACTGACGACCAAGCATGGGGGTGAGTGGCGGCACCGCCGCCACTGCCCGCCAAGCACTTTCTCTTTTTGCCCAGGCTTGGCATTGACCGCCGCCCGCCGCCAAATCACGCCAAAGACTTTCCCATTCTTTCCTTTACCTTGACATTGACTGGTTAGGATGCACTAAGACAGTGCCAAGCATGGGGGATGGGGGGAAAGAGTCATATATATGTTAGAAACTGAGAATAAGATCTGGCAGACCAAGATGTGGTAAAGGGCAGTATTTATTTACATTGTTTTTTTATGGAAGCTTTAGAGCAGGTAAAAGACGTCTATGCTAATGCTGTAAAAATGCACGGGGGGTCTTTTAGGCCGGGAAAGGTTTTTATTTTGTTTTTTCTTTTTAGGCTACACAGAAAATGGCCATAGCTGCAACATGAAATTACTCAAAGTGCATGAGGACAATTACACACTAAAAAAAAAAAAATTTAGTACAAATTTGTGGCTGTCTACCAGATAGAGCAAAGGTCAGACAAGTCCAATTTTGGTAAAATGAGTTAAAAGGCCGTGTACATGATCGGTTTTCTACTGGGTAGAAAACACCTAGGCCCGGGTGCAATTACAAGTGAATTCACTGAACCATTGCAAGTCCTGAGTACATTGTTGAATAAACTTCTGAGTTCACACCATTGCTGACTACTGGTTGGGACAGAACCAAACAGCAACCAAACTGTGGGCAGTTGTTGGGTCAGACATCCACTGCATAAGTGCCTGCCTGTATGTGAACTTGACAGTAAATATTTGGGGTTTGATGTGGAAAGACAATCAGATTTGTTTATACGTTTACTCTTAAAAAATGTCCAATGATGATAAGTGATGTCCCATGTGCTTTCATACATGTATACAATCATGTATAATACAAAAGGAGCCAGCGGCCAGCCTCCTTGTACACAGCCACATGCCTTTCAGGTCAGACAATGATGCACCTGCATGGGTCAAATCATCTGACAATTAAGCTTGGTCCTGACATTCCAACATTTGAGAGAAAAAGAGAAAGTGCTTGGCGGTCAGTGGCGGCAGCGCCGCCACTCGCCACCAGTGACCGCCACACTGGTGTGCAGTGGCAGCGCCGCCGCCAGTGACCGCTGTTCTTGGGGGACAACGGCGGCATCACCGCCTGTGACCGCCGTTCTTGGCGGACAACAGCGGCATCGCCGCCAGTGACCACAGTTTTCCGCCGAAGGTGTCCATATGCCGCCAAATCTGTCCAGTAGTGTATATGTGTTGAGACAGAATAAGGCTATGATACCAAATGTACTGCAGATGTGTATCACATGTAGAAGTTTTATATTGCATAATATGGATGACTTTGCCTCATGGTTGCACAACTGTTGGTACTAAGTGGAACTCGCATCATGGGTATTAACCCTTTCCCCCTTGAATTAAGACTGAGGCAACAGCTTTCCTTGGCAAAACCGGCTGTTGGTCAAATGTTGTCTGCTTCAGTGTTTTCAACTAATTGCAACAGTTATGAAAAACAATTTGACTGAGAAATGTACATGAGACTTATCAAGATCACATGCCCCAGGTCAACAGCTTTCCTTGGCATGGGTTGGGCACTTAGTGCCCAACCCATGCCAAGGAAAGCTGTTGACTCAGTCTTAATTCAAGGGGGAAAGGGGTTAAGACTGAGCAGATTCTTGTGGTGTAGGTTGCATTTTAATAGACCCACCCATGCCAAGGAAAGCTTTTCATCTGCACCATCTTGATAAGTCTGGTCTATAATTCTGATTCCAATTTGGTGTTGCATAACTGTTTAAATTAGTCAGACACTATGAAGTAGATGGCATTTGACCACATGGCAGTTTTGGCCAGTTGGAGATGGAAACGGTTAAATTGTTCACCAGGTTTGATGCAGTTTTGTTTTTGTGTTTAATTTTGGAGTCCCTCTCTGAAACCACGGTGTGGATTCTCATAAAACTTGGCAGGAATGTACCTGGACTTAGTCTGTATCAAACTTGAGGAGCAAAAACACTAATCTGTCATTACCTGCTTTTGAATGAAGTCTTGAAATCCTATAATATTAATAATCTCCAAGTGTATGTGTTTGCATAGTAATTCTAGGGATTTGGGTGTAAGAGCATTTATATGTAGTTTTCTCTGAAAACCATTACTAGTTCCTCTGCAAACTTTGTGGAGATTTATTTGTGATGGGTTTCTACTATGTTTACCAAAAATGTCTTGCTTCAGTAATTTTTTTACTCAGCTGATAGTCAGCTAAGCTTTTAGGTGGGCTGTAGGCCTGTGATTCTACAACTGCTCATCATCAATAGACCAGTTTTTAGGACTCAGGTTTATTCGGTTCACTTCGGGAAGCGCACCCTGCTTTGTTTACATTTTGTGCTCGACCACGCTGGCCGGATTACACCTGGAAGGATCAGAAAGTAAAACACAGGGTGGGCTTGGATTTCATGAAAATCACACTGTCAGCACACTAAAAGTGCACGTTTCACCACTGATGTGACATTTCAGGTAAAAGATTTGCATGATTCAGCACAATCCATGCTGTAATCACTTGTGTTAGCTGTGGCATCCGTGGGAAACATGAAGGCACGGGCCCGACTCGGCCACTTGCTGATTGGACAATCAGGCCAACAATGGAATGCGTAATTAATTACAGTCCGGAAGAGTTTGGTGCAACTCGGTATGAACAGGTCTATTCATTTATATTTAACTTCACAAAAATTATTTGTCATATGTTTAGACTGGGTTAAAATGTACATTTTATTAACCTCTACCAGATGTAGTCAAATGGAAGTCTGTTAGTCATTTTAAGACTTTTTAGGTAAAACGTAGGTGGATATTGTTGTCCCTTGTGTCAGGACAAGGTTCACATTTTCTCTGCTCGTACAGACATGGTCTGTTTATCATTATGTATGGCCTTTTGTTAACCCTAAGGGATCTGCTGTTGAAGAAAGAAGAGTTAACCTGAAGGGACCTGATTTTGAAGGGAAAATAATTAACCCTGATGGACCAGATGTCTAAGGGAAAAGACTTAACCCTGAAGAACCTGGTGTCAAAGGGAAAAGAGTTAACCATGAAGGACTTAATGTCAAAGTGAAAAGAGTTAACCCTGAGAGACCTGATGCCAAGATTGGCTAGCAACTTTGTGCTATTACAAATTTGCAGCAAGTGTCTGATATCGTAAATGTCATCTGCATTGGTTTGGCCATTAAGAATAATACGCCATCAGTCACCAGCTTTTCCTGGCGTACTCTGGGTATATTTCATCCACAGTGAGCAATTTAATTAACTCCCCTGCAATTCAATAAACTCCCAGGTAAACCTTACTGAAATGCGAATTTTGCCCTAGAACTGACCATGATTGAAAACTGCATCAAGACCAGCCAGTTATCAGCAGACTGAAGCCAGTAACTTGGATTTTTAAAATTTATTGATAACAATGTCAAAAAGAAAGAAGAAAGGCAAAGTCACAAGAGTCATTAGGTGCAAGTGACCAGAACTGCATACAGGTAGGTTGTAGAGGGACTGAAAATAGAACTGGGAATTGCGGGATTTGGGATAAGTGCCTTATGTTTTCTTAGTTGATTAGCCTTGGACAACTGCATAGAAATCAATAAGGCACTTTGTCCGAACACAATATCACTAATACCAAGCTATTTTCTCAAATAACACATTTATCACCAATTTGAGGCTATTTTCTCAAATAACATGCAAAAAGAAGTCAAATAAGTGAATAAGCAGACTAACATACTTGATGTAAAAATTGATCAAATTTTAACAAAACAAAAAACAAGTGCCAGCCAAAATGTGCCGGGTCATGGGAAATTTTCTTTTTAACTCGATGTTGCTGAACTTCCATTGCCAGTCCTGAAAAAATCAATGTGCTCTCAATTGATGCAGTGATACCAGATTCGTATTCTTTGTAAACCTACCTTTCATTGAAGTACTGCCACCATGTTTACAGTTGCCACAAGAATGCACAGACGGTAACAATGGGCCTTACAGGTCAACAGCTTTCCTCAGTGTACTTTCAGTGCACCAAGCAAAGATGTTGATGAAAACTTAGCACTGAATGAGGGGTTACATGTAATAAAAACAACATTACAGAAATACTCAAAGCTCTTACAGTCAGTGTTTAACTCATTCCATACTGTGGTCACAGGCCTTGGTCAGTGGTTCTGGCACTGCCTGGCAAGTCACGCTGCAGCTGCCCTTGTGGCAGCTGCACCATGACTTGCCAGACAGTGCTAGAACCACTGACTCAAACTCAAACTCAAAACTCATTTATTTTAGCCAATCAATACAATGACGATTTCAATATCGAGATGTATGTACATAATGATAAAAAATTGATGTGGCTAGGGGGACTCCTATTAAGACAAATACGTGTTGCTATCATAGGAGCCACCTTTAAGTCTTAAACATTTGAAACAATATAGATGGCAGTTACTTTAACAATAAATGTCGAAATAAACTTCAAGATATAATACAGTTTACACACACAACATGGGTGGGAAAATATAATTGTTAATTATTTTGACAAACATAGCAGTTATATGTATTACAACTCTGTTCATAATTATTCCTAAAATATTTTTAATATACAAGGAAAACCCTTGTAAACTATGAGTATGTATTTTCCTTATAACATTCTTATCTGTTTGATTCACTGTGACTGGAATATCATAGTTTAAACTCTGTTTTGCAAATATTTTATTGACTCTATTAAGACTATAGGCATGTTAGTACTTGAACAGAAGCTCTTTTCATGGACAATTTAAATATGCAATTGTCGTCTTAAATTCAGGTAAATATACGGAAAAATCAGGGACTAGTATGGAATGAGTTAAATGAAGTAACATGACTGTAGCTATTCCAGTAATTTCTGATGGAATCCACACTTTCAAATGTTCAACTCCAGAAACTGTGTGAAATCACTGATATTGAAGCTAAATTAAAATGTTATGTTTTGTGACCACAGAACGGCTTGATCTTTTCAGCAATCTTTGGCATCAATCACCTAGCCAAAAATTGGAAACACACATACCAACTGCACCAAATCCTCATTCTTAAAAAGAATGGTTCAATGGCGGTCATTATGCAGTAATACCATAATTTTCATGGCCCATTCTATTGTAATTTATCCAGTACAAGTACTGTATTCGGAGTTGTCCCAGGTTGGGGACTGTACATATTGTAAGTCCACCAGCATCAAAGAAGCACCAAAAATATATTATGTTTAGTGACCATGAAACGACCGGGTCTCGAACCAGCGTCCTTCGGCACCGATATGTAGAAAACACAAGACCTGTTCTCTGCAGCCCACTGTTATATTGAAATCTGCTTTAACCCTTTCAGTGCCAAGTTTCGTCTGAGTCAGCAGCTGTCTTTGGCGTGCTTTGAGCACATTGCACCCAGAGCACACTGAGGAAGACTGTTGACCTGGATCATTCTTATTATATAAATTATCTCAACTCTGTTACTATAACTGTAGGCATGCTGGTACTTCAGTGAAAGGTCAATTTACAAAAAATATGAATCTACACTAGTACTGTTATGTCAATTCATAGTAAATTGCATTTTGTTGATATTGGCAGTAAAACAGTTAAATTAATGCATTATCCATAAACAGTGCACATGCAGGCTAAAATACATCATGAAAATACAAGTAACAGGCATAAATTGATGGAACTTGTGTGCATGCGTGCCAGTGTATTTCCAACAAAACTACCACATATTCCAGTAAGTTGAAACCTTTCATTAGAACACAAATTTCTGTCATGGCAATGCCAGCATCATGTGAAAACTGGCTAGAATATTAACAAGGATGGTGATAACATCTGGACAGGAGGTCACTCAACAGATTCATATCTCCATGCAGCAATATATGCACAGCACATAGTTCCTACTTGTTTGAGATATAACTTTATAAACGCAAAATCACTGAAACCGGTTGCTATGAATACTACTTTAAGGGTGGTTTCCAGTGGATCCAAGCCAATCCGTTGCGGTAACGGTTGTGTTTATGTTAATGATGAAACAGTAGAAATCCAACTATAAAAACTCATTGGGTTTTTGTCTCCATTTCTGCTTGCATTTTCGGATGCAATGGCATCTGTCTGTTTCATTTTCAATGCTTGGGATCAAATTTCGCATCTGTTATCATAATTACCATTGAATGTTACATATTTGTATTATATTCTGTTAATAAAAAGACATTAGAAAGAGCAGTGTCACTAAAACTGTCTTGTATTTATAGAATTGAACTTTAATCGCTACCAAAAACAGATAGGAAAACGCAGTGAAAAACAGATCCAGTGAGTTTTACCTTTTTCCAAATCGCGTATGAATACGGACAACGAAGCTCAACCATTACTGCAATGGATCGTATCTGATTGGATCGGATCCAGTGGAAAACCACGCTAATTCTGCCAGAATTAAGAATCTACATGGATGTTTGATTGTCACCGAAAAAATGAATGAATATATATATTAACAGATAGACAGACAGACAGATAAAGGAGTTGAATATATAAAGAAGATGGATAGTTTAAAAAAAATGAAAGTTTTAAAAATCCTTGTACATGTACTATACATTCCTATAACAAAAACGGTCACATTCTCTAAGCAGCCACAACTGATATTAACTCCAATGTATCATTGCATTGACATTCAAAGTTGTATGGATGATAAATGAAAGGTAAAAATGCATTAAAATATTGTCACAAAATAACTAAAAAAAGCATCAGTGGAGTTGATGGAATCTCATTCCCAAAATATTTCCTGAGTATACAGGATGTACATTTACCATTATAAAGAGACTGGCATTTTCTGACCCACCCAAAGTCCTTGATGAAAGTGAGGGGAAAAGGAATCCGTATATTTTGATTATGGGATGTCTTAGGTTTCAAATGACGAAGCATTTCACAAGGGAAAGCATGTCATGGATGTATATATTTCACAACAAACTGCAGTTTACCCATGACTGGACTTCCTTAATTATTAAAAGTGGTTATATTTGTCAGTCCAGACCAAAGGAACCTGACGTACCTCCAGGAACTCATCTGGAAAAGCTGCAGCAGTTGTCAGTGTACTGTGTAGTTCAGTGCCTGAAAAGATCTATTTGCTCGAAGGTGTATGTAAATATTCTTTGTGGTAGTGGAATATAGCCTTCAGTCATCTACACAGCGGCATCTACACCTATATGCAACAGCACAAGCAGTAATGCTTAAGAAATCCATCAGATGATGATACAGCAATTTTTCAATTTTTATGAATTTTGAGTTTATTCATTATGCCCCCCCCCCCCCAAGCAGGAGGGGGTACATAGCGATTACTTTGTGCGTGTGTGTGTGTGTCCATGTACATGTCCATGTCCAGACTGACAGTTTTCATGTGATAACTCGAAACTTTTTTTGATGAGGGCTTATTGCACATGCTTGTAGTCCTGAGTAAGGTTTCTGACAAGTTTGAAGATGGGTGACCTCGACTCAATTCCCAAGGTCACAGAGCCATTAAGTGAATTTGGTTTTCACAAGATAACTTGAAAAGTTTTCTGCATAGCAATTTCATATTGCACATGCTTATAATCCTGCATTAGGTCTCAGACGAGTTTAAAGATGGATGACCTTGACCCATTCTCAAGGTCACAGCCATTTTAGTAAATTTGGTTTTCTTGCGATAACTTGAAAAGTTTTTTGACATAGGCCTGTCAAATTGCAGGTGATTACAGCCCTACATAAGGTCCCAGACAATGTTCGCAGATGGGTGACCTTGACCCAATTCCCAAGGTCACAACTATTTTAGTGAATGGTTTTCACACAGCAAGTTGAAAAATGTTTAACATAAACCTTTCTTATTGCAGATGGTTTTAATCCTACATGAGGTTTTTTAAGAGTTCAAAGATGGATCACCTTGACCCCAATCCCAAGATCACAGTGGGGGGGGGGGGCTGCATAGATTGGATTAAAAATATTCGTCTTTTTTAGGAACTGCTCAGACAATTGCATTGATATTATATACAAGACCACTTGGGGTCATTAGTATATATTTTGGCCACTAGGTTTTGCTGTGATTTTTTTCTTCTTTCTCTGTCTCCCTTTTTAGGGAATTTTGGTGTGTTAAAATTATATCTTCTTCAGAACGGCTGTACAGAATTGAATGAACTTTGATCAGAATATAATCTTGCTAAAGGTAATGCAAGTTTGCAAAAATCATGGGATTATGTAAAGTTGTGACAAAATTATTTCACAGCAAACTTTGGGACTATGTGTCAGAAAGTGCTACTACTGTAAAGGTAATCTCTGTATTGCAATATTATCAAAGCTGTTTTATGGAATACTTTGCTTTCACACAAAGATTTTGCCCAGCTGGACCTTCACCAAAATGTGAAGATGATGATGCAATAAATATGCATTTTCTGACAGGGGATGCATGCATTGCATTTAGCAGAATTCAAACCTGTCCTGACTTAGACAATCTGACATTTCATTGTTAAATGCAACAAAAGTCATGCCAAGCTGATTTATCATAATGACTTCAAATCCAAATTTCTTGTAAATGGAATTTTTATTCAGGTCACAAAAAGGGTGAAAGTTCTTGACTCAGTGTCTGACTTAGCACCAAACGGGTTAACCTCTTTGGAAAGGCTACTTCAGCCAAACCCCCCCCCCCCCCATAAAAGCCTTACAAGTTTGACATTAGCCTAAGAAAAAAATGGGCCATGCCACAAAGGGAATTTGATACGAAGTAAAATCCAGCAGTTTTTTTCCATGGGTTACTACAGAAGATCTTAAATTCTAGCAGACATTGCCAATATAAAAATTCCAGAATGACAAGGGGTGTAAGCTCAGAGTATCTGCATTGTCAACTCAGAACCTGAATGCTCAATGTATTATTGAATCAGTCATCATATTATACAGCCTCTGACATTCTGTAAAGCTGAGAATCAATCAAAATTGTTCACTTACATATTGATTTTCTTGTGAAATAACCCATATTTTCAAATTTTGATGATATATAGAAATAATATGACATGTGCTTTCCGGGGTGAAAGGGGGTATTTGATTTTGTTTCACACAAATAGACTAAGTGAAAAATTACATGCACACTTTACAATTTCAAATCATACAAAGTGAGAAGTATTCATTCACTGATAGAGTCAGTTCAAATTGAAGTTTTACCCTTTTCTTCAGAATTCTGTAGCAGATTTGTGCATTTTTGAGAAAATATTTGTGCCAAGTTTGGATAATGTTAAATATGTGTAGACCCACTTTAACTGTGTGTGGAGAATCATGTATAAATTGTGATCAACATTTACATGAGTTTCAGTCTGGCTATGCCAGCTGATTTAAATAGAAGGAAAAGGAACTGAGTACAAAAAGATCCTGAAAAAATTATACAAAAATTGAATGTTCCAGCCTATCATCAGTACCATGACATGCATGATTACTTGAAATAATACATTGACTGTCCAGTTATTGACATTATCTATACAGAGCTTAAATTAATATCCCAGCAATTGATATGATCTATAAGGATGAGCTCTGTATGATTTCCAGGAATGTTATGCCAGTATGCAAACTTGACTGGATTTCCCAGTGTTTGCATGGTTACTTAAGTATTTTCCTCAACATTTGCAAGGACTAATGTTGAAAATGGCCATAATGTTCCCCAAGATTGTTCGGAAAGAAGTTCATATTGAGGTTTTGATTGCTTGAGAGATTGCACTCTTGAATAGTTTAATTGTCTATATGCATAGTTCTTTCACCCACTTTTCAAGTGGATGTGGCATATAGAGAACTGACTATATATTAGGCAACATTTTCATTTTACAAGAAACAAACGAGCCATTGACAATATTACAAAACTACCCCGATACCCCTCTATATGAATGCCTGTGAATAGATAAATGTATCAGATAATGGATGTACTGAACAGCTTACATCAGTTTAAGTTGTCCAGGTAATTTGGTAAATGGAGATCAGCACTGATTTCCATACATATAGGCTTGTTTTTATACATAATTTGAGAATTTAGTGCAGTTTATATGATTATGTGTGCATATATATCTTTGTACCACTGAAAAGCCCCATCATAAAGTTATGTTACATATTTTGCATGCTGTAATTGGGTCATCAAAACCTGATCAGAAAAGTGTAGCGAGGCATAGGATGGATCGGAAAATTTTTTTTTGAGCTTTATAAGTAAGAAGTAAATCATATTCGTTGCAGTTTCTTGGAAACTGGTGCAAAATATATTGGGGCACATTACACTTGAAGGCTGGAACTCTGTCCTAGTGAAACGAGGATTGATTGATTTAGCTTCTGGCGTTGTATACATGTGGTCAATTGAACCCTTGATGATCCCAGGTTGTAGGTGAGTGTCAGCCTCTACAATATTACCTCATCTTGCGTGTCAAATGAGAAACAGCTTGATTTTAAAGTTTACAAGTATTGTCAATCAACCAAGCTTTATGGATCTAAGCTGATCCAACCACTGCCCCTTTCAGTGCTAAATTTTAGACTGATTCAACAGCTTTTCTTCGCACGCATTGGGCACATTGCACCCAGTGTGTGCCGAGAAAGCTGTTGACCTGGGGTATTCTATCTGGAACTATAGGCATACTGGTACTTTAACCCTTTCCCTCTTGAATTAAGACTGAGTCAACAACTTTCCTCGGCATGGGTTGGGCACTAAGTGCCCAACCCATGCCGAGGAAAGCTATTGACCTGGGTCATGTTGTCTTGACGAGTCTCATCTTCAATTCTCAGTCAAATTGTTTTTCATTGCTGTTGAAATCAGTTGAAAACAGAGCAGACTACATTTGACCACCAGCCAGTTTTGGCTGGTTTAAGGGGGAAAGGGTTAATAAAAGGTCTTTTTACATGGAATACAAATCTGGGATCCTAATGATAATTCAGACTAGTTTGACTTAAAGTAAATCGACTTACATGTAAAACGTGATTGGACCTGAAAGAGTTAATGTCCATCAACAATTTCACAGTTTTGACTTTTGGGCAAGAAATATGACCAGATCCTCTTTCAGCATGTTGTGGATGTATATTGGTGGCCTTTCTGTCAATAAGTTGCTCCAAATAGTCACTTTTCAGTGATTTGGGAATTTTAAAAGATGTTTTTTGGTGAACTTTTAGGGAAAATTTTAGAAAATCTTCATCTTTGAAATTATGACTCAGCCAACTGCATCAAGTGACATACAGGCCAGTTGTTAACCCTTAAAGTGCTAATCAAGGCTGTAGTCATTTTCTCATTACCGTTTAAACATCTAATGGTTAACAGATCCAAATTCCTCATGAAGGTACTTTTCATTCAAATACCAGCAAGCCTAGTCTAAAGCAAAAAGTAGTCTCAGTCAACAACTTTGCTTAAGGCACTTCACGCACAATGCACACAAAGTGCCCCAAGGAAAGCTGTTGACTCAGTCTTAAATCAGTGCTTTAAGGGTTAATAGCCTGGGCCAGCCTACACCTCAACTTCTTTAAAAAGTTACACCATTCCCTTTTCTATCTACGTTTTGTTTGTTCACTCATTCATTTCTAGCTTTGTAGAAATGTAGCTGCATGGACTTTCTTTCTGCTAAAGTTAGTTTGTTCACCGATTGATATTGTCATGTTAACCCTTTCAGTGCCAAATTTTTAAACTGAGTCAAAAGCTTTTCTTGTCGCGCATTGGGCGCAGTGCTCCCAATGCATGCTGAGAAAAGGTTTTGACCTTGGGTATTCTATCTGGAAGGCACACTGGTACTTGAATGAATGGTCTTATGAGCAATAAGAATCTGGGATCTTTATGATAATTCAGACTTGTCTGGCTTAAGTAGGTCAACTTAAGACGTGATTGGCACTGAAAGAGTTAAGATTTTTAACAACTTCTCAAAATTACCTAATTTCATGGCAGGAACACAAGTTAACATGGGTAATATTAGGATATAGGTGTATTTTTCACTTCTTTACCCAAACTACCAGCTTAATTTTATTGACTCAACAAAAGTTGTCAACTACTAACGATGGACTGCTGCCATTTCCTGATATTTAATGATTCTCAAATTTGTTTCACACTTAGTAAGTGTATACATGTATATTGCCACAATTACTGTAAATTTATATGTCAGTGGTTAATAGGTAATATGCTT
This sequence comes from Hermodice carunculata, assembly GCA_964020975.1. Lineage (NCBI taxonomy): Eukaryota > Metazoa > Annelida > Polychaeta > Eunicida > Amphinomidae > Hermodice > Hermodice carunculata. The sequence goes on from OZ026618.1 coordinate 761,546, forward strand.
TTCTCCCATAGTTACCCATGTGGAAACACAATAGTTCCCAACGTAAGTGTGGGACAATTTTACGACCGAAATGAAAGAAAAGAAAGAATCCTGTTGGTTGTTGTTTTCTTTGTGAGCCAATCATATTACGTAAAATAGAAAAGAGTAACTGAAAGTTCTTTCTTGAGTGACGCACTTTAGCAAAGAAACATTGACAGTGAACAAAATGGAGTAGAAGCAACTGCTGCAAGCATGCTAAACCAAGTAGATTTTTGACAAAAACATAGCATTTTACGCTCCATGCAATGATATGGGAGAAACAAAATTCCACATGGTTGTGTCATGGGGAATGGATGTAGACAGCACTCGTTTCAAACTGTTCACTGCTTGCCAAAGTTCAGGGCAGTGAACGGCTTTAAAACTTGTGCTGTCTAAATCCATTCCCCATGATACGGCCGTGTGGAATTCTATACATCCATATATGTGGATAAGAACTTGTTTGAACTGTGACTTGCATGTGATTTCATGAAAATTTACACATACATGTAAACATATCCAAAACCATGGCTGTTTACTCTTAGAACAAGACCAGATCATTGGACCAAATGTATGCATGGGTCATGTAGGAATAAATTCATTTCTTTAGTCCTACTCATCATACCTCATGGACTGCTTCTTGAGATATAACTCGTGTCTGTCTTAGGGCCTGTATTTTTCCCTTTTTAACAGAAACGGAAAGGAATAATGAATTTTTGTCATCTCTGAAACGGAATTTGCTGTTTTGCCTTAATGTGTTTTACATACAAAGAGAACTACTGAAACGGAATTTGGAAATTTCTGGCTGGTGAAACGGAATTTCTAGTTTTTTGAAATGGAAAAATACAGGCCCTACTGTCTGTTGATCCTGTCTGACCTTCCTTCGATCTGTCTCCCTCTGTGAATTTTTCTCTTGTAAATGCTGTATACAGCCCGGTTTCCAAGCTGGGCCCAACTTCAGGACTTTTCAAGTATATAAACTGAAGTTTGAACTAACTCATTCCACCCTAATGATGCTTTTTCCAGCTAATGTCTAAATGTTGTCTGCTAATTGTATTTTACTAATTTAGGGATTATTTAAAAAAAATTTGGATGAAACTTGCATGAAAGATCATTCAAAATTATATGCCCATGGTCAACAGCTTTCCTTGACACACTCTGGGCACATTGTGCCGATATGCTCCTATTTCAGATAATTTGCCAGATTATTTACAAATTATTATGTTAAGCTTAGTTTTGGGCAAAGTTTTAAAGCTACAACATAGAGCTCCTCAAACTTCCATGTGTGGTAATTATTTATGGAAAAAAATTACAGAAACACTCGTCTGAAACGTGCCCCTTTTATCCTAAACTCAAAATTGGGGTGATTGCTGAGGAATTTGTACAGTTTTATCGTTTGGGATATACATGTATTTACTTTATCATTCACATCACACATGTGTAAGTATTTGAATGCTTTGATAAAACAACCCATTTGTATTTTAATGAGTTTTATTCTGTTATGCATTTGAATTGATGGCCTATCGGAAATAGGAGAGTGTTAGAGACTGTTACTTTGTTGTAACTGTATATTGGGTAGGTATTATTCTGACCGTTGATCTGGGTAAAGAATGAAGGAAATTAAATATCTTTGGTGTATATTCTTACACATTCATTTCTTCCATGAAAGTATTACGTGGTAATTAAATTGGCCTCATCTTAGCCTTTGTAAGAATGATCACATGCTACCTAGTTTGCTTAGGCTACTGGAAAAAGGGAGGTCGTGCATATACAGTTAAGCCCACATTAAACTTAACAGTCACCAATCACATCAACCTTTTGCAACCTTTTTCCAACCATATGAGTGAAAGGCAAACCTTTTTCAAACACTTTCCAAACCATTTCAAAACCATTTCCTCTTATTGCATAAAAACCCTTTTAAACCTTTCTCTAATGGTTAACCTTTCTGAACCTTATTGATGAAAATGTTGAAATGGTTTGCAACTGTTTCAACCATTTGAAACCCTTTGTCAACCATTTGCAAACCTTTTACAACCTTTAGAAATACCAGTACAACACTTTGCAACACAAAAAATGCATTTAGGTGTTAAGTTTTAGATGGGCTTAACTGTACATGTATGGGTCAAATGAGAAAATCTTACGAACATTGGCTGCAGCATCTTTGATTTGCAGACCTATCCTTAATTTAGAGTGTACATTAGTCCCTCCTTTGAAAGACCACTCTTTTGGGAGACCACCTCCTTTCAGAGACCACAGTTGTCAGGTCTTTCTGTAGTACTTTTCATGTTATTTATACCTCCTTTGAGAGACCACCTGCTTTATGTGACCACCTTTTGGGTGGCACTAGGGGCGGTCTCTCAAAGGAGGGACTACTGTAGTGGCATTCAGGGGGAGTCAAAATCCTGACTGCTGATGAGACTGGTTGTACTATACCTACAGTTTGATGAAATTACAAGCCAAAATGTGTCGAAACTCAGAAGATGATTTAGACATGCCAAATTTATAGGATGTATAACTAGATCATGTCCAATGCTATATTTTATAATATGGTTAACTTTGATCTATTGTTTGTATAGCTCTGTGGGCCTGTAACTTTGAAGGAAGCTGTGTTGTCTTATGATAGGGTATGTGTACATAGCTTGCAGATCAATGGGAAGGAGAAATGTATGAGCATCTATTTCAAATGTCACACTGCACAGAAAACTGTAATTGGTGACTTACGTTTTGGGTCACCATGCATGCATGACCCAATATAAGACATGCATATCTAATTACCTAGTCTCGCTTGGCGAGATATGGCGAGATACATGTCGGTGCCTGTGTGAACAAGCGGGATATTACTTATATTTTGGAAATAAAGAAAACTTATTAAAGGCAGATTGAAATTATGTCTCCCGGTGGAAGCCGGGGGACATATTGTTTTAGTGCCCGTTTCTTCCGCTTCTTGTTGTTGTTGTTCAGGTTCTTCAACACTTGGTTTCCGTGCGATAAGTCTTGAAGGACTTGACAGAATTTGATGAAACTTGGTAGGATTATGTATCTTGGCAAGACCTAAGTTTGGATTTTATTTGGGTCACCTTGACCTAATTTTCAAGGTCACAGGGTCACTTATGTGAAATTGGTTTCCGTTCGATAAGTCTTGAAGAACTTGATGGAATTTGTTGAAACTTGGTAGGATTATGTATCTTGGCAAGACCTAGGTTGGGATTGTATTTGGATGACCGTGAGCGAATTCTCAAGGTCACAGGGTCACTTATGTGAAATTGGTTTCCGTTCAATAAGTCATGAAGAACAGGATGGAATTTGATGAAACTTGGTAGGATTATGTATCTGGGCAAGACCTAGGTTGGGATTGTATTTAGGTGGCCTTGACCTATTTTTTCAAGGTCACAGGGTTACTTATGTGAGATTGGTTTCCGTTCGATAAGTCATGAAGAACAGGATGGAATTTGATGAAACTTGGGAGGATTATATGTCTTGGCAAGACCTAGGTTGGGATTGTATTTGGATGACCTTGAGCGAATTCTCAAGGTCACAGGGTCACTTATATGAAATTGGTTTCCGTTCGATAAGTCATGAAGAACAGGATGGAATTTGATGAAACTTGGTAGGATTATGTATCAAGGTAAGACCAAGGTTGGGATTGTATTTGGATGACCTTTACCTAATTTTCAAGGTCACAGGGTCATTTATGTGAAATTGGTTTCTCTGCAATAAGGCTTGAAGAACTTGATGAAAATTGCTAGAGTAATGTATCAGGTGTTAGCTAAAATAGGATTATAATTTTCAAGCAAACTTGGTCATTTATAATTTGTTATCACCTGTAGCTTATACAGAGACATAAGTGTTTCACCGGGAGACATTTGATTTTCTGTTGGAAAATCAGTCTGTTCAAGTTTTTTTCATATGTATGGCTCGGAAAGTACTCGGTGAATACCAATTTGGCATTTGTGAACCATGAAAGGTCACATGGAATATATGGGTCAAAATATGACAACCTTCTAAGCTCTATGAAATTTGGTGGGGGTTGTGGGAGCTAGCTAATAGCAATCAAAATCTTGACTGTGGTACCACTGATATTTTGATGGCAATTATGGGCCAATATGTGTGGAAAGATATAAAATTATATATATTTGAAATATTATTTACCAGACATGCCAAATGTAAAGCATATGTAACATGCTATACACTAATATGAACTGTACTATGGATGACCTTGACCTATTTAGGTTCTAGGTTTCACCAAATGTTCATGTATTTAAGTGTATCTATTAAATTTACATGACAGCAGAACATGAGGCCATGGACCTCTGTCTGCCATCAATTTGGGGGGTGCGGGGAGGGTTATGGATTTTAAAAATATTTGTTCCTTATGCATCCCCGGAAAGGAGATAGATGTAAAGGGAATCTGAAATGTTGGCTTATATCTTGGTAATACAGTTGTCCCCCTCTTATAAGGCCACCCCTAATGCAGCCAAAAAGATTTCAGATTCAGATTCAGATTTCACTTTATTTGACCATATCGATCAGTACATAGGAAATGTAGGTAATCGTTTATTATCCAACCGGTCAAGGATATACCCATGCTGGAACATTGAAATGATGTTGTAGTCGCATGGGCCACCTTGTTACAAAGTATATTCTATTTAAATTTACAAAATAAAAAGGTGGGCTTATATTAGAGGGGTGCATGGCCTGTGTTGAGGGGGAGAATATAATGGAAATACCATACTTTCTGCACAAGAATGTTGTCCCTTTAAGAGGGGTGGCCTCTGGTGAGAGGGGCCTTATAAGAGAGGGACCACTGTATAGTCACTCTAAGCCTATGGTTATCATTAAACATTAATAAGAATGTGCCTATGGGCTTTCTTTTAGTGTTTCTTTGGCCTGTAGTGACCTTGAAAGATCAACTTGTCATATTGGCTTATACACGTATATTGGTCAATCCTACATGTAGGTCCTTGGTGACAATTGCCAGTAATTAAACCTGAATGAGACAGTAACTTTGATGTTTCTTTATTGTTAATTTGGACCTTGAATGACCTTAATGTATCATACCAACTGCAAAATTGTAGGTTTGGGTTACAGATGGCCGGGTGATCTTGCCGTATTTAATGCTCAAGGCCACTTAAAAACAAAAGGAAACTTTTTGTTTTAGTTTGAATAAATTAAGGTTTTGGAGGGTTGAGGGTAAATCGATCCATTCTGTGAATGTTATTTCAGGTGTTTAAAGATTGAAATGGACAAATCACTGTCTTGCCCACGTAAAATCATTTGTGGTGCATGATATATTGCAGGGGTAGCTTATTAATCATGCACTTTCTTCATTCTACTCTTAATTAAGACTGTTAGTGCCCAGCTGCCTGTCTTTATAATGTAACCATTTGTGGCTAGATTGAACAAAGGAGAATGTTTAATGTTAGAAAAGTAATTTACATGGATCTGTTTGACAAAAAAATTGAAAGATTTCTTCAGGGGATGCGAAACAAAAAAACACACACACTTTGAGTATATCAAACAAGCAGAGTATGTTTTATATTTGTGAGTGCAGCCGCTTCTCTGCATCTGTTTAATACTCTGTCCACATGAAAAGTCAATGACAATACATGTTTTATGTTACCCCAGACATACCATATATGGCTGGTAGAGACTGCATAGGTCCCCAAAGCATGCTCAAAGACTATGAATTTGTTGTTTTGCTTTCTTTTTTCTGCCAGTTATTTCCATCACTAACTGTACATATATGTAAGTTTGAACATGTTGTGTTCAAGTCCATAGCGACAGCTAGGAGAATCCAGACGCAAAGCAATATTTTGGTTGGTAGCTTAAAAAAAAGTTTTGATGTTTTGTTCATCAGATTAATGTAAATGTTTACGGAAATAAGATGTATAATTTTATTCCAATTGTTTGTATATTGAGAGAATAGTTTTGATCCGTTTCTGAAGTTCATTGTTTCATGTCACGTTTGGTAAATGTGGTGGAATCTTGCTAATTGTGGTTGGTTCACCTGACAAAAAGTGGAAAAAGCATAAGTGGTATAAGTTCATGTAAGAGTTGGCAGACTGAACAAAGTCCCTTACTTGTTATAATAATGAATGCGACTCCACATACATAGTGCATATAAAGACATACATTACAGTGCTGCCAGAAAGTCTTGTTCCAAAACTCTAGGGGGTCACCAGTGGAGCCACTTGCGGGTTCCACTTTTTAAAGTGTAATAAAAATTGAAATTCTAACACCATAACCAGCTTAGGGCTAAAGGGGGCCACAGGTAGGTGCAAAAAGCACACAGAGTAACTAACATCAAACTTCGAACAGTGTTCCCTGCAGGAGTCCCTTGTACAATATGTACCCGAGGAGGACCATGCACAGGGGTCACCAGAGGAGATGGTGCAAGACTTTCTGGTGGCACTGTAGTCCCTGCATGTCTTGAGAGGTCATTCTGACCACAGACCACCTGTCTTGAAAAATCATCATTTGAAATACTCTGCTTTGTAATAGCTTTCTTGTTTATACATGTACCTTCTTAGTGTGAATATAGACAACCTTTTTACTCGTGATATTGATACTGCAAATGGACAAATGCTTGACAGATTTATTTCAGGTTTCTATTCACCAGCGGCAGGTGGCGCCTACGACAGGATGACATCGGAGGCTAATGGCGGCGCCCATTATAAAGCAAGCATTAAACATGACGGTGATTATTTCAGGTTTGTTTTGAGAATTGTACTATCGGGAGATGTGAAACAAACCCAGGGCCAGTTAGAAATCCCTGTAGCGTGTGTTTGAAAGCAGTAGCAAAGACTCACCGTGCAATTTCATGCGACGATTGCCGGTTTTGGACCCACATAAGATGTGGAAATGTATCTCCAAGTACTTATAACTATTTACAATCTGTGGGACATGACTTTGATTGGCGCTGTCCAAGGTGTATCCTAACTACTTTACCATTTGCGAATGAATCTACTCTGAGCCTTGGACTCTCTGATGACAATTTGTCATATAATAGTGAAAACTTAGACTTGTCTGAGCTATCTGTGAATGAAAATAATTTGTCAAACTCCACATCTACCTCAAGTGAAGAAGATGATACCACTTGTTGGTTTAAAAACATAAGACAGAAATATCCCAAGGAGTTGATAATGGCCTTTCTAAATGTAAATAGCTTACGGCACAAAATACATAACATCAGAGACTCTATGAAATTCTCAGCTATTGACATTTTTGGTATAGCAGAAACTAAAATTGATGAGTCGTTTCCAGACTCTCAATTTAGTATAGATAATTACAGACTCTTTAGAAGAGACAGGAATGATAAAGGAGGTGGTGTATTGACATACGTGCGTTCTGACATTCCTTGTAAGAGAGTATATGAACTAGAATCTCTATACAGTAACACAGAAGTCATTGCAATTGAAATACAGCCAAACAATGCTACAAAGATACTATGTGCAACTGTGTATAAACCACCCAAAGTAAAGGCTGATACCTTTTATAATGAGATGCTCTCCTTCTTGGATAGGGCACATAGTTTTTATGAGGAGATATGGCTACTTGGTGATCTTAACTGTGACCTATTATCTACTACCAAAGGAAGGATCTTGCATGATATATGTGATCAGTATGACCTCAAGCAACTGATTACAGAGCCAACAAACTTTACTATACATGGTGAATCTTTAATTGACGTTATTCTTACAAGTTCACTTGATAAATGCAAAGAGTCTGGGGCACTCGAAACTGGAATAAGTGACTCTCACAGTCTTATTTATACTGTGACTAACACTCGTGCTCCAAGATTACCTGCAAGAATTGTCACCTATAGGACTTACAAACATTTTAAGCTGAATGACTACATACAGGACGTTGATACAATACCTGCCGCAGCCTGCAATATCTTTGATGACCCCTCTGATAATTACTGGGCATTCCAGATCATGCTACAGGAGGTCATTAATCAGCATGCACCACTAAAAACTTGTAAAGTTCGAGCGAAAGAGACCCCCTTTATGACCCGACTTCTTCGTCGAGCAGTCAGAGAAAAGAAGCGTTTATGGAATCGTTTCAAATGGTCTCGATCAAATTTTAACTGGGAACTTTACAGAATTCAAAGATATCTCACCACTAAAATCCGAAAACTCGCAATAAAGGACCATTTTCTAAACAAATGTGCAAATGGTCCCCAAAACTGTGACTTTTGGAAGACAATAAAGCCTTTCTTGAGTGCTAAGAGTACCAAGAATAGTGATGCTATTATGATACAATCTGAAAATGGAATCATAACCAAACCCCAGGATGTTGCAAACTACATGAACAATTTCTACGTAAACATCGCATCAGAAATTGGTAAAGAGGAAGGAACACCTCAGGTATCCACATCTGACATACGTGCTGTGGAAAGTTGTATTTCTTTCTATCAAAAGCATCCTAGTATTCACTGTATCCATAATAACACCGATGGATCTGATTTTGGTTTTAATCATGTTAATCCAACTTACGTCGAAAAAGTGATAAAAAGTATCGATGGAAAGAAGTCGATGGGTTTCGATAACATTCCATGTAAGTTGCTAAAACCTGTGGCCTCACAGATCAGTGTTCACATAGCCACTATTTTCAACCAGTGTGTGGATGCTAATATTTTCCCAGACGGAGCCAAAATGGCCACAGTTACCCCTGTCTACAAGAAAGACTATAATCTTAACTCAAAGAACTACAGACCGGTCAGTATTTTGACCTCAGTATCCAAAGTTTTTGAGAAGTTAATGCACCAGCAACTGATACCTTTCCTGGAGCAAATTTTGAATCCGAATATATCTGCCTACAGAAAAGGCTACAGTTGCCAGCACGTCTTGCTTGATTTGATAGAGTCTTGGAAAAAGGCCTTAGACAACAAGCAGTGTGTAGGAGCAATCCTTATGGATCTAAGCAAGGCATTTGATTGTCTCCCTCATCATTTAACAGTCGCCAAACTTCATGCTTATGGTTTTAACATGCCAAGTTGTGCTTTTCTCTTATCTTATTTATCATCGTGATGGCAACGAGTTAAAGTTTCAGGTGAAGTCAGTGATTGGCTTCCTTTGCTGAAAGGTGTACCCCAAGGCTCTATATTGGGGCCAGCGCTATTCAATGTGTTCATAAATGACATTTACTACAGTATTCTAAATGCCTCCTTGCATAACTATGCTGACGACAACACCATATCCCCAAGCAGATCTAAAAAAGAGGATATGATTGTAGGCCTAAACCGGGAGGCCGGTTCAGCTATAAAATGGTTCAAGAATAATTGTATGGAGGCCAACCCAACCAAATTCCAAGGTATTATCCTGAAGGACACATCTGATACTTCTGTTTTTAATATTGATGACACTGAAATCACACCAGTCGAACAGGTTAAACTCTTAGGAGTCCATTTGGACAAGGACTTAAAATTTACTACTCATATTAGTGTCATATGCAAAAAAGCAGGAGCTCAGCTTCGTGTCTTACAACGTCTTTCTCGCTATCTTGACCAAATTTCCAGACTTCAAATTTTTAGATGTTTTATTTTATCTCATTTTAATTACTGTTCACTTGTGTGGAATTTCTGTGGTACCACCAATATGAAAAAATTAGAGCATATACAGTACAGAGCTCTTAAATTCACTTATGATGACTTTACTTCTGACTATGACACTTTACTCAATAAGGCTGGCTTGCCAACCTTATCCTTATCCAGAAAAAGGGGAATTCTTGTAGAAGTATTTAAGGCATTAAATCGCCTTTCTCCCCCTTTCATGTGGAAATTTTTCACCTTCCAAGAAGAAAGTAATTATAACTTGAGAAGGAAGAATAAATTGTGTCATACCGACTGGAAGTCAAAAAATTACGGCCGTAATACCTTATCTGTGTATGGCGCGAAACTATGGAACACTTCACTGGAACATTTCAAAACATGTTCTGATTTAAATGAATTTAAAACACTCATCATGGACTGGTCGGATGAGGTAGAGCAGTGCCCCTTGTGTAAGTAACTGATCGCTGTGGTGGACTTGATAGTACTTCATGTTATATTCATAACACAGATATCTTAGTTGTGATTTAAATTATTTTATATTGTTAGTTAATTTACTTAATTTATTTCCCAGCTGAACTTTTATTATGTCTTATCTTTGTCTCCTGTGGAGATTTTAATCTAGTCAGTGATATTAGCCCATGGCTAGAGTTCATCTGTTTACAAAACTGACTCAAAATAAAAGTATTGTATTGTATTGTATTGTATTGTATTGTATTGTATTGTATTGAAAGATCAACTACCTTGAGAGACCTCAGTTCAATGCTATTCCTAGGATGGTCTTTGATGATAGGTTTCATTGTATTGTTCATCTGTTGTTTCTTCTTGCCCTTGCTGTTAAGTACAAATGGCATGAACTCCAGGAGTATGTGAAAAGGTTGATCAGACTGGGTCAGATTATGTGTCTAAGTGAGAGCTTGCCTGGGATTTCAGATGGTTGATCATGACTTCATTCTCAAGGCGTTAATTAAAGAATCATCTCAAGAAAAGTCATCCAATTTTGCAAGATAATGTGTTAAAGTACATTGTAAGTTTTACCTTGACAGAGTGTCATTAATTGACCTTTAGTAATTAACTTCAATTTAAGATTGATTGCTTAGAATAAATATTTACCATGCAATAACTTGAGAAGGATTTCATAAAAAGTGATCAAGGTAAGCTAGTTGGTAGACAATACATATTATAAGAGTTTGCTTTGGTACATAGATGAATGATCATGACCTTATTATTCCTCCACTGGGAACTGGTTTGCACTTTAATTGTTCTTCCGACTATGCCTTCTTCAGACAAAGCTTGCCTGGGCAATATTTAGTACAACCTGTACATACTTATGAAACATCAGTTCCATAAGCTAATGGTTCGTGAAAGATCTTTATTGAGGGTGTACATGTAGAGGCTGTCACATGTCACACCACTGCCACCATACACTTATTAAGATGACCAGAGGTCATCTGGGTACAATGAGTGTCACAGTTGGGATACCCATTTGTACCCATGGTGCATTGGAGGCAAGGTTAGACATGACAACTATGTCAATTTTGACTATTGTCATGTCACACGTGGAAGACTGAAGACGTGACACATACACCTTGATATTAGTTACGTGTACATATATGTCACACCCAAAATATAAAGCATGTACGCACGACCCTTACACCAGCCTCTGATGAGACACAGCAGTATCAAAAACAGTCAGGTGTTGAAGGGAAGGACAACTGTTATTTTTGGCCTTGCCCTCATCATATTTGCCCAATAATAGGTATACCATACACCTGCAGTTACCCATTGTGGTGTGTGGACACTTCATACATGTAGGATAGGGGTGTGTCAGGTACAAAGGATGGCACACTCTGACCTTTAGACCTTGACCTTTGACCCCCATAATTTTTTTTTCTTTTTTAAAGAAAGTGTTAGCTTGTCTTAGCCGTATTCCCTGCACTTTGGCTGACAATCTTTATACTGACCTTAAATTACATCATTTCCTGATGTGCTTCCATTTTGCTATGTGTTCAACAGTTGGGGCTTTGTATCAATTCACAATATGTGATTTTGTTCTCAAGGTCATAAGGGTACTAAAGTAAACCTGTTTTTATGTGATAAATGTCGAAAGAGCGGACTTGGTCACATCATGCTCTCTAATGAAAGCTTGCTTTAGGCCATTTGGAAGACTTGGAGAAAAAACCAAGCTGTTTGTATTAATGTTGATGGCATGAGTGGATTTGTCCTGCAAAAGTAGACTGATCTAGCTGTATTTAGCTCTGACAGACAGAATTTTGGACTACTTGATTATGTCTGCCTGTGTACCCATGGGGAGAAACACTGTTTTTGCACCAGATTCTTCTGCTTCTTCTTGTTTTTCAAAATATCGATGCAAATGCAACAACTCCAGTAGGTTTTGAGCTAGCTACATGTAAAGGGCTTTCATATTTGCACAGGATCGAAATCCTCTATAAGGGCTAGGTCAGGTTTGAAGATGAATGACCTGGACCCTATTGGTAAATTCTTCAACACATCAACATGGATGAGATAATTCCAGAAGTTTTGGAGTTACATGAATGCTTTCATATTGCACAAGACCCTAAAGGGGACAAGCAGTAAGCTTTAAGGGTGCACAGGGAGACATTTGATTTTCTGGGGGAAAATCAATCTGTTCTAGTTGTGGTTTCAGAATTTGCTGTATGAAGTAGAGCATGATTTGCTGAGCTCTGTTGGCTAAAAAACCACAATATGTAGTGTAGTTATAGAAAAAAATAATTGTTGAAACATGTTTTGCATATCAGTGAGGGTCAGAGTATGGGAATGTGAAAGTACTGGTAATTCATGTCAGAGTCATTTCATCCTAGTTAGAAAGATGACAAGTTTGCTGTTATAAATGATACCTTAGACCAAGCTTCTTTTGTTGACACTGTCAAAAGTAATCCAATTTCAGATTCACGTTAATTGGGATATTCTCCAAAGACAAGTCATAGAAAAGTTGTATGTGTCACAGGGATATGAAGGATTGTGTGACTGAGGAAACAACAATGGCATTACAAGACGTGTATCTTGCTGTGCAAATATCAAAGACCTCCATTCATTTTGTTTTCAGCTTGAGTGAACATTTGAATGTTAAACTGGCATTTGGAAATTGAGTGGCTTATTTCTTTGTGCACCAAATTTGGGGTTTACTCGTTTAATCAAACTTAATCTGATGTATAATTTGCCTTCAGGACTACATAGATGACATTGTGTGGTATGGCATGCCTGATATGTGTGCAATGGCACCGAGTAGATGGATGGATATTTAAACTGTTATTTGTCTTCATTTGCTCATCTTTTGTGCCTCAAAAGTCCTGAGAGGAAACTCAGAAAAGCATTTTTTTCCCCACAATGAAATTCAGCATCACAATTGGAGCATTGTATTAGTTTTCCTGTAACTTATCTGTTTGCCTGAGCACTTTTTTATTTTTTTATTTGTCCATGTGTTTGTATGTGTGTCCGGACGGGCAGTTTTCATGTGATAACTCAAAAAGTTTTTTGCTTAGGGCTTTCATATTGCACATGCTTATAGTCCTGAATAAGGTCTCAGACAAGTTTGAAGATGGGTGACCTACAGTTAAGCCCATCTGAAACTTAACAGTCAAATGTATTTTTTGTGTTGCAAAGTGTTGTACTGGGGTTTGTAAAGGTTGTAAAAGGTTTGCAAAAGGTTGACAAATGGTTTCAAATGGTTGAAAATGGTTGCAAACCATTTCAACATTTTACTCAATAAGGTTGAGAAAGTGTGTAAAATGGTTGTTAACCATTAGAAAAAGGTTTTAAAGTGTTTAAAGTAGTTTTAATGCTATAAGAGGAATTGGTTTGGAAAGTGTTAGAAATAGGTTCGAATAAGGTTTGCCTTTCACTCAAATGGTTGGAAAAAGGTTGAAAAAGGTTGATGCATTTGGTGACTGTTAAGTTTAAAGTGGGCTTAACTGTAAACCCAATTCCCAAGATCACAGCCATTTTAGTGAATTTTGTTTTCATGGATACCTTCAAAAGTTTTTGACACAGACCTTTTGTGTTGCACTTGCTTATAGTTCTAAATAAGGTCTCAGACGCTTTTGAAGATGGGTGACCTTGACCCAATTCCCAATGTCAGAGCCATTTTAGTGAAATTGGTTTTCACGCGATAAGTTGAAAAGTTTTTTATATTGGCCTGTCATATTGCACATGCTTATAGTATTGCATAAAGTCTTGGATGAGTTTGAAGATGGGTGACCTTTACCCAAATCTCAAGGTCACAGAGTTATTTTAGTGAATTTGGCTTTCATGGGATAAGTTAAAAAGTATTTGACATAGACCTGTGTTATTGCACATGGTTTTAATCCAACACAAGGTCTCATGCAAGTTCGAAGATGGATCACCTTGACCTGAATCCCAAGGTTACAGAGCCATGACTCCTGTCAGTACTGACAGCTGTAGCAATAGGAGAGCATAGATCTAGCAGTCTCCTTTTTTTCAGAATTGTTTTTAAAGGAAAAGTGGTTAAATTTCATGTCTACCTATGGTTATGTCAAAGTACAACTAATTTTTATTGACAGCAGATAAGTGAACCTGGCTTTCACAAACATCCTATATAGTAAATGCAAAAGTGTAAAAGAAAGCTCATATTACATGCTCCTCATGCATAATATCTTAATTCCATGTATTAAAACTTTGATATTTATTTTTTGGTATAATAGTCTCCCATTGTGTTTCATATTAAACCTTTCCCCTTGAATTAAGACTGAGTCAACAGCTTTTTTTGGCATGTTATCTCCATAGTTATCATCTACAATTATTATTCAAATTGTTTTTCATTGTTGAAATTCTAAAACATTGAAAAACACCTAAGTAAATAACAGTTGACCACAAGCTGAATTTGGCTGGTTTAAGAAGGAAAAGGTTAACAGAAACTACAAGCTAAAAAGTTGTCTTGGAAGGCCAAATTTCTCAACATGTATACCATGTATATGCATGATGATTAAAGATTGTACAATTAAGTCTTATCCGAACTACTTCAGAAGCCAATTGGAGTGTAGATAACATCTTTACAAAATTTCCTGTGTTCAAGTACATGTACAGTCAAACCTGCCCATGCACCCACCTGTGTTAAGGGGCCACCTGTCATAAGCGACCAGTCCTAAGCCCCCTCCCCCCCCCTCTCAATGATTTTCTTTTGTTTTTTACCAATCTTAAGGGCCCACCTGTCCAATGCACCCAGCGCCCAGGTAAATCAGGTCCCATTGTATCAATTTTCCTGTGTTTTAAGGGACCAGAGCGCCATCTGTTGCCACAAATATATTCTATTTTTGAGTGGAATTTTTTTCTTGGCCTTTTTATTGTATTATTGTGTAAGCAGCGACCTTCATAACTTCCCTTTGTAAGCACTGATTTTCTTTCATTGGTGATTGGTTTTAAAATACAAGCATATTTCTTTTACTCTTTTGATAATATGATAATTTTACCTTGCTCTAATAAAGTTTTGTGTAAATCTAGTTATATGTCTTTTCATTTTAGTTGATCAAAGTATGGACCCAGTCTTAAGGGACCACCTGTTTTCAGGGAACACTTTCATCAGGTCCCAAGGGTGGTCCCTTAACTCATTCCATACTGTGGTGACAGGCCTTGGTCAGTGGTTCTGGCACTGCCTGGCAAGTCATGCTGCAGCTGCCACAAGGGCAGCTGCAGCATGACTTGCCAGGCAGTGCAAGAACCACTGACTTAAGACTATAGGCATGTTGGTACTTGAGCGAAAGCTCTTTTCATGAAGAATGTAAATATGCAATTGTTGTCTTAAATCTAGGTAAATATACGGAAAAATCAGGGACTGGTATGGAATGAGTTAAGAGTGTCTTCAACTGTATACTGTAGAGCTAGTATGGAGTCACTTTCCATAGATAGGGACGTCCTGGTTGCTGTGACACATCTGGTTTACAATCACCCTGTCACCTTATTATATCACAGCGTGTTTACCACAATGCATCTTGGGGGATTGCCGGGGACAAGCTCAGCCAGCAGTTCAAACTCACAGTGGAATAGTATATGTACATGTACGTTAGATGTAGTGTTGACTCTTGCCAGTGTGATGTTCTGATCAGAAAAAGTTAGAAAATGCAGCCCTAGTTGTAGCTCTTCCTCAGAGTTGTCTTCTACTCTTTCAGAAGGAAGTTTTGCATGGGGGACGCTAGCTGTTTGCATCATATATTACGAGGACATCAGCCACAGTGCGATCACAACTGTGTTATACTATATGCACTGCATTGACCTTACAATTGTCCCTGGCCATCCCCCAACCTGCACTGCGGTAAACACGCTGTCACATAATAAGTTTTCGAGGTAATTAGAATGTGGCATTCAGTCAGATGCTGATCATTCCATGCTTCATAATTCATCTGTTTATCAGTGAATGAGAGTTGTACATATTGCACCTAAAATACACAATTCTTCTTCCAAGTTTTGAGGATATGTCAAGTCACCAGCATGCATATACAGTGGCACCTCCTCTAAAGACCCCCTGTATTGAGAGACTACGTAAGTTTTTAAGACCACTGTTTCAAGACAGTGGACTTCAATTTCTTTGTTAATTTACCTACAATATAAGGCCACTTGCCATATGTGACCTTTTTTTGTAAGGCATTAGGGGTGGTCTAAAGTAACAGGTACCACTGAACCAAGTAGAGAGATTTAAGATTTCAAATGTAACTTTTGTCTAAAAAATCAGACATTAAGAATACTCTTATAATATTTGTTGTTCTCAAATGGCTCACACCAAATATTTGGTGTTGATGTATGAGTCAGATTGTAATACAGTGCAACCTGTTTTGAGAGACCACCCCTAGGGCAGGCTAAAAAGGGTCACATAAGGCAGGTGGTCTCTCAATGGAGGTGCAGTAACATGGGAAAGATAGCAAAAGGGACCTTGCAAATATAGTCTTGAAAGGCAGGGGGTCTTTCATCACAGTGGATTCTCAAAACAGGTGTCATTGTTCTGTTAGATTTGGCCTGGAGAGAGAGAGAGAGAGAGAGAGAGAGAGAGAGAGAGAGAGAGAGAGAGAGAGAGAGAGAGAGAGAGAGAGAGAGAGAGAGAGAGAGAGAGAGAGAGGAGAGAGAGAGAGAGAGAGAGAGAGAGAGAGAGAGAGAGAGAGAGAGAGAGAGAGAGAGAGAGAGAGAGAGAGAGAGATGCCTAATGAAAACATATTATTGTCAAATTTAGCTGAGTGGAACCAGGGGAGTTGATTATTTCTTCCACAAATCCTTCTTGTCAATTCTGAATATATCTAAATTATGGAAGTAAAATATGAATAATATTTGTCAAATAAATGAATTCAGAAATGCTGTGTAGCTAAGTTGGCAACAAAGAAAGATATTCTTAACCAAATCACATCCTTTTTTCAACCATTGTCTTTTGTGCTAATGGACAGCTTGATTAGAATGGATTCATCTAAAAAGCTGAAGGCATGATGAAAATGTATCCATTAATTGCTTTAATGGCAAATGGGACACAATAAAATGCTCATCATTTGATTGTACAATTTGAGTAATATTTTTTTGTTATCAGCAATTGCAACATTTTTAAGCATATGTAGCCTCAACATTTGTCAGGTTTGAAAACACACAGCCAATCTTATAAAATGGTGTCTCCAGATGGATAGTCTAGAAGCTTATTCAGTGTGATAGTATTGAAGTTGTGGCATGAGGATCTGCAAAATTGGTTCACTAAACAGGATATGGTCTTTTGTTGGAATGGTTCTTTTACATGTAGTTGAAATATATGTTACTTTACCAGGAATCCTTTGGAATAAAATTGGGATTGATTCAGGGAAAGGTATACATTCCTTTCAGGTTTTGTCAGCTAGCTACTAAAAACCTAACAGCCTTTTTCTGCATAGATTAAAGTAAGTCGATCAGTGCCTTTCCCTGCATACTGGATTGGATAGATTAGCACTGATAAAACTCTTCAGACTGCAACATTAAAAGGATATCCTTATAGTCATCCACAATTTTAGTCCTAAGTATACCTGTCAAAGGAAAATTTAAGTTGTCAGAAACTATGCAGTTTTAACAGCATGATATTGAAATATGTCACCTGTAGCCATTATTATTACTGGAATCAAAACTGTGACATATGGATCGAGACATGAAACCTGCTTCAACTGATGGTCCAGTGTCATGTGACGCAGGAAGCAGGTGCTGCCACCATGCGGAATAGTGTTTTTAAAGGTGTGCACTATGGGGGGACCCCTTTCTGTTTTGGGTTGTCTGGCCATCCGGATGTCCATCCAGATGTGCAGATTCTTGTTACTGCAATATCTACAGAATGCCTCTATGTATTAAATTTAGCTCAAATTTGGCAATATGCTTATTTTACATGGCAAGATGAACCGATCAGATTTTAGTGTTACCATGACTTAATTTCAGCAAATGGTAGCCAAATTACATGCTCAATTAGGGTTTTATTACCAAAATATCTCCAGAATGCTCCAATGTATTTTGCTCAAATATGGCAGCATGCCTGTCTAGCACACCCAGATAAACTAATTAGATTTTGGTGTAACCATGACCTCATTTGAACAAGTGGCAGCCTAAGTATATGTTAGTTAGGGTCTCATTACTGCAATATCCCCAGAATGCTTTCATGTATCTTGTTCAAATTTTAATGTATGATTATCTTGTATGCCAGGATGATCTGATTAGATTTTGGTGTCATCGTGACCTAATTTGAGTAAATGTCAGCCTAATCACTGTTCATTAGGGCTCGTTACCATGATACAGTACCGCCGGAAAGTATTGCTCCATGTCCACGCGTGCGCCTCGCGCGCGGTCTCATGTTACCCGGGGCGGAGGACCCCGGGCGGTACCACGCTTGGCGTGGTGCTTGCTGAGTAATAGGTCGCGAGGTCACACGTTCAAGGCCTGTGGTAGTGGAACCTCGCGAGGTCGCACGCCCGAGGCGTCTGAC